>CM069135.1:101146625-101614125 GCA_035221665.1 Okamejei kenojei
CACGGCGTTCTTCTAAGTTGCTGACAATTTATCTCATATGGACAGAGGTACATTTGAAAAAAGTTATGTAGTTTGATTTTGAGTAATGGTAGTCTATGTATTATTTTAAATTGTATAAGAGAGTGGCTAGCATTTAACAAACAGTTGGTTTGTAGATGTTGTAACCATTTATACCATACTTCTGGGTCTAATAATTTGAAAAAACTAATTTGTTTCCCCATGATTGTCTTACATTTCTGTTAATGGGACAGTCAATTTCCATATAGAATATAATAAAATAATATGATATCAATTTTTCTGTGGTTCGGTTGTTTATTTTAGACATCTCTATTTCTAATTTCCTGTGTGTGTGTTTTATATAGTCTCTAATTTGTATCTAAAATTAATCTTTTCGAATGTAATCCATAAATTTGTTGGTATCTTCTTTTAAATGAAAGGAAAAATTTTCCATGTAGAGATCTCCGTCTTATGAATTCCCTTTATTTTTCATTGTAAAAGCCTTTGTCATCATTGAGGTTTAAATGTAACATTGTTTACAATGGTAAGGGCTTAGGGGTGTATTTTTACCAAATTATGTTTTTCCATATTTTAATGTTTTCTTTTATTTGTTTCCAGATATCCTTATTCCACTTTCTATTATGGGTTTTCGGCTATAGTTTTCTATACCTAGATTAATTTTGGCAAAATATTATCGAACTAATTTCAAAAGGCGACAATCTTCTTTTTCCATTTTTAACCAATATTACTTGTTGTTTATCTGTCTCGTACTAACCAAAAATTGTGTTATATTTTTATATTAACATGACCAGTAATATGGAGCCAGATGGGGCAGATGGGGAGATGGGGAGATGGGGGAGATGCGGGGAGATGGGGGAGATGGGGAGATGGGGGAGATGGGGAGATGGGGGAGATGGGGGAGATGGGGGAGAAGGGGGAGCTGGGGGAGATTGGGGAGATGGGGAGAATGGGGGATGGGGGAGATGGGGAGTATGGGGAGAAGATGGGGGAGATGGGGGAGATGGGGGGAGATTGGGGAGATAGGGGAGATGGGGAGATGGGGGAAGATGGTGGAGTATGGGGGAGATGCGGGGAGATGTAGGAGTCGAGCTGGGGAGATGGGGGAGATGGGGAGATGGGGGAGATGGGGGAGATGGGGGAGATGGGGGAGATGGCGGGGAGATCGGGGGAGATGGGGGAGATGGGGAGATGGGGAGATGGGGCGAGATGGGGGAGATGGGGGGAGTGATGGGGGGAGATGGGAGATGGGGGGAGATGGGGGTGATGGGGGAGATGGGGGAGATGGGGGAGATGCGGGGAGATGGGGGAGATGGGGGAGGATGGGGGAGTATGGGGGAGATGGGGCGCTCGATGGGGGAGATGGGGGCAGATGGGGGAGATGGGGGAGATGGGGGAGATGGGGGAGATGGGGAGATGGGGGAGATGGGGGGAGATGGGGGAGATGGGGGGAGATGGGGGAGATGGGGGAGGATGGGGGAGAGGGGGAGATGGGGGAGATGGGCGGAGATCGGGGAGATGGGGTAGATGGGGAGATGGGGGAGATGAGGGAGATGGGGGAGATGGGGGAGACTGGGGGAGATTTTGGGGGAGAGGGAGATGGGGTGCGAGTGAGGGGAGTTGGGGGGAGATGGGGGAGATGGGGGAGATGGGGGAAGATGGGGGAGATGGGGGAGATGGGGAGATGGGGGGAGATGGGGGAGATGGGGGGGAGATGGGGGAGATGGGGGAGATGGGGGAGATGGGGGAGATGGGGAGATGGGGGAGATGGGGGAGATGGGGGAGATGGTGGGAGTACATGGGGGATGGGGGAGATGGGGAGATGGAGGGGTATGGGGGAGATGGGCGGAGATGGGGGAGATGGGGGAGATGGGGAGATGGGGGAGATGGGGGAGATGGGGGAGATGGGGGAGATGGGGGAGATGGGGGGAGATGGGGGGAGATGGGGAGATGGTGGGAGATGGGGGTGAGATGGGGGAGATGGGGGAGATGGGGGAGATGGGGGGAGATGTGGGAGCTGGGGGAGATGGGGGATGGGGGAGGATGGGAGGGAGATGGGGGAGATGGGGGAGATGGGGGAGATGGGGGAGATGGGGGAGATGGGGGAGATGGGGGAGATGGGGGAGATGGGGGAGATGGGGGAGATGGGGGAGATGGGGGAGATGGGGAAGACGGGGGAGATGGGGCGAGGATGGTGGAGCAATGGGGGAGATGGGGATAGATGGGGGAGTGGGGAGATGGGGGAGATGGGGGAGATGATGTAGGGGACGATGGGGGAGAATGGGGGAGATGGGGGAGATGGGGGGAGATGGGGATAGGGAAGATGGGGGAGATGGGGCAGATGGGGGGAGTGGGGGATGGGGGAGGAATGGGGGAGATGGGGGAGTTGGGGGAGATGGGGGAGATGGGGGAGATGGGGGGATGGGGGGAGATGGGGAGATGGGGGAGATGGTGGGAGGATGGGGGGAGAAATGGGGGGAGATGGGGGAGGATGGGGGAGATGGGGGAGATGGGGTGAGATGGGGGAGATGGGGGGAGATGGGGGGAGATGGGGGAGATGGGGGAGATGGGGGAGATGGGGGAGATGGGGAGATGGGGGAGCTGGGGAAGATGGGGGAGATGGGGGAGTATGGGGGAGATGGGGGGAGATGGGGAGATTGGGGGAGATGGGTGGAGATGGGGGAGATGGGGGAGCTGGGGGAGATGGGGGAGATGGGGGAGATGCGGGGTGATGGGGGAGAGGGGGTGATGGGGGAGATGGGAGGGGGGAGATGGGGGAGAGGGGGGAGATGGGGGGAGATGGGGGGTGGGGGGAGACTGGGGGAGAATGGGGGAGATGGGGGAGATGGGGAGATGGGGGAGGTGGGGGAGATGGGGGAGGAGATTGGGGAGATGGGGGGTGATGGGGGAGATGGGGGAGATGGGGGAGATGGGGGAGAGGGGGGGAGATGGGGGAGGATGGGGGAAATGGACTTAAAATATTAGCTAGAACTCCTGCTGCCATCCAGCACCACCCTGAGCACACCTGCAATCGTCTGTGTGTCACTGATGATTGCAGATGGTTTTATCGATGATGAGGAGCCCCTGTTTCCTTCATCCTGATAACTCCAGTAACCGGATGTAGTGGTGGAGATGGGGTGGATCTATGCTGTGTGGCAATCTACAGGGTAGCCTGAAATTCCAGCTGCAGCCCCATGCGCACTGGACTGTGCTGTTTTAATAACTCTTTAACAAATAATTTTATTGACCAGGTTGGGCTACCATGCTGTTCCAGTCGCAGTTTTGTAAGTATGGACTCGTTGGGCTGTCGTCAGTGCCATGGCATCACCACGTAAGGGTGAGCTGTTTCAATGGTGCTCACCTATTGGAGCCCAGGCTCCTCAGTAGGTCAGCATGATCCCCACTTCCCCGTTTACTGTATATCTGGGTCGTGAGGGATTGGTATTGAATACTCCCATCATTAGTTTAGACACCAGGTGGTGGGAGCTGATACCTATATCCAGGTTGAATACAGCGTACTCCTGTCTGCTGTTTGATGGCACTGTAGTGAGGCCAGCATCAAAATGGAGGCCTGCTAGAAACTCCGAACACATCCGGGTATTGCTGCCGAGTTGGAGGACTTGTTGTTCCGGGCACCAGAAAACCTCCCACTTTCTGATTTGAAGTGAGGTATTGTTTCCGGGTGTTGATTCCCGACACGATGCTGCATAAGGTTCATGGCTCTTGACGAGTTGCCTGCCCGGATGAGCGGTTTTTCAGAACCTGCAAGCCAACAAGTTTAATGACATGGCATAGGATGACTGACCCCCTGTAATGGAGTGAGTAATCAATTTGGGATAAGGTTTCCCAATCGCCATCCATGGTTGTTGTACATAGAAACATAGATACATAGAAATATAGGTGCATGAGTAGGCCATTCAGCCCTTCGAATGCCTGCACCGCCATTCAATATTGATCATGGCTGATTCATCCAACTCAGTATCCCGTCCCCGCCCACTACTGCCTTCTCTCCATTACATCTGTCCCCTTAGCCACAGGGGCACATCAACTCATTTAAATATAGCCAATGAACTGGCCTAAACTACCCTATGTGGCAGAGAGTTTCCAGAGACTCACCACTCTCTGTGTGAAGAACGTCTTTCTCATCTCGGTCTTAAAGGATTTCCCCCTTATCTTAAAGCTCGTGACCCCTTGTCCTGGACTTCCCCAACATCGGGAACAATCTTCCTGCTTCTAGCCTGTCCAACCCCTTAAGGATTTTTGTATGTTTTATAAGATCCCTTCTTACTTCTAAATTCCAGAGAGTATAAACCGAGTCTATCCAGTCTTTCTGGCATGAGATGTCCCTGACATCCAGGAATCAGTCTGTGTTGAACCTTCTCTGCACCCCTCTATGGCTATAATGTCCTTCTCAGAATGGGAGACCAAAAACTGCACGCAATATCCAGGTGTGGTGCTCACCAAGACCCTGGGTACAACTGAAGTAGAACCTCTGCTCCTGTACTCAAATCCCTTTTGCTATGAGAAACGCGTAAACATACCATTCGCGTTTTTTCACTGCCTGCTGCACCTGCATGCCTTTGTTTCAATGACTGGTGTTACCATGAACCCAGGTCTCGCTGCGCGACACTCCCCTTTTCATAATCGGCCATACCAGTTTAAATAATAGTCTGCTTCCTGTTTTTGCCACCAAAGTGGATAACCTCAATTATCCACATTTTACTGCTTCTGCCAATCATATTGCCCACTCACCCCAGCCTATCCATAGTCACCCTTGCAGTTCCTAGCATCCTTCCTCACAAGGCGAACACTGCACCCCAGCTTAGTGTCATCCGCAAACTTGGAGATATTTGCTTCAATTCCCTCATCCAGATCATTAAAAATATATAATTGTAATAGTAGTGGGGTCAGCACTGAGCCCTGCGGTACCCACTAGTTACTGCCTGCCCATTGTGAAAGGACCGTTTACTCCTAAGGACCGTTTATCCTAATTTCTCCTACATCGGTGTACCATGGTTTGTGTAGGCAAGTCGGGAATGATCAATATGCCAGTTGCAGAGTCTAGTTTAATTTTCTGCCAATACCCGACTGGCGAGGCAGCATGGGGGAAAACGCGTAGCAACCAATTTCCCGAATGGATAAAACGCATCAATGCTATTACCCCAGTGTCTGGTTCCCACAACACATATCGTTGGTATTCGATGGTCAGCCTGGACGCAATAGTTCAATATCTGGTGTCCCAATTGAGCTACGTAATATCTCCAAAATTTGGGGGTTCCAACATCCACTCCTATGTGCATTGGAGTCATGTGACTGGTGTCCGCCTCTGAATTAAGCTTCCCAGGCCATAGGTCGCGAGTAATCCCAACTATTTCATTTCAATCACCAGTGCCAAATTGTATTAGCCAATTCATTGCAATCTAGCGACTGATACAACCCATATGATTGATGGTAAGCCATTATATGTAGCATTATCTATTCGAAAGCGGACATGTATCCTATGAATTAGTTCAGTAAGCCGCAGTCCATTGAAAATGCCCCCAGCTATTTTCTATATAGTTTATCCCATGTGACTCCAGGAAAGTAGACTCATGAGAGTTCCATCTGCCACCACAACTGGACATCTGTACCAGTTGCTCCCCAGCTGGTGCAATTGCGGTCAGTTTAGTAAGCACAAATCAGGGTTGCTCCTATAATAGGTCAATGACATTCTTTAATATTATCTACCCAACCATTATAGCGCGTTTCAGCTTCCGGTGGTAACCGGAAGTGGCCGATCAAAGCAAGCAGGCATTTGTTTTTTTATGCTGTGATTGTGACCTTTGTGAATTTCGGTAGTTGTAGCGGTCCGAATCGTGCAGCTGGGAATGTAGTTACCAATTTAGAGTTTACCAATACAATAACTTTTGTGTTTGCCGCATGGTCGATACCCTTGGCGCAAGCAAGATTGTGGCACTCTTCTGATATAGCATTAGCTTATTAGTGGGAGATGATAAAACTTCATTAAATTTTAGTGTCTAAGGTGAACACCAAATCCATTAAAACCCGTACCGGGTGCATTTTGATTTGTCTGGATGGATTACAACCCAGCTTATCAAGCAGAGCCTTGGTTGCAGCCCACTCTTGAATTGCCTATTGGAGGGTCTGCCCACTATAAGGATTTCATTCCAATATGCCATCAGTATAATCTTGTTGTCAGAGAAGAGCCAATACAGTGTAAATACCAATTTGGTAAACAGCTAAGGCTGTGATGGTTCTTTAGGCATGCACCTTCCAGGGACAATTACAGAATTCCCTGGTGAGCTAGCGTATGGCACCGTATAGCATGATTTTTCAAAATCGCTACATGACCATAAAGTACCATGAGTAAGCAATCCCCTAGCTGTTCTAAAAGTATCCTATATTTTTGAATGAGTTCATTGTACAAAAGTGTTCAACTCAGCTAATATCGATTATAATCCGACATCCCTCTTCTTTTTTGCTGCTGGTGAACATATTAGGCTCAACTCAATAGGTCCATGCATGGTTATGCCAATTAACCAGACTTTTCCTGCTCGCCTATATATATTTCAGCATGCCCTGCCTCCACCTCTTTTTGGGATAGAGTAATTCCTACGAGGCGAATGCTGGTATGGGAATCTATACCTCCAACGAATTATATACCCTTGAACACTTTGTAAAATAAACTCATCTGTGTGACAGTTTTCCCATATGTCCAAGGCACCCGCAATCGCCCACCTATTCGTGCAGGAGGGATACTACGGCGTGAGAGGAGCCAAACCCCCTTACCTCCATAGTGAACGGCGGCGGTTCCATACATACGGTGCTTCGGTGGACATTTATGGAGGTTGGGCGGCGGCCGCTATTTCCCATGCAGGCCGCTGTTGGCCTTGCCCTAAAAGGTCGTGTATTTGTTGGCGATGGAGGTAGGGTAGGATCTTTTGTGCCCTATCCGGGCAGCCTTGGTTCACAGGGTTGTATTAGGCTCGTTGCCGGAGTGATATGGTGTGAACTCTGGTCCGATGGAGTTTCATGAGGCCCACTGTTTTGCGGCCTCCTTTGTCCAGTCCCTTCACCTGTTGGGGACAGGTCTCCAAACAACTGATGCTGGCGATGGTAGCGTGTAATGGTCGGCACAACCCCGCGAATTTGGGGTTTGTAGTGTTGGCTATATGGAGCTCTTACGCAGGCAATTTATTCTCATACTGGGCGTTGCATAGGAGTGCCAGTGCATCATGCTATTTACTGGACACATTATCTCCCCGACCCCAGGGTTTAGCAAACGACACGTTGCCCCGTGGAGAACCTTTCTCCAAGTTATTATTGAGAATCTGACTCCAGAGTTGGTGCATAAGTAGGCAATTCAATGGTGCCGCCAATTCGTGGTGCAGGGTTCACCTGTCTGGGTAAGAAACGGCAACACTTCACTCACACATCCAGCATATCCCCTCCTCATGCTCTGTTCAGCGGTCACTGGCTGTCCCTGGTCATCGTCTTTCAAACTCAGCAGCTGGGCAATCATTAATGCTTCTGGCTGGAGACGATGAGGTGCTGAGTGGTGTCCTTGCACGGCTAGTGGATGCCCGCGAATCCCACTCTTCTCGTTCCCAGGTCTCCGCTGGAGGTGTTTGCACCACGTAAGAGCTCCAACCGCTCTATGCGACCGTCCCTGCTATATGCAGCGGACAAGCCGACTTCCCCAGGCCCTGCGAATTCACTGGGGCTTCCACCATCGGACCTCACCCCCTTAGGGTGCTGTCTAGGGTCCAATGGCAGGTCGTCGTGACCTACAGCCCAAGTAGGATCATACGACTCCCGCACGGACTCTCCGCTAGCCTGTCCCAGACTGTGACGGCCCACCTGGCTGATAAGAAGGCAGGTGAGTTGAATCGGGCGCCGGCCCACTGGAACCTGGCTCCCCGGAGTCCGTGCAGGCTTACCTCCACACTAGCACCATTATTTGGCGTGGAGGCGCAGGGTCGGCCGCTCGCAGCGCTGAGCTGACCGACCGCTTCCTGCTGCCACCTCCGCCCTTGACCGCAGCCTGACGGGGTTGTGTGTTGTCGGCGGTATCTGCTCCATGCAGGCCTAACGACGCAGCAGTGTTATGCCCGTGGCTGCACGATGGCAGATATCCCTGGCTGCGGTACGTAAAGCACTTTGCGGGGCTCCCCTGTCGTGCGGCTGTCCCCCGGCCCAGCCCCCTCGGGTCTTCTGGAGCTCGGGGAGAGGTTGCCTGTAAAGAAACAAGACCCTTGCCACGTACCTGTATCCCCCCTTATTCTCTTGGGGGACGGGGGCTCGGAGTCTGGACCCGTTGCTTCCAGCTCCGGAGTGAGTCGGCCCCTGAATCAGCGGGAGCGCCCGACTTCCGCATTCCTGCCCCCACCGTGCGTTAAAGCTGCCGGCGTTCCGTGCAGCTCCGGGGACAAGGGCCGTCGGCTGGCCGCAGCTCAGCTCAGCTCCTGGACAGCGTCGACCTCCGGCCCTTGTCCATGCTGTGAAGGAAAAGGTAATACTCACCTGCCGGTCTTGTGAAGGAGCCGGAGGAGAGAGTGCACTCCCCCCCCAGCCTGCCGGTGCGAGTGTGCGCGCAGGCGTGCTGGCGGGGTCTTCACGAAGTCACTCACGTGACCGAAGTAAAATCCAGAGGCACGTCTATCATTATTCGCAAAGGTATACCATTTAAATAGAAAAATACCTTAACAGATAAGGATGGGAGATATTTGATAGTTACCAGTGAGATCCATGCCATCCCAATTACATTGGTAAATATATATGCGCCTAACTTTGATAATCCACATTTAAAAAATAAAATTCTGATTATAATTGCAGAAAATAATTACCAGAATGTTATAATGGGTGGAGACTTTAACTGTGTTTTAGACCCTTACTTAGATAAATCCAGTCAAAAACAGCGAGGTAATACAAAATCTAAAACAAGTGAACTTTTAAACACATATATAAAAATATACAAATACAACAGATGTTTGGAGGATTGCAAATCCAACCGGCAAGGAATATTCTTTCTATTCATCAGTACATAAGACATATTCACATAGATTATTTCCTGGCAGACACAAAACTGATTCCGTATACTCTGAATCCAATATACCATACAAATACGATCTCAGATCATTCTCCCCTAACTTTAAAAAAAAATAGAAGGAATGTCTAAGAATCATCGTATTGGAGATACAACCCCCAAATTTTAAAAGACCTGCAAGGGAGTATATACCTAAGACCGCAAATGGATCTTTTTTTCGAAATAAACGATACGCCAGACCCATCAGCTACATTATTAAGGGAATCTTTCAAAGCTTTTATTAGAGGTGTTATAATCTCATACCAAGCGTTTCAGAATTAAAAAAAATAATCAGAATGAACAACGGCAGCTAGAGGAACAAATTAGACAATTAGATATAGATAATGCTAAAGACCCGTCCGTGGATAAACATAATAAAATATTAATACTAAAATTTAAATTAAATAAATTATTATCAGATAAAGATACGATTATTCCAAATCACAAGACAGGAACAGTTTGAATTTGGGGATAAGCCCCATAAACATCTCGCATGTCAGTTAAAAAAACGAGAAAAGGAACATACGATTTCAAAGATTAAATCAGATACAGGGGAAGCATTAACATTACCGAATGAAATTAATAAAAGATTTGTGCAATGTTATGAGAATTTGTATACATCCAAAACGACAACGGACACCAACAAAGTTACTGAGTTTCTGGATAATTGCGATCTTCCCAAATTAGAATTGCAGGAACAAGAGGAATTGGGAGCACAAATCTCAAATAAGGAAATAGAAGAAACAATAATCTCATTAAAAAGTGGAAAAACACCAGGTCCCGACGGATTCAGTAATGAATTTTTACGATACATTTACTCCTCGCCTACAGAAAATGTATACAAATGCTTTTAGAGAACAAATATTACCCAATACATTAGCAGAATCTACGATTACATTAATACTTAAGAAAGACAAAGATGAGAAAGAACCCGGATCTTACAGAGCTATCGCGCTGTTAAACACAGATCAAAAAATTAGCAAAAATATTAGCAAGAAGATTAAGTACGCCAGCAAATTAGTACATCCGGATCAAACGGGGTTTATCCCTAAGAGTTAATCCTTTAATAATTTGAGATGTCTGCTTAATAAAATGCACTCACACCAAACTAAAGATCCAAATCTCGCAATTATTTCATTGGATGCAGAGAAAGCATTCGGTCAGGTTGAATGGAAGTATATGGTTAAGGTATTGCAAAAATTTCAACTGGGAGAGAACTTCATTCGATGGATTAAATTAATATATAATAAGCCAACAGCCAGAATATTTTACTAATAATATCTTATTCAAGAAATGTCAATTGTCAAGGGGTAATAGACAAGGTTGTTCATTATCACCACTGTTAGTTGCTCTCATCATTGAACCACTAGCGGAAAGAATTAGAACTCATCCGAATATCCACGGATATAATACAAAACATTCCAACAATAAAATATCATTATATACTGATGATGTACTTTTGTACATCACAAAGTCTCATAACACTTTACCGAATATTCTAAATTTAATCGAGGACTTCGGTTCATTTTCAGGTTATAGAATAAACTGGAATAAAAGTGAAATCATGTCAATAAAACCGAAAGACTCTACACATCTCGTACAATTTCCTTTTAAAATAGCTGGGGACAAATTTATATTCCTGGGTATTGAAATCACTAGAAGTTATCAATACATGCTTAATGCAAACTATAACCCTGTATTTAAGAAACTACATAATTTAATTAAATTCTGGAAAACACTGCTGATTTTTTTACCACTAATTCTATACCTGTTTCAATCAATCCCACTATACTTACCCAAATGCTTTTTTATTTTTTATTTATTCATTTATTTTTTAAATTGGACTTAGATATTACACATTTTATTTGGGATTGTAAGTCCCATAGAATATAAAGACCACACTTGAATAAACCCAAAATAGTAGGGGGATTAGCACTCCCTAATTTCATGTATTATTATTGGTCAGTAAATATTAGAAATATGATTCAATTGTTGGATAACTGTCCTCAACAACCGGAGTGGATCATTATGGAGAAAGAGGACTGCTCCCCTTTTAATATTGGTGTGATCCTTCTCTCACCAATGACGGTGAATAATACAAACTACACCAAAAAAACAATTATACACAGTACAATCAGAATTTGGAAACAAATAAAATACAACTTAAAATTAACAAAACTTATCTCTCCTATCTCCTATTGCTAAAAACCCTCAATTATAGATAAAGCATTTATACAATGGAAAAGAGCAGGAATTAAAACTGGGAGATTTGTATGAAACAGGAAAACTATTATCATTTAAACAATTACAACTAAAATACAATCTGGGTAACAATCAGTATTTTAATATATTTCCAAATATGTGATTTATCAGAAAAAACACGCAAAAGAATTTTACAAAATGCCATCAGACTTACTAGATGAAGTAATGAATACAAAGGCAGAATCAGCAAATTTAATTTCATATATATATGAAATTAGATATATATATAGATTTTTGTTATATTATTTATATTTATATTTATATGTATATTTATATGTATATTTATATTTATATTTATATAGATATAAATATTATACTAATTGCAGTAATACCAACAACAGAAGGTATCAGATGTGAGTGGGAAAACGAATTAAGCATAAAAATTTCCAAGGTGGAAAGACTACTTATGTTTATTGAGCATTTATGCACACTTAATAGTAAGATTAAACGAGAACTTACCAGTTTGAAGTTTGATCTTTATTTTATGAGGAGTCGAGTTGAGGGACTACGTGAATAGAAGCCCGTACAGCCGTTGGTGCGTCAATCTTCAAAGCAGCGGAATGAATTCACAGCTAACAATGACCGAAGTATAACGGTAAGATGATAAAACTAGAACTACCAGATGAGATCTATGAGGGTGGGAGCGGAGGGCACGTAGTCCTCAACTCGACTCCTCATAAAATAAAGATCAAACTTCAAGCTGGTAAGTTCTCGTTTAATCTTACTATTTTACTTCGGAGTCACGTGAGTGACTACGTGAAGAGTTCAAAGCACTGTGAATTCACGCCGCAGACTCAAATCCGACGTTCACACTGCCTGGATTGACTCAAAAGTCGTTAACAATCAATCATGCATCAGTAGTACATTTGTTAAATGAAATAACAGTTTATTTACAAACAAATCATAACAAACCCCTCTAACTCAGGGGAAAAATGTAACAGTACTGACACCAGAATCAGCAAACACCCCGAGCCTTGAAATCGGCTTGTGACAAAACCTCTGAAAAGTTAGCTCACTGGACCATCCTGTGGCCGCGAGGACCTTGAAATAGTTTGCACCGACACCTTACTGTGTGGTTTTTTTGTGACTAATAAACAAAGCCAACTCTATTCCTCTCAGAGGTTTTAGTAATCTCAATGTAAAGAGATAAATGTGAGACTATACAGAAGCGATCATCTGCGGGGTATGCTGAAAACACCATCTTACATACTGTCATGCCTCTTTTATTATGTTTAAGCAAATCATAGACATAAAATATAATGGCATCAGCCGACACATGCATTCTATCTAGCCGTTAGCTTTTGCAATGTTTGTACACGTTGGGCTGAAACCAACACCAGAAGCATGACCACCTTCATAGTTAATTTGGCTATAGATAGGCTTGTAACCGGAGCCCACTGGCGAAGAAGCATAAAACCTCACTCACATTGCAAATACGGCATACCTGAGTTTAGGAGGATTAGAATTGAAAACTCCCTTCATGAATCGTGAAACTAACGGATGTGTCCCTACTGTATGCAATTCTGCATTCATAGGTAAAATAAGAAGACAGAGCACTTCTGGCTGAATTAATTGCACTGTAACTTAATTTTTTGGTCAAAATAAAGAGTTGACAAACTCCAATACATCCGTGATCCCTGCCGTGTGATATACAATATCCTGCTGTAGGCAGAATTGCTCCCACTTCCTTATATAGGTGATATATTGCTGCTGTGTACTATCCCTGCAGGCCGACGTGAGAACATCCACCGTCCGATGAGACAGTCCTCTCCCAGGTATGGCCTCCTTAAAATCTGCAAAATTAACAGATCAATACGATCCTATAAAGGATGTTGATCCCCAGTGACTGGATTTACAGTAGATTTTTATTCTTGGGCATAAGCATGTAAGGATCCCTAGCCATTTGTAATACAACGGGAAACCATGCTCGTGTAGGCCAATTTGGCACTACCAATACCCTGAAGCGGTGTCCTCCTTGATCTTTTGCAAACATCTGCTGATGAGACAGAATGAAGGAAATACATACACAAACATTCCTCCCCCAATGCAGCGAAAATGCATCCACTGCTACTGCCCCAGAATCTGGTTACCATGAAACATATCTAGGTAACTGATGATTTAATCGAGATGCAAACAAGTCAATATCTGGCAATGCATACTGATCAATCATTTGGTTAAACACATCCTGATTTAACATCCATTCAATGTTGTCATTACTGACGTGACCTCTTCCTGGCAAATAAAGTGCTGAAAGCCAGATATTTTGGTCAATACACCAGCTCCAAATCTGGTTAGCAGTCTATCACAAGACTGTGACTTAACTCCACCCATGTGGTTTACATATGCCACTGCTGTGGTGTTGTCAATCTGACCTGCACATGCAGATCCCTCCTTGTAGAACAATAAGCTTTGAGCCCATACCAGGTGCCCAACAACTCTAAATAATCAATCACTCTTAATTGAGGAAGCGATGTCTCATCCACATTTCATCTGCCTCCACAACTAGAAGACATATCTGTTGCACCCCAACCCAGTGCACTCACATCAGTCTGTAATATCAGTGACGGTGATTCCACGAAACCTTCCTTAAATTTTTTGAAACATGTACTATCCACCATTGTATGTCAGCAATCGCCCCAGCTGACAACTGCATAGGCCTATCAAAAATAGCCCCTTTGTATTCTCAGTGCCTGTTCCTTTGATGGTTGTAATTGTTGATAATGCAGAGGACAATACTGCACAGCTGGAAAGGCTGCAACAACTTCCCAATAAAACTGGCTACTTGTCTAATCGAAGGCCGTTGTTCTCCAACGAGATTAGCACAGTCCTCAATTAACTGATTCAATTTATCCCTGGGTAAAGTTACCAACATGTGATTGGAATTAATGGTAAATCCCAGATAATCAATAATTTGGACTGGTGATAATTTAGATTTACCTGGGTGAATAACAAATCCCATTTGTTCAAAAGTGATTTTAACAACTGAAACTGATGATTGAGTTTCAGCATGAGTCTTTCCAACAACCTGAAATCATCTAAATAGGCCATTACCACATGCCCCTGAGCTCTAAGCAATGCTAACACAGGTTTTACCAATTTAGTAAATAATCTAGGAGCTGAAGTTAATCCATTCGGCAATGTCCTGAATTGCCACAGCTCAGTCATCCAAATAAATTTCAAATATCTTCTATCATCACCATGAATAGACACTGCGTAATACGGATTCTTTAAATCAATGGTTGCCATTTAATACCCTTTGGACACTAGATGTTTGCACGTGGTAAAGTTCTCCATTTTGAAATGCCTATAACAATCAAATTTGTTCAAATTCGATAAATCCAGAATAATTCTACATCCCCCAGTCTTTTTAGATCTGGGAAATATACTTGACAGAAATTGTTGACTTTGATAGACAGAACGCTCAATTACCCCTTCTTATGTAACGACTGCCTTCAATACACTAAGTATGAACAAAATCTGATGTCAACTGCTGCCATTGTTTGAGAACAATTTTAACCTTCCCCAATTTGAACAGGAACATCAGTTAATTCATCGTCTGTCAAATGTTATATTCCTTACCAGCATCTTTCCTTGCGGCCTTGTTGTCCTCGACTTCTTGTAGAGAACATTTTTTGCCTTGCTTCCAGCTGGCTTAATGAGGGCCATGGTTATAACAACCTCATAACAGTCTTTGACCCTTTTTGCAAGGTTACCACCAAACAACAGATTTCGTGGTGGTACACTGGTCGGTTTGCACAACTCGCCAAATTCGGGTTAGCACTGGCCTAATAGCGGCCCTCCCGACATTATTAATTTCAAAATGCATTACAAAGGAGTCCAGGTTCATCCTGGTGTGCTTCAACCATATCATTTGTATCAATAACTTTCACCACAGCTGTAATACCTGCTTACAACAGTTTAAGCACTTTTTTAAAACTTCATCTCCTGGGCCCTAGCAGGCAAACCCATCTATGCAAATTTGGTGATTAACCACCGGTACCTTCAGGAGATCACAATTAACAGGAGCTTTATAGTTTTTTGCTACTTCATCCATAGCTAGCTCCTGTAACTGGTGGGAGAGCATATACTGAATGGCTTTGGCCAATTCTACATCAATCGCCTTTCCTGCCTCTCTACACTCAGCAAACTTCCCAGCAATGTTCGGAATTACCTCCAATCGAAACACCTTGCTCTCCCCCAGCATAGAAACAGTGTCAGCAAACTGCCCTGATAGAACATCCTCCTCTCACAGGCAGGCATGAAACAGCTAGCACAAGCTCTCCATCAGCCTGGCTTGGGTCCTCCCTGCAGGATAGTTCTGCAACCCTGAAACAGGTGCTGCTAGCACAAGCTCTCCATCAGCCTGGCTTGGGCACCACTCCTCCCCACGGAGCTGGTCCCTGTCGAGCATTCTTTTGAAATAGAATCTCGACGTGGGAGAGCCGTGAGCAAACGGACTCTCCTATGGAGGGTATAACCTCCAGGCCCGACTCATTTACGGGCCACAGAGACTTGCCAGTGGCCTTCCCACTACTGACAAGCCTCCACTGCCCCCCGGCAGTGGCTGTCCGCAACCACTGGCTGTGTAGCCAGCACCGGACCAGGTGTACCAGACGGGCCTCCATCCTCAACACTCTCCTGGTCACTCTTACCTTTCTACCCCCGGAGCGCCTCGCCGCCACCTTCTTCCCTTTCTGCAACATATCTACAAAAAACTCCCAACCGTTTGCAGAAAAAAGACCTGTGGTAAAGTATTTCAACAAACCTTACCTCGTTTCAACTTGTTAACGAAAACTGCTGGAGAATGGAGGGTGAAGTCTGAAGAAGGGTCTCGACCCGAAACGTCGCCCATCTCCTTCGCTCCTTAGATGCCGCTGCACCCGCTGAATTCTCCAGCTTTCCATGTAACCCGCGGTTTAAACTTACCGCTCGGAGGAGCGCTGCTGCTCCCCCCGCCCGACTGCACCAGCGTCTGACGTCATGACGCACCAACGGCTGTACGGGCTTCTATTCACGTAGTCACTCACGTGACTCCGAAGTAAAATAAGACCCACTTTAATACAATTTAAAATTTTACACAGATTATACCTCAAAAACTAAATTAAATAAATTCTTCCCCAACGTCACACCATTTTGTGATAAACGCCAGTTTCAAGAAGCTACTATAGCACACTCATTCATCTTTTGTACAAAAATTCAAAGGTTTTGGATTGAAAATTTTGAAATTTTCACAAAATTGTTTAAAATAAAAATGGCACCAAAGCCAGAATGGATTATTTTTGGAATGACAGAAGGCAGTTCGGAATTAAATGTGTATCAAAAAAATCTATTTGATTACCGCTTAATAATAGGAAAAAACTAATCTTAAAATTCTGGAAAAATGTCCCTATACCAACATTAAATATGTGGATTTCAACTATGTTTGAAACACTACATCTGGAAGATATGAGACTCCGCCTAGCAGGAAAATCAGATTGTTTCTATCAGACATGGTCTGCATTCATAGAATTGCTACAAACATAGGATGCAAGAATACCTCGGGTCTTGGTGGGGGGGGGGATGAAAACTATTGAGTTGGCAAATTCCTTTTGCATGATATATATAATATAGTAACCGGCTTTTTTTTCCTTTCTCTTTTTCTTTCTCTCTTTTTTAATTTTCTTTTCTAGGGTCTATCTTTTAATTCCTTTGCTCTAATTCTTTGACCAAGGGTTTTTTTTTCACCCCTTTGGCACTCTTTCACTTTCACAATTCTTTTCACCTACTTTACTCTCTTTGCTTCTATTCTTTTTTCTTTAAAGCCATAAAATTATGGGGTACAATGATTGTAACAATATATATGTGTTGTACACTGATGTATTTACCTCTATTAAATAAAAATATAAAAAATATATATATTTTAAATCTGCAGAACATAATTTGAGTTTATCATGCAACAGCTAATTTCCCAAGCCTCAGGCTGAACCAGCAAAGTTATGTTTAAAATAACCATATAAGGTTATATTATTATTCCCGACAAATCGGGATCAATTTGCATAAGACAATCACACAATAGGAACCTAAAGCGGCCTCTTAATGACTTTATTTGAAGCCTCGATTGATGAAGCAAAATGGAGGGAGCCATAAAAGACCTTCCTTCTCCTTGTAGCGAGAATGTATCTTTCGCCACTGTTATGCCACATATTTTGCAACCAGTGAATAATCATGAAAAACGACATATCTATATTTGGTGTTCCATTTAACTAGAGTTTCATAATACGGTGTGATGCAACAGCAATTCTGTGTTGCCATTGACCTATACTTGATGATTCTCCTGTGGCAAACGAGATTATGTAACCATTACAGGAGTCTTTAATCGATTGCACCCACGTGACTAACATATGCCATCATCATAATGTACCAACATGAAGCTGAGTGTGCAGCTATGCATATTTGCTCAATCACACTATAACCCATACAATGGCCGTATGGTCTATAGATAGTTGATACCAATAAAAGAAGAATTGGTAAGTCATGCAAATCTGCTCCACCTCCAAACACGAGATGATATTCGCAATTTTGTGTCTGCGTAAATGGCAACTATGGCCCAATTTCCGAGGCAGTCTTGCAAGACAATCTTGGCCCTTATACTGAGCCTGCCCAATTCTAACCTGCTTGGAATTTTAGTATTGTTCATTTTTACATGGTTAGAACCCTCAAAGTAGATGATAATGTCTCAATCATTTGTATTGTATAACTAAGTGTACATCTTACCAAGTTGTAAGTGATCCCTTAATTGTAGAGTAGCACAGGTTGAGTGTGTGGAACCTCTGGCCATCTTTAATGCTGTCACCAGCTTCAGTGAACCGCTTACTGCTGATGAAGACGTGGGGTGCGTTGTCATCGAAACGATGAAACCTTACTCGTTCCAATAGCTTATGCATCGTCCTCCAGGTTTCACCGATGGAAAGGTCTTACCTGAATAGAAGATTCGGCAGCCAGCTCTAATGTCCCTCTGATAGCAGTGTTCACTGCATATGTGTTGGGATGGCAACCATGCTACCAGGTATAGACCTCTGGCGCGTGCGCTGCATCCTTTGGGCATGCTCCACGGCTATACCCTCAGACTCGGCGTTAGGCAATACTGAACACGCATGTTCTCCTCTTACACGAGGGAGACATTAAGCAGCCCTGTTACAAGGTGTTGCTGGCAAGGCTTCAGCAATACGTCGGCATCAGACTAATACTGACACGGCATGCTCTCCTCCTACACGAGGGGGACATTAAGCAGGCCTGCTACAAGGCGCTGCTGGCGCAATTTCCCATTTAGGGCCATTAGCACCATTTTGCAATATAATGAAATATTTAACTAACGAGTACTGGAGCAGTAATGAATACTGTTCGTCCATCATTGTGACATTATTGTGTTAACAAGGACCTACATGGCACTTTATAGTTTACCATTTAACAAGTTAACAGTTCTCCTACTTGCACAGTTGAACCCCATCTGTACTATTGCCAATTAGTCTAATGACTAGAGGGCTGTTTTATAACAACAAAGCTGTTACAGGAGTCTATTGACTGCAATCTGTTGCCCAGGCCGGTGTCAACGGCCAATTGAATAGCTAAAGGTAAATCCCAATGTCCTACAAGTCTATTTGATAGCAACTTAATCTAACGGGATAGAGGAGCCCAATTTCTCAAATATCGTTTGAGACTTAACAATGGATTTTAGCACATACATCAGTGTTTTTGAACTGTGAATAGTCCTCTTTGAATTCTTTTTTGTCATCATTCTGTTATATTGCCTTATCCTAGCAATGCCTCATCACCCCCCATGATCACTGTAAATGGAATACCCTACTAAGCAGCCTATTCCCATGAAGCAGCCCTGAACAAGGTACTGCTGGCACCCATGAAGCAGCCCTGAACAAAGGTGCTGCTGGCGCGGCCTTTCCCAAAGGCCGGTATTTGCCATAGATTTGACGTTCTCATGAAGCAGCCGCGAGCAAAGGTGCTGCTGGCACATCCTCTCCAATAGGCTAGCCTGCCATAGCTTGGCATCCCCCTAGCGCAGTCCTGAACAAAGGTACTGCTGGCACAGCCTTTCCAATAACTTGACATCCCCATGAAACAGTCCTACCTCTCCACAACCTCTCCAAAAGGCAGACACTGTCATAAACTGGCGCGGGCTCTCACATTAACCCAACTCATGCTGTAGGAGTCTACACATTCACATTCCCGGAGGGGAACCCGCACAAAATCTTTCTTTGTCGACTCTTCCTCTGAGCTTTCTGCTGTCGTTTGCAGAGTTTCCAAAACTTCCTGAAGCTTGATAATAGTTCTCTTAGGTTCTCGTGAGCATTTATCCTTCCTCATTTAAAACTCCCGTTAAACTCCCGATTTTTCGTGTCGATTTCTGATTACGTCACTTACGCGGCGCCAACCAGCTCTGATGAGTTTTTTAATCATCCTGTACCGTCGCAATTATGTAGCGACTGAACCTGCTGCACTAAACCAGCACCAGAAGGATAACTACCTAATGTGCTCCAGCCAAATTTAAGGATGTGGCTGGAGCCTCCTGGTGAAATAGTGTTCACAAATGTCAACATCCCATACGCCATTGTACCGGTGCTGGGAGACCTTGTGTTGAAGATATCCTTACAACTTGATATCCGGTGTGAACCCGACAGAACGGGTCTTGTTTGCTACAGCCAACTCAATGAGAAAGCACGTTGACACAGTTAATTGAACAACTCAATAATTAACAGAAGATCATTTAACATAAACTCCAAACGTTCGCAAATTATACCGTTTTTAATGTAACATGAGCATAAAACAAACTCTTTCATCTCCTGGAAAAGAAAAGTCCTGCTTTTTGTTGCTATCCAAGCACTTTGAACGCATAGAAGGATAGATGTAACAACCCAAGCCTTAGGGCAGTTTATTAAATCTGCAGAACAAAATTTGAGTTTATCATGCAACAGCTGATTTCCCAAGCCTCAGGCTGAACCAGCAAAGTTACGTTTAAAATAACCATATAAGGACTTCTGGTGGCGCCATGTTTTGGTAACAGTCGCCACACATAGCTCCGCTCCTGAAAAATTTGCGATTTTTCTTATTAAAACTGGGTGTACAGATCGGGATCAATTTAAAAATATTTACCGGAGTCTCTGGACACTGTGCTGATGACGTCATCAGTAAGCGCTGTGCATTAAACTGTGGATTTAACCCTTTAAATGAAAAGTCCGGTTTCTGCTCAGAGTCCTAAGAGAAACATTTCAAAACTTTACTGGAGCACAGAGAAAGAGCCTGAAGAATCGACTTTTGAAGTGGCTCTTGAAGGAAAATTGCCTTTTGAAATGTCTACAAGAGCTAAGGCAGATAAGGAGAAAGAAGTGGAGGACTTAAAGCAATCGGTAAGAGAACTGAAGGATGAAAAGGTGGATGGAAAGCAGATGGAAAAAATGATGAGAGATACGATGGATCAGCTGATGCTGAATATGAACACGGGCAATTTGAAAGTTAATGAGCCTATGCAGGATTCGATCGGCACCGTAAATAAAAGAATTGAAGATGTGAGAGTTGAACTATTGGAGCGAATGGACAAGGGGGAAGAAGACACTACTAAGAAGTTTGTTGCAGTGCATGAGACCGTCTCCTCATGGGTGAAAACAATGAAAGAGATGGAGGAAGAGATGGGACGAATGGCCAAGGATATGAAGAAAATGAAGATACATCACAACCTCACTGCAAAATAGCTGGCAAAAGTTTCGGTAAGTGCTTGGATTTGGCAGCTCGTTCGAGACGCTTTAATCTAAGATTAGTAGGGGTACCCGAGGAAGCCGAGGGAGATAACCCTCGGGAGCGGATCTAATTAAAGAAGCTCTCAATCTTCCTAACCTTCCAAAAATTGAAGTGGCACATCGAGTCCCGAGATTGAAACAAAAATCCCAAACAGGCTCAGAATACACACGTCAGATCATTGTGAAATTCCGGGACATATCTGGCGTAGAAGAGGTTATGAGTAATATTAAACATGGAGTGCCACTGAAATACGAGCCGACATCCTTCAAAATATTCAGGGATTATCCCTATGAAGTTGTGCAGAAACGAAATCAGTTCTCTAAGGTAATGCAAGCTCTCCAAGGCGTGAAGGGAGTCAGATATGGAGTCTACTATCCCGCGAGAATACGCATTTCTTACAAGGGCCAGCAAATATCATTTACAAATCCGGAGAGCGCATATAAATATGCCTTAACCATCGTGGAAGAGAATTAGTAACTTGAAAAGCTGAACTGTATGGATATTCTTTATCTTTATTATTTCACCATGAAATGTGTTTACCAGAAGATGGAACTCTCCTTGTGTTTTGACTCGACGGCTTATCGAGGAATGCTAATTCAAGGACATACTGGGTTCCAAGTGAAGCGGAAAAAGATAAACACTGAATGCAGAGCTTTACAACATAATCTGAACAGAGCAATTATCGTGGTTTAAGAAATTAACTGAATAACCTAATGTTATAGAAGTAACAATTTTAACACTTAAAACATAGAATACTATCATAGAAATTGTAATGAATGTTAACCAGATTGGTAGTAAGGGGTTGATTTACAAAATAACATGTATAACTTAATATCTTAATAAGTTTTAAGCAGATTTATAACCGGGGTGTGAGGGGGATAGACGGGCTCCTGGCTCAGATCCAGAAGACTGCCTTAGGTAACCCCTTCAAACAATAGTTAATTATTATCGAGGTAAAAACTGATGCTTAATACTTTGTAGATAAAACAGTTAGAGGATGGATGGATGGAGCAATTGGGTACTATATAGTTGATTTTGAACCGGCACCGCTCTAGTATGGATATGTTATGACTAATTGAGGGAGCGGAGCTATCTGTTTATTAACATCGATAACGGAAGTCGATATAATGTTTTCTCCCACCAACAGGTGGGCCACGTATTATAGTACCGACAAGCTCGGTCACTGTATTTTCACTTCTACCATTTTTTTTTACTATCAAAATGAAGCACACGTGTGTGTTTTTTATTCAAGGAGAATCGCAAAAGGAATCCACAAATTATACTTGGTAGGTTGAATGTTCCCCCATTACTTAAAGACCTGAGGTATGGATGCACCGCAAGATACATAGGTACTAAACCTAGCCAAAATGCAAGACACTAAACAAAATAAACCAGGAGGAATCTCATTTTGCAGTTGGAATATTAAGGGGGGGGGGGGGGGGGGGGGCTAATGAACGCATTAAAAGGGGTAAGATTTTAGCTAAGCTGAAAGCTATAACATAGATGTTATCTTTCTCCAAGAAATGCATTTTAAATATCACGATCAACCTAGATTGGGGGCGAACTGGATAGGCCAAACTTTTCATTCGTCATACACGTCAAAATCCAGAGGCACATCTATCATTAGTCGCAAAGGTATACCATTTAAACAGAAAAATACCTTAACAGATAAGGATGGGAGATATTTGATAGTTACCAGTGAGATCCATGCCATCCCAATTACATTGGTAAATATATATGCGCCTAACTTTGATAATCCGCATTTTTTAAATAAAATTCTGAATATAATCGGAGAAAATAATTACCAGAATGTTATAATGTGTGGAGAATTTAACTGTGTTTTAGACCCTTACTTAGATAAATCCAGTCAAAAACAGTGAGGTAATACGTAATCTAAAACAAATTAACTTTTAAACACATATATAAAAAAATACAAATACAACAGATGTTTGGAGGATTGCAAATCTGACCGGCAAGGAATATTCTTTCTATTCATCAGTACATAAGACATATTCACATATAGATTCTTTCCTGGTAGACACAAAACTGATTCCATATACTCTGAATCCAATATATCATACAAATACGATCTCAGATCATTCTCCCCCAACTTTAAAAAAAATAGAAGGAATGTCTAAGAATACATCGTATTGGAGATACAACCCCCAAATTTTAAAAGACCCGCAAGGGAGTATACCTAAGACAGCAAATGCATCTTTCTTTCGAAATAAACGATACGCCAGACCCATCACCTACATTATTAAGGGAATCTTACAAAGCTTTTATTAGAGGTGTTATAATCTCATACCAAGCGTTTCAGAATAAAAAAAATCAGAATGAACAACGGCAGCTAGAGGAACAAATTAAACAATTGGATATAGATAATGCTAAAGACCCGTCCATGGATAAACATAATAAAATATGAATACAAAAATTTAAATTAAATAAATTATTATCAGAGAAAGTTATAAGATTATTCCAATTCACAAGACAGGAACAGTTTGAATTTGGGATAAGCCCCATAAACTTCTCGCATGTCAGTTAAAAAAAACGAGAAAAGTAACATACGATTTCAAAGATTAAATCAGATACAGGAGAAATATTAACATTACCGAACAAAATTAATAAAAGATTTGTGCAATTTTATGAGAATTTGTATACATCCAAAACGACAACGTACACCAACAAAGTTACTGAGTTTCTGGATAATTGCAATCTTCCCAAATTAGAATTAGAAAGCATTCGGTAAGGTTGAATGGAAGTATATGGTTAAGGTATTGCAAAAATTTCAACTGGGAGAGAACTTCATTCGATGGATTAAATAAATATATATTAAGCCAACGGCCAGAATATTTAACTAATAATATCTTATTCAAGAAATGTCAATTGTCAAGGGGTAATAGACAAGGTTGTTCATTATCACTACTGTTAGTTGCTCTCATAATTAAACCACTAACAGAAAGAATTAGAACTCATCCGAATATCCACGGATATAATACAAAACATTCCAACAATAAAATATCATTATACGCTGATGATGTACTTTTGTACATCACAAAGCCTCATAACACTTTACCGAATATTCTAAATTTAATCGAGGACTTCGTTTCATTTTCAGGTTATAGAATAAACTGGAATAAAAGTGAAATCTTGTCAATAAAACCGAAAGACTCTACACATCTCGTACAATTTCCTTTTAAAATAGCTGGGGACAAATTTATATTCCTGGGTATTGAAATCACTAGAAGTTATCAAGATATGCTTAATGCAAACTATAACTCTGTATTTAAGAAACGACATAATTTAATTAAATTCTGGAAAATGCTGCCGATATCCTTAATAGGTCGAAGAAATGCCATTAGAATGATTTTTGTCCCAAATGTCATGCAAATCTGCTCCACCTCCAAACACGAGATGATATTCGCAATTTTGTGTCTGCGTAAACGGCAACTATGGCCCAATTTCCGAGGCAGTCTTGCAAGACAAACCTGGCCCTTATACTGAGCCTACCCAATTCTAACCTGCTTGGAATGCTAGTATTGTCCATTTTTACATGGTTAGAACCCTCAAAGTAGATGATAATGTCTCAATCATTTGTATTGTATAACTAAGTGTACATCTTACCAAGTTGTAAGTGATCCCTTAATTGTAGAGTAGCACAGGTAGAGTGCATGGACCCACTGGCCAGTTTTCATGCTGCCACCAGCTTCAGTGAACTGTTTACTGCCAATGAAGACGTGGGGTGCGTTGTCGCCGAAACTATGAAACCTTACTCGTTCCAATAGCTTGTGCTTCATCCTCCAGCTTTCGTCTATGGAAAGGTCTTACATGAATAGAAGATTCAGCAGCCAGCTCTAATGTCCCCCTGATAGCGGTGTTCACTGCATATGTGTTGGGATGGCAACCTTGCTGCCAGGCATAGACCTCTGGCGCATGCCCTACATCCCTTGGGCATGCTCTACGGCTATACCCTCAGACTCGGCGTTAGACTACACTGATCCCGCATGCTCTCCTCTTACATGAGGGAGACATTAAGCAGCCCTGTTAGAAGATGCTGCTGGCAAGGCTTCAGCAATATGCCGACTTTGCCATGGACCCGGTGTCAGACTAATACTGACGTGGCATCCTCCCCTCCTACATGAGGGGGACATTAAGCAGGCCTGCTACAAGGCGCTGCTGGTGCAATTTCCCATTTAGGGCCATTAGCACCATTTTGCAATATAATTAAATATTTACCTAATGACTACTGGAGCAGTAATGAATACTGTTTGTCCATCATTGTGACTTTATTGTGTTAACAAGGACCTACATGGCTCTTTATAGTTTACCATTTAACAAGATGACAGTTCTCCTACTTGCACAGCTGAAACCCATCTATACTATTGCCAACTAGTCTAACGACTAGAAGTGTTAAAGAAGGAACTGCAGATGCTGGAGAATCGAGGGTTACACAAAAGGCTGGAGAAACTCAATGGGTGCAGCAGCATCTAAGGAGCGAAGGAGATAGGCGAAGTTTCGGGTCGAGACCCGTCTGAAGAAGGGTCTCGACCCGAAACGTCACCCATCTCCTTCGCTCCTTAGATGCTGCTGCACCCGCTGAGTTTCTCCAGCCTTTTGTGTAACTAACGACTAGAAGGCTGTTTTATAACAACAAAGCTGTGACAGGAGTCTATTGACTGCAATCTGTTGCCCAGGCCGGCGTCAACGGCCAATTGAATAGCTAAAGGTAAATCCCAATGTCCTACAAGTCTATTTGATAGCAACTTAATCTGACTGGATAGAGGAGCCCAATTTCTCAAATATAGTTTGAGACTTAATAGTGGATTTTAGCACATACATAACCAGTGTTTTTGAACTGTGAATAGTCCTCTTTGAATGCTTTTTTGTCATCATTCTGTTATATCGCCTTATCCTTGCAATGCCTCCTCACCCCCCATGATCACTGTAAATGGAATACCCTACTAAGCAGCCTAATCCCATGAAGCAGCCCTGAACAAGGTACTGCTGGCACCCATGAAGCAGCCCTGAACAAAGGTGCTGCTGGCGAGGCCTTTCCCATAGGCCGGTATTTGACATAGATTTGGCGTTCTCATGAAGCAGCCCTGAGCAAAGGTGCTGCTGGCACAGCCTCTCCAATAGGCTAGGCTGCCATAGTTTGGCATTCCCATGAGCATCCCTGAGCAAAGGTCCTGCTTGCACAGCCTCTCCAATAGGCTAGCCTGCCATAACTTGGCATCCCCCTGGAGCAGTCCTGAAGAAAGGTGCTGCTGGCACAGCCTTTCCAATAGGCTGGCACTGCCACAACTTGGCATCCCCATGAAACAGCCCTACCTCTCCACAACCTCTCCAATAGGCTGACACGGTCATAAACGTTACTGCTGGCGTGGGCTCTCATATTAACCCGCATTGACCCAACTCCTGCTGTAGGAGTCTCAAGATTCACATTCCCGGAGGGGAACCCTCCCAACATCTTTCTTTGTCGACTCTTCTTCTGAGCTTTCTGCTGTCGTTTGCAGAGTTTCCAAAACTTCCTGAAGCTTGATAGTAGCTTTCTTAGGTTCTCGTGAGCATTTCTCCTTGCTCATTTAAAACTCCCGTTAAACTCCTGATTTTTCGCGTCAATTTCTGATGACGTCACTTACATGATGCCAACCAGCTCCGGTGAGTTTAAAAAAAAAATCAGTCCAGTCTCTCAAAACGGCTTTTTCACGATTTTAACGGGAGAGGAACTCAATGCTGCACCCATACAGCTGCATGGCTGCACCGGAAGTATCAGAATCCATTCCTACATAACGCAAACTCCGTTTTATCATCTGGAGTGGCCTGAACAAATACGTTCTTCTAAGTTTTTTGTGACTAACACCATTGCTAATTCAGAACCTCGAAGGCTCTTGGTGACCTTGACGTATTGTTGTATATATGTGTGCTTACATTACCAAAGGTCCCCTGGCATGCCTGTGACTATGTTGAGACCTGACCCCCTTCTGGTCTGCTCAAGTATTTGTAACATAAAAAACATTTTAAAAAAAATTATATATTATTATTTACAGATGTAATCATCCTGTACCATCGCAATTATGTAGCAACAGAACATGGTGCGCTAAACCAGCACCAGAAGGATAACTACCTAATGTGCCCCAGCCAAATTTAAGGATGTGGCTGGAGCCTTTTGGTTAAATAGTGTTCACAAATGTCAACATCCCATACGGCATTGTACTGGTCCTGGGATATCTTGTGTTGAAGATATCCTTACAACTTGATATCCGGTGTGAACCCATATAACCATATAACCATATAACAATTACAGCACGGAGACAGGTCCTCTCGGCCCTTCCAGTCCGTGCCGACCATTTGTTTTCCCCTAGTCCCATCTACCTGCACTCAGACCATACCCCTCCATTCCCTTCACGTCCATATACCTATCCACTTTACTTTTAAATGTTAAAATCGATCCTGCCTCCACCACCTCTGCTGGTAGCTCATTCCACACAGCCACCACCCTCTGAGTAAAGAAGATCCCCCTCACGTTACGCCTAAACTTCTGTCCCTTAATTCTCATGTCATGCCCTCTTGTTTGAATCTTCCCTACCCTCAATGGGAAAAGCTTATCCACGTCAACTCTGTCTATCCCTTTCATCATTTTAAAGACCTCAATCAAGTCCCCCCTTAACCTTCTGCGCTCCAAAGAATAAAGACCTAACTTGTTCAACCTTTCTCTGTAACATAGTTGCTGGAACCCTGGCAACATTCTAGTAAATCTCCTCTGTACTCTCTCTATTTTGTTGACATCCTTCCTATAACTAGGCGACCAAAATTGTACACCATACTCCAGAATTGGTCTTACCAATGCCTTGTACAATTTTAACATTACTTCCCTACTCCTATATTCAATGCTCTGATTTATAAAGGCCAGCACACCAAAGGCTTTCTTTACCACCCTATCTACATGCGATTCCACCTTCAGGGAACTATGCACAGTTATTCCTAGATCCCTCTGTTCCACAGCATTCCTCAATTCCCTACCATTTACCATGTACGTCCTATTTTGATTTGTCCTGCCAAGATGTAGCACTTCACACTTATCAGCATTAAACTCCATCTGCCATCTTTCAGCCCACTTTTCCAAATGGCCCAAATCTCTCTGTAGACTTTGAGAATCTACTTCATTATCCACAATACCACCTATCTTAGTATCATCTGCATACTTACTTATCCAATTTTCCACCCCATCATCCAGATCATTGATGTACATGACAAACAACAGTGGACCCAACACAGATCCCTGAGGCACCCCACTGGTCACCGGCTTCCAACCTGACAAACAGCCATCCACCATTACTCTCTGACATCTCCCATTCAGCCACTGTTGAATCCATCTTGCTACTCCGCCATTAACACCCAAAGATTGAACCTTCTGAACCAAACTTCCATGGGGAACCTTGTCAAAGGCCTTACTGAAATCCATATAGACAACATCCACTGCTTTACCCTCATCAATTTCCCTAGTTACCGCTTCAAAAAATTCAAGGAGGTTTGTCAAACATGACCTTCCAGGCACAAATCCATGTTGACTGTTCCTGATCAGACCCTGTTTATCCAGATGCTTATATATATATTATCTCTAAGTATCCTTTCCATTAATTTGCCCACCACTGACGTCAAACTTTCTATCCCTTTCTCATCGAGTTGGCTGTAGCAAACAAGACCCGAACAAGTTAATGGCCGTACAACACAATAATTAACAAAAGATCATTTAACATGAACTCCAAATGTTAGCAATTTATACCGTTTTCAATGTAACATGAGCATAAAGCAAACTCTTTCATCTCCTGGAAAAGAAGTCCTGCTTTTTGGTGCTATCCAAGCACTTTGAACACAAAGAAGGATAGATGTAACAACACAAGCCTTAGGGCAGCTTATTAAATCTGCAGAACAAAATTTGAGTTTATCATGCAACAGCTGATTTCCCAAGCCTCAGGCTGAACCAGCAAAGTTACGTTTAAAATAACCATATAAGGTTATATTATTATTCCCGACAAATCGGGATCAATTTGCATAAGACAATCACACAATATGAACCTAAAGCGGCCTCTTAATGACTTTATTTGAAGCCTTGATTGATGAAGCAAAATGGAGGGAGCCATAAAAGACCTTCTTTCTCCTTGTAGCGAGAATGTATCTTTCGCCACTGTTATGCCACATATTTTGCAACCAGTGAAAACATGAAAAACAACATATCTATATTTGGTGTTCCATTTAACCAGAGTTTCATTATACGGTATGATTCAACAGCAATTCTGTGTTGCCATTGACCTATACGATGATTCTACTGTGGTGAACAAGAATATGTGACCATTACAGGAGTCTTTAATTGATTGCACCCACATGACTAACATATGCTATCATCATAATGTACCAACATGAAGCTGAGTGTGCAGCTATGCATATTTGCTCAATCACTCTTTAACCCATACAATGCCAGTAGGGTCTATAGATAGTTGATACCAATAAAAGAAGAATTGGTAAGTCATGCAAATCTGCTCCACCTCCAAACCCAAGATGATATTCGCAATTTTGTGTCTGCGTAAACGGCAACTGTGGCCCGATTTTCGAGGCAGTCTTGCAAGACAATCTTGGCCCTTATACTGAGCCTGCCCAATTCTAACCTGCTTGGAAATCTAGTATTGTCCATTTTTACATGGTTAGACCCCTCAAAGTAGATGATAATGTCTCAATCATTTGTATTGTATAAGTAAGTGTACATCTTACCAAGTTGCAAGTGATCCCTTAATTGTAGAGTAGCACAGGTAGAGTGCGTGGAACCTCTGGCCAGCTTTCATGCTCCCACCATCTTCAGTGAACCGCTTACTGCCAATGAAGACGTGGGGTGCGTTGTCGTCGAAACTATGAAACCTTACTCGTTCCAATAGCTTGTGCTTCATCCTCCAGGTTTTGCCTATGGAAAGGTGTTACCTGAACAGAAGATTCGGCCTGATGTCCCCCTGATAGCGGTGTTCACTGCATATGTGTTGGGATGGCAACCTTGCTGCCAGGCATAGACCTCTGGCGTATGCTCTGCATCCCTTGGGTATGCTCTACGGCTATACCCTCAGATTTGGCATTAGACTATACTGATCCCGCATGCTCTCCTCTTACATGAAGGAGACATTAAGCAGCCCTGTTAGAAGGTGCTGCTGGCAAGGCATCAGCAATACGCTGACTTTGCTATGGTGCCGGCGGCAGACTAATACTGACGCGGCATGCTTTCCTCCTACATGAGGGGGACATTAAGCAGGCCTGCTACAAGGCGCTGCTGGTGCAATTTCCCCATTTAGGGCCATTAGCACCATTTTGCAATATAATTAAATATTTACCTAACAACTACTGGAGCAGTAATGAATACTGTTCTTCTGCTTCTTCTTCTTATAGGATTCCGGCAGTGTAGACGCTGCTAAGCATATTACTGCCCTCCACAGGTCAAAATTTGAACCAAATTCTTACATACAGTCCTGTAACATGCAGGAATTGAAGAACAGCCCTGGATATCAGCTGATGTTTCTCACTGTGCCCAAACAAAGATAAAACAGAAAAAGCCTCAACTCCAAGTCCTGTCAGTCTAGCAAACAATGCCTTTCTTGCTACCCTATACTTTTTACATTCTAGGAAAACATGCTTAACTGTCTCCTTACTCCCACATTCACACAAGCCAGAAACATGTTTCCCTACAATGCACAAACAGTAATTTAACCCACAATGTCCCAACCTCAATCTACACAGTCTAACTGAGTCCCTACGGGACAGAGATGTACAGAAACATATTTTTCTAACTTCAGCTTGTACCGAAAAGTAGTGTCTACCCCTGACTTCCTTTTCCCATCCTCTCTGCCATTCTTTTGTTAAGCCCTCTTTAATTATTTCTCTCAGAATGAATACTGTTTGTCCATCATTGTGACTTTATTGTGTTAACAAGGACCTACATGGCACTTTATAGTTTACCATTTAACAAGATAACAGTTCGCCTACTTGCACAGCTGAATCCCATCTATACTATTGCCAATTAGTCTAATGACTAGAAGGCTGTTTTATAACAACAAAGCTGTTACAGGAGTCTATTGACTGCAATCTGTTGCCCAGGCCAATTGAATAGCTAAAGGTAAATCCCAATGTCCTACAAGTCTATTTGATAGCAACTTAATCTAACTGGATAGAGGAGCCCAATTTCTCAAATATAGTTTGAGACTTAACAGTGGATTTTAGCACATACATAACTAGTGTTTTTGAACTGTGAATAGACACGGGTTTGATCCTGACCACGGGTGCTGTCTGTACGGAGTTTGTACGTTCTCCCTCTGACCTGCATGGGTTTTCTCTGAGATCTTCAGTTTCCTCCCACACTCCAAAGACGTACAGGTATGTAGGTTAATTGGCTTGGTGTATGTGTAAATTGTCCCTAGTGCGTGTAGGGTAGTGTTAATGTGCGGGGATCGCTGGTCAGTGCGGACTCTGTGTACTGAAGGGCCTGTTTCCGCACTGTATCTCTAAACTAAACTAAACTAAACTAAACATAGATGCTGACTGATCTGCCGAGTTATTTTAACACTGTGTTTTAACCCAAGATCCAGCTCTGCTGTTCCTTGTGTCTCTAACACTAGGAGCAGATTAGTCACGGTGGCTGGCCTTCCATAATTAATGCCTGTGAAGAGACTCTTGGCTTCTCCACCGGAAAACACTAGGAATAATATGAGGAGAACTTCCAGGAGATCCAGGAGCTAATTAACTGCAAGCTCAAGGTTGAAGCTCCACCATGCCTCAAGAGAAAAAAATCCCTGTACAGGCAGCTGAAGGCTGAGGCCCACACAAAGCCCCTGAGATGGTGGGTGGAAAGATCGCAGGACGTCCAGCAGTTTGCTAACAATGATAATCTGCAAAGATTCTTCAGCCATGTTACAATTACCTAATGTCCAAATACCTAAAAATCCCTTCCACTGAGGACCAAGAACAGAGAGGAGTTTATCAAGCATAAAGCAGTCAGTGCCCTCTTTAGTGGCCTCCTATGCCATGACTGTATCCTTAATGTCAGCAACCTTGGCACCATTCCTTAAATCAGAAAGCCTATTAGGGTGGCATGGTGGCGCAGCGGTAGAGTTGCTGCCTAACAGTGCCAGAGACCCGGGTTCGATCCTGACGTCTGGTGTTGTCTGTACGGAGTTTGTACGTTCTCCCTGTGACCGTGTGGCTTTTCTCCGGGTGCTCCGGTTTCCTACCACATTCCAAAGACATACAGGTTTGTTGTTGAATTTGCTTCTGTAAATTGTAAATTGTCCCTAGCGTGTAGGATAGTGTAAGTGTACGGGGTGATCGATGGTCAGTATGGGCTCGGTGGTCCAAAGGGCCTGATTCCATGCCGTATCTCTTAAGTGTAATGCGTCAGCTAGAAAACAACAGGGCCTCAGGAGAAAATGGAGTCACTGTAATTCTATAGCTTGGAATAGAGAAAGTTCAGTCAAAAGGTCACAACTCCTCAAAATTTCAACTTCACCTCCCATGTGTGGGATGTGGAGGCCGAACCAATCGATCTCAGAGATGCTGTGATTGTGACCACCTGCCAGATTGGAGATAAATCTGTTTGGAGTAACCATAGAGAAGTGATCGGTAGGGATAGGGAATCTGTTTTCTGCCGCAAGTCAAGTCATACTGTAAATCACAAAGTTCCTCCTCAGCCATCTCCCCCTAGTGGATGAAGAGTAGTCTTGATTAGTACCAGTGTCAGGGGTTATGGGGAGAAGGCAGGAGAACGGGGTTGAGAGGGAGAGTTGGATCAGCCATGCTTGAATGGCGGGCTGAATGGTCCAAATTTACTCCTATAATTTATGAACTTATGAAGAGGTGCATGAATAAATCACAGGATGGATGCCATCCTGTTTGAAGATAGTGACCATGAATTTACTGAACAACACCAAGAGAAATACAGGAAACAATGTTAACCATCATACATGGTCTTTCATGTTAACTTCACAAAATACTTTGAGTCAGTCAATAGAGAGGCACTGTGAAGAATTCTTTCCAAATTTGGCTGCTCTCAGAACTTTGCCTTTCGAGTTACATCTGGTTCATGGTGGTTGGTAGGTGTGATCTTAGGAATAGGAATAGGAATACTTTATTGTCACATTGAGATTCTTTGCTTGCATAAATAATGTATACAAATAGCAGCCACCTACGATGCTGACAAAGTTACAAAGCACGCCGGCTCCTCCTTTTGTCCCCCCTCTGCCCCCTACCACAGCAGTTCCCCCACGCCGGGTCCCCATTGTCCTTTGTCCCCCCCCCATTGTCCATTCTTCGCTCACAGCGGTTCTTCACTCCCTCATCGACCATCGACCACGGGTCGAATCGCGAGGCATCGCCGCCGCTGAGGCCCCATCATCGCGAATCTTCACCGCTACTGCTCCCGCCGACAAACAAAAGTCCTCAGAACACCTGATCTCCGTTTGGACTGCTTCCAGTAAAGCTCTCTCAATACCATAAGATCATAAAACCATAAGGCATATGAGCAGAATTAGACCATTCAGCCCATCGAGTCTGCTCTGCTATCTGATCATGGCTGCTCTATTTTTCCCTCTCATTCGAAATCAAATGTTTCTTGGTCCTGCTTCACTCCAGAATAAGGAATGGCATAGATCGAGTGAATGTGGAGAGGATGTTTCCACTCGTGGGAGAGTCTAGGAGTAGCTGTCATAGCCTCAGAATTAAAGGACGCTCTTTTAGAAAGGAGGTGAGGAGCTACTTCTTTAGTCAGAAGGTCATTAATCTGTTGAACTTATTGCCACAGAGGGCTGTGGAGGCCAAATCAGTGGATATTTTTAGGCAGAGATAGATTCATGATTAGAAATGGTGTCAAGGGTTATGGGGAGATGGCAAGAAAATGGGATTAAGAGGCAGAGATCAGGCATGACTGATGGTGGAGTGGACTCGATGGGCTGAATGGCCTAATTCTACTCCTATAATATGTGAACTTGTGCAATTCCCCAATGTCATGGAGAATCCCAGCAAATCCGAGTCTGGAACTTTACAGAGAGCCAACAACCAAATTTAGCATTCTGTGTTCCAAACCTCCAAGTTTCGTAAACTGTGCACAAAGGTGTGGGACTTCCAGCCAGTTAATTGGCAAAACCATTGGAACCATTGACAAAACTCAGCACAATCCATCCCTAATAATTAAAAAAAGTTAGCCATGGCATTCAATTGCTTTAAAGTAGGATTCATTAATCATCATTTAACAAACATTGTGCTTAGAAAGGTCTCAAGAGACACAATTTTTTGTGAAGTGCCCTGTGAAATCCACAAACTTCCAAGCCATTAATCAGACTCCAAGAAACATTTGAAAAGCTCCCAGTGAAATTTAAGTATTCAATCACGTACTTACAATTGGCTTGAAATGTATTGGCCAAACCTTTCAGTCACCAAGCTTGAAGCACTTTCCAGAAGGTTGGAGAGATTTCATAAACATTTCCGCTTAATTGCTTTAGACGAAAGTATAAAGAAATCAATTTTCCCTCTCTTTCCTGGTTCAGATGAGGTCTTCAGCTTGAAATGGTAACTCAAATAACATTCCGCAGAATGCCACCCGCATTTCATGTTTTTTGGCGGCACGGTGGTGCAACGGTAGAGCTACTGCCTCACAGCGCCAGAGACCCATGTTCGATCCTGACTACGGGAGCTGTCTGTAGGGAGTTTGTAAGTTCTCCCCGTGACCTGCGTGGGTTTTCTCCAAGATCTTCGGTTTCCTCCCACACTCCAAAGACGTACAGGTTTGTAGGTGTGAAAAAGATGGACCCTAGTGTGTGTGTAGGGTAGTGTTAATGTGCGGGTATTGCTGATTGGTGCGGACTCAGTGGGCCGAAGGGCCTGTTTCCTCGCTGTATCTCTAACCTAAACCAAACTAAACTAAAATTTCAGCATCTGCAGTTTTGTTTTATTTTAATTTGTCTCATCAGGAGTCTGTTAGAGTACAGGAGCCACACCTGTTACTTACAATTGAAGATAGACACAAAATGCTGGAGTAACTCAGCGGACAGGCAGCATTTTGGAGAGAAGGAATGGGTGACGTTTCGGGTCGAGACCCTTCTTCAGACTGAGAGTCAGGAGAGAGGGAGACATAGAGATATGGAAGGGTAAGGTGTGAAAACGAGAGATCAAAGGGAATGACGATCAAGGAAAATGTAGAATGGATCATTGTTAGCTCAGTGGAAGATGACAAGGCATACAATCAGGAGGACAGTGAAAGTAGTCAGAGAACTAGGGTGGGCGAGGGACAGAGAGAGAGGGAACACAAGGGTTACTTGAAGTTAGGGAAGTCAATATTCATACCGCTGGGTTGTAAGCAATTGAAGACCAAGTTCCTTTCCACAAACGAGAGAGATTGCTGCTCCCACGGGCCTAGTTTCACCTTGATTATTCACTCCAGTCATTCTTATCATGTTTCCCTGAATTGTGTGTAAGATGGAAGTGCAGATGCTGGTTTATACTGAACATAGACACAAAATGCTGGAGTAAGTCAACGGGTCAGGCAGCATCTCTGGAGGAAAAGCATTAGGTGACGTTTTGGGTGGGGGAAGGATCAGGACCTTTCCTCCGGAGGTGCTGCCTGAAACGATGATTTACTCCAGCATTTTGTGTCTATCTTCTCTGAACTATCTTCCTATTGCCTTCCATTAATTAGACCTGACAGTAAATTAAACATAAGGTAACAAGTTTGAAGAAGGGTCCCGACCCGAAACGTCGCCCATCCATTCCCTCCTCAGATGCTGCCTGACCCACAGAATTAATCCAACACCTTATGTTTTGTTCATGCTTTTCTGCAACGCTCTTCTTATGCTTGCACCCAACCTACACATACTCATTGATGGCGCTGAAATAGAGCTGATCAAAAACTTCAAGTTCTTAGGAATAAATATCAATAGGCAATAGACAAGAGGTGCAGGAGTAGGCCATTCGGCGCCTTGAGCCAGCACCGCCATTCAATGCAATCATGGCTGATCATCAACAATCAGTACCCCGTTCCTGCCTTCTCCCCATATCCCCTGACTCCGCTATCTTTAAGAGCTCTGTCTAGCACTCTCTTGAAAGCATCCAGAGAACCGGCATCCACCACCCTCTGAGGCAGAGAATTTCACAGACTCACAACTCTCTGTGTGAAAAGGTTTTTCCTCATCTCTGTTCTAAATGGTCTACCCCTTATCCTTAAACTGAGGACCCTGGTTCTGGACTCCCCCAACATCCAGAAAATGTTTCCTGCCTCCAAGTGTGTCCAAACGCTTAATAATCTTATATGTTTCAACCAGATCCCCTCTCATCCTTCTAGATTCCAGATTATACGAGCCCAGCCGCTCCATTCTATCAACATATGATGTCCTGCCATCCTGGGAATTAACCTGGTGAACCTACGTTGCACTCCCTCACCAGCAACTTGTCCTGGACCAGTCACATTGAAGCAATGACCATGAAAACACACCCACGCTTCGACATCCTTAGAAGGCTCAGGATGCTTGGCAGGTTCCCAACAACCCTTACCAACCTCATCAGCGCCCTAGAGAGCATTTTATCGGGATGTATCACAGCATGGTTTGGCAAACAGCTCCAATCAAGAACGCTAGAAGTTGCCGAGAGTTGCGGATGTAGCCCAGACCATCACACAAAGCAACCTCCCTTCCATGAACTTCATCTCCACCTCATGCTGCCTCGGCAAGGCCACCAGCATAATCGAGGACCATTCTCACCTCAGTCACACCCTCTTCTCCCCTCTTTCATCAGGCAAGAGGCACAGTAGTTTGAAAACGCACACCTCCAGGTTCAGGGACCGTTTCTTCCCAGCTGTTATCAGGCAACTGAACTGGCCTCTCATCAGTTAGAGTGCGGTGAGGGGGGGGCGGGGGAGTGGAGGGGTTGCAATGGGGGAGATGGGATGGAGGGAGCTTTGCCTAACTCCAGACTCGATTTCAAAACTTTCCACTTCTCAGATATTAATCAGCCCTGTGCTATTAATATCTACAATATATAGAAACCAATATCCAACTACAGATTCCCTTCCCAAGCTTTAATTTAGAGACCACGATCATGTACATGTGTGGTATTCTGCTAAAGGCCTTCTCCTGGTTAAAGCTGACTATACATGTGACCACCCCTGACCTGCATGTATCCACACATTGTCAGAGATCTTACTGCTGGGTATGGGCCCGGTCTGGCCTTAGTCAATCACCAACCCCAGAACAGGTTAGACAGGCTAGTCAAGAAGGCTTTCAGTACATTGGCCTTCAGCAGTCACGATATGGAATACAGAAGTTGAATGAATGAATGAATACGTTTATTGGCCAAGTATTCACATACAAGGAATTTGCCTTGGTGCTCCGCCCGCATGGGACAACATGACATACAGCGACACATTGTACCTTGGATGTAGAAACAAGGAACTGCGATGCTGGTTTACAAAAAAAGGACATAAAGTGCTGGAGTAACTCAGCGGGTCAGGCAGCATCTCTGGAGAACATGGATAGGTGACATTCTGGGTCAGGACTCTTCTTCAGGCTAGATGTTTGGATGTCATGTTGCATCCAACATATCCATTAGAGCTATAAAAAAGTTGGTGAAGCCACATTTGGAGTATTGTCTTCAGTTTTGGTCACCCTGGTATAGGAACGATGTCATTAAGATGGAAAGAGTGCAGAGAAGATTTACGAGGATGTTGCCAGTACTCGAGAACCTGAGCTATAGGGAGAGGTTGAGCAGGCTAGGATTGTATTGATTGGAATGCAGGAGGTTGGGGGGTGATCTTATAGACGTGTATAAAATCATGAAGGGAATAGATAGGGTGAATCCACAGTCTTTTACACAAGAGTAGGGTAATCAAGAACCAGAGGTTGTAGGTTTAAGGTGGGGGGATGATTTAATAAGAACCTGAGGGGCAAGTTTTTCACACGGAAAGTGGTGTGTATATGGAACGAGCTGCCAGAGGAGATAATTGAGGCAGGTACTATAATAGTATTTAAAAGATATTTGGATAACTGCATGGATGGGAATGGTTTAGAGGGATATCCTCTAAACAACTTACAATCTTTACAGAAACCAATCGACCTACAAACCTGTGCATCTTTGGAGTGTTGTAGGTAAAGCAGAGCACCCATGGAAAACCCACGCAAGTCATGGGGAGAACGTACAAACTTCGTGCAGACTGCACCTGTAGTCAGGAATGAACCCGGGTCTCTGGCGCTGTAAGGCATCAACTCTACCACTGTGCCACTGTTCATCCCAAAGTCTTCTGTGCAGTGCGGGAGGAGCCATGTATCATTTTGAACACAGTGTGACAGGGTTTTGGCAATTCAGTGATGTGATTCATGTGTTTGTATTCTGTGTTTGAAAAGAAAAAAATGCCTGACAAATTTTATAGGGAAACAATGTCCTATACTATGAAGTGATGTCAGAATAGTATACCGGCTGAACTAATATAAAAGCAAGATACTATGGATGCTGTCAATCTGAAAATCTCGCAATTTTCCTCTCAATGGTGAGAGGTGAAGCAAGCTGACATTCAATCAGACATTGTTGAGTTGACGTATTAAATCTGTTTCTTCCTCTACAGATGTTGTCTGACTCGTTGCATCTTATATCAGACCAAAGCAATCCTACTTTTGAACCAGGCTGTTAATATCAAATATAATTTTTGAGACTCGATTCCTGGCATCATCTCCGTAAATCTTCTCTGCACTCTGAGCTGCAGTCTTTCACAGAATAAATAACTTCAAGTAATCCCTGCATTCCCTCTCTCTCCATCCCTACCCCACCCAAGTTGCACCAGCTTCTCGTTCTCACCTAGCAAACAGCTAACAATGGCCTGTTTCCTTAATATTTTTCTTGCATATCTTTCATTCATTTGTTCAATGTCTCTTTACATCACTGTCTATATCTCTCATTTCTCTTTTCCCTGACTCTCAGTCGGAAAAAGGATCTTGACCCGAAATGTCACCCATTCCTTCTCTTCAGAGATGCTGCCTGTCCCGCTGAGTTACTCCAGCATTTTGTGTCTAACTTTGACCATCTTTTCGGAGGCATGTTTGGGAAGTTTGCAGCACTACGAGAACTCCTCGCTCTCCCCTCACCTTTTACACTGACCTCAAGATGTCGGTGAGGCCGCATTTGGAGTACGGTGTTTAGCTTTTGTCACTCTGTTATAGGAAAGACTACTAGACCAAGTGCAGACCCGTTGGGTCTGCTCCCCTAATGCAATATTCCAGCACTCACCAGTTCCCCCAACGCAATCAGTTTGGCTTTTTTAAAAACTTTAATCATGGATAACCCGGTGGGGGTAGGGGGAGTGGCACTCAGCAGATTGAGAGCCAATTGTGATTGGTGCATTGGAGGGGGGTGGGGGGGGGAGAGAGAGGGGGTGGGGGGGGAGAGAGGGCGTGTGGGGGGGGGGAGAGAGAGGGTGTGGGGGGGGAGGAGGAGGGGGGAGTGGGGGGGGGGTGTTTGGAGCGCTGGAGCGCCCCTCTTTCCAGGAATTGCCCGTCCTGCTTTGCGAGTGCATTGTGACGTCACTCATTTTATTTTCTGAAATGGTTGAGTTTGAATAAATCGGACTGTCTTTTTAATTTCAACGATTAATAACTTCAGAAATATAGGTTGAAATGCGACGGGAGGATATTTATCGTCACCACGGGAAAAATGTGAGCAGGATGTGTGAAAATGGGAAGGCTGTGGCCTAATGTTTGGAAGAAGATAGGACTTAACCAGATTGACACAGAGACACATCGTGGGCACAAACAAGACAATGACTTTTAGTTATATAGAGATATCATTAAGCTGGAAAGAGTGCAGCGAAGATTCACAAAAATGTTGCCAGGATTCGAGAGCCGAGCTACAGAGAAAGACAGGGCACGTTAGGATTTTAATCCTTGGAGCGCAAGAGTCTGAGGGGCGAACTTCTAGAGGAATAGATAGGGTGATTGCGCAGAGTCTTTTACGCAGCGTAGAGGATTCGTGAACCAGAGGACAGAGGTTTGTGGGAGATTTAATAGGAACCTGAGGGACAACTTTTAGTGTATCTGTGGAGGTAGTTGGGGCAGGTATTATAACAACATAAAAAGGCACTTGGACGGGTACATGGATTGGAAAGGCTCAGAGAGATCAAGAGAGTTTTATTGTTATGTGTCCCTGATAGGACAATGAAATTCTTGCTTTGCTTTAGCACACCAGATCATAGTAGGCATGAATACAGAACAGATCATTGTGTCCATATACCATTGCATAAATATATACACATATGAATAATTAAACTGATAAAGTGCATATAAACAGATTATTGGCTATTAATGTTCAGAGTTTTGTCTGAGGCGAGTTTAATAGCCTCATAGCTGTGGTGAAGTAGCTATTCCTGAACCTGGTCGTTGCAGTCTTCAGGCTCCTGTACCTTCTACCTGAAGGTAGTGGGGAGATGAGTGTATGGCCCGGATGGTGTGGGTCCTTGATGATGCTGCCAGCCTTTTTGAGGCAGCGACTGTGATAGATCCCCTCGATGGACAGGAGATCAGAGCCGATGATGGACTGGGCAATGTTTACCACTTTTTGTAGTCTTTTCCGCTCCAGGGAGCTCAAGTTTCAGAACCAAGCCACGATGCAACCAGTCAGCAAGCTCTCCACTGTGCACCTGTAGAAGTTAGAGAGAGTCCTCCTTGACATACCGACTCTCCGTAATCTTCTCAGGAAGTAGAGGCGCTGATGTGCTTTCTTTATGATTGCATCAGTGTTCTCGGACCAGGAAAGATCTTCAGAGATGTGCACGCCCAGAAATTTGAAGCTCTTGACACTTTCCACCATCGACCCGTTGATATAAACGGGACTGTGGGTCCCCATCCTCCCCCTTCCAAAGTCCACAATCAGTTCCTTGGTTTTGCTGGTGTTGAGGGCCAGGTTATTGTGCTGGCACCATTTGGTCAGTCGGTCGATCTCACTTTTGTACTCTGACTCGTCCCCTTCAGTGATACGTCCCACAACAGTGGTGTCGTCAGCGAACTTGATGATGGAGTTCGCACTGTGACCGACCACGCAGTCATGAGTATAGAGTGAGTACAGCAGGGGGCTGAGCACGCAGCCTTGAGGTGCTCCCGTGCTGATTGTTATCGAGTCTGACACATTTCCACCAATACGAACGGACTGTAGTCTGTGAGTGAGGAAGTCGAGGATCCAATTGCAGAGTTTGGTAACCAGCTTGGAGGGGATGATTATATTAAATGCCGAGCTGTAATCAATGAATAACAGCCTGACATATGAGTTTTGTTGTCCAAGTGGTCCAGAGCGGAGTGGAGAGCCAGCGAGATCGCATCCACCGTTGATCTATTGTGGCGGTAAGCGAACTGCAGTGGGTGCAGGTTTTTGTCGAGGTAGGCGTTGATATGTGCCATAATCAACTTCTCAAAGCACTTCATCACCACAGACGTTAGTGCCACAGGTCGATAGTCATTGAGGCACATCACCATGCTCTTCTTGGGCACCGGTATAATTGATGCCCTTTTAAAGCAGGTGGGAACCTCAGACCTCAGAAGTGAGAGGTTGAAAATGTCCGTAAAAACTCCAGCCAGTTGGTCCGCACAGGTTTTTAGAACACGACCGGGTATACCATCAGGTCCAGGCGCTTTTCGAGGGTTCACCCCTCTGAAGGATTTTTTGACGTCGGCCTCTGTGACTGTGACTGAAATACCATCACAGCGAATGGGGGCTCGAGAAGGCACCAAACGATATGGACCAAACATGGGCAATGGTTTTAACTGTTGCATGTAAGAATTTTATTGTTCCCCTTCAGGACACATGACAAACACATTTGACTCATAGATGGGGCATCTTGGTCAGCATGAATGAGTTAGGCCAAAGGGCATGTTTAACTCAATGTGTGTGACTCAATTCTTAAGTCGGCAGCAGGGTCTTGGTGTCATTTTAAAGGCAGCAACACTCTATAGCTCCTGCACTGTAGTATTAGCTTACATGACAATACTTTGACCGTGGAGCCCACAAGAGCCTGACTCAAAGATAGACACAAATTGCTGGAATAACTCTGCGGGCCAGGCAGCATTCCCGGAGAAATAGAATGGGTGGTATTTTTGGTTGCAACCCTTCTTCAGACTGAAAGTAGAGGGGGATGGGGGAAGGTAGGACAAATCAGGGCCCTGGTCGTCTATTCCTGGCCCTGATTTTTTCTGGCTTTTTGCAACCTAAAGTTCATAAGTTCTAGGAGCAGAATTAGGTCGTTCGGCCCATCAAGTCAACTTTGCCATTCATTAACGGTTGATTTATCTTTCCTTCTCAACCGCATTCTCCTGTATACTCCTGTATACTCAGTCCATCAGTCTGAAGAAGGGTCTCGACCAGAAATGTCACCCATTCCTTCTCTCCAGAGATGCTGCCTGTCCTGCTGAGTTACTCCATCAATTTATGTCTACCTTCAATTTAAACCAGTATCTGCAGTTCTTTCCTACTCCCTACAAATCTTGATACCCGAACTAATCAGGAATCGAACAATCTTCACCTCAAAAATATCCATTAATGTCATCCACTGCTGCCTGTGGCAAGAATTCCACACATTCACTACTCTCTGACGAAGGAAATTCCTCCTCATCTCCTTTCTAAAGGTACGTCCTTTAATTCTGAGGCTATACTCTCCGACTACTGGAAACATTCTCTCCACATCCACTCTATCCAGGACTTTCACTGTTTCGTATTTCCCCCCCCCCCTTCTACTTTAAGTCTGAAGAAGTGTTCTGACCCGAAACGTCACCCATCCTTTCTCTCCAGAGATTTTTTCCAATGACAGGTATTTAAGGGGTACTTTTTAAACTTTTGAGATGGACTCAAAATGCTGGAGTAACTCAACGGGTCAGGCTGAAGAAGGGTCTCCACCCGAAACGTCACCCATTCCTTTTTCCAGAGGTGCTGCCTGTTACTCCAGCACTTTGTTTTTATCAAAGGAAAGAGTGCTTCTTCTTCTTCTTTCGTGTGGCGTGCACAGCCTAAAGTTGTTGGACAACTTGTTCTAGTTGATCTTCTGTTTGTGCACGTCGAGTTGATTGCATTAGTCGAAACTGGGCGGACCACGTGAAGGTTGCAATCTTCCACCCCAAAGGAAAGAGTGCTGACTCAAAGCCAGTTTGGCATTATTAAAATTACTATAAAAGCCACTGTAGGATGCCACACATTCACTGATCGGAGCAGATTTTAAGTTGATCTTAGCTGGAAGCCAGAGAATCATGACAAGTCAAACAAACCAATTCTCTCACACTGACTGCAGATCAAACGTTCTCTGACATCAAAAAGGATGTCATTCTGCAGAGCAAAGCAGCTGAAGGAGAACTGGGATCACACTCCATGCAAGATCCGTCTCTGCGTATGCTTCAAGAGTTTGAGCAGAAATTGAAGTAAATTGTGCTAAAATTCCATAGGAACTCATTTGTTGACGGCGTAGAAACTCAAGTCAGCAAAGGGCAGCATGGTGGCGCAGTGGTAGAGTTGCTGCCATCCAGCGCAAGAGACACGGGTTCAATCCTGACTGTGGGTACTGTCTGAAGGTGTTTGAATGTTCTCCCCATGACCCGCGTGGGCTTTCCCCAGATGCTCCGGTTTCCTCCCACTCTCCAAAGACGTTCAGGTTAGTAGGTTAATTGGCTTCGGAAAAATTGTAAATTGTCCCTCGCGTGTGTAGGATAGTGTTAACGTGCGGGGATCGCTGGTCGCTGTGGGCCGAAAGGCCAGATTCCGTGCTGTATCTCTGAACTAAACTGAACTAAACTAAACTCTGGAAGGGATATTGTAGGGGAGTCAGTCTCAGTCTACCCCACGACAGAAGGGGCAGGAGTTGTACAGTTTGATAGCCACAGGGAAAAAGGATCTCCTGTGGCGTTTTGAACAGCATCTTGGTGGAACCAGTCTGTTGCTGAAGGTACTCCTCAGTTTGACCCATGTGTCATGGAGGGGGTGAGCTGTATTGTCCAAGATGCTCTGCAGTTTGAGGAGCATCTTCCCCTCTAAGACCACCTCCCATGAATCCAACTCCACCCCCACGATGGAGCCAGTCTTCCTGATGAGTTGTTAATCCTGTTGGCGTCCGCGGCCTCTGCCCTGCTGCCCTAGCACACGGCAGCGAAGAAGATGGCACTGGCTACCACCGATTAGTAGAACATCTGCAGCACCTTACTGGAGATGTTGAAGGAGCGCAGCCTTCTCAAGAAGTACAGCCGGCTCTGTCCCTTCTTGTACAGTGCCTCAGCGTTCCTGGACCAGTCCAGTTTACTGTCCAGGTACATTCCAAGGTATTTGTACTCCCTGGTAAACTGCACATCCACACCATTGATGGAGGCAGGGGACAGGGGTGTTCTGTTCTCCTGAGGTCCACCACTAACTCCTCTCACTAACTAATCTCTCACCTCTCACTTTAAGCTTTTGCCCTCTAGAATCCTCAATCCTGGAAAAAAGACTGTGGGAATGTTCACTTTATCCATGATCTTGTACACCTCTAGCCTGCAACACTCTGAAGAAAAATGTTCCAGCTTATCCAAACTCTCGCTATAACTCAAGCCCGCAAGCCCGAGTAACATTCTGGTGAAGGTGGACACAAAATGCTGGAGTAACTTAGTGGGTCAGGCAGCATCTCTGGAGAGAAAGAATAGTTGGCATTTGGGTCAGGTCCCTTCTTCAGACTGGTGAATCTCTTCTGCACTCTTTCCAACAATGATCTTCCTATAGCTGGGCAACCAGAACTGCATACAACCCTCCAACTGTGATCTCACAACAAATTGTCCATTGTCTATTGAATTGTACAAACTGCACCATAGTGTGCCAATCTTTGTACTCAGTGCAATTCCCAATAAAGGCAAGTGTGCCAATTACAGTATCTCCTGAAATCAATCCAAATATAAAATGACCTTTAATGGAAGCATCTCTAATAAATGTATAGGATTGCAGAATGGACAACATTGTCTTCACTATCCACACCATCTTCAGGTGTAAACTCCACAATTGCAGTTACCTGGAGATGTAATAAAAATTCCTCGAGGATCCCAAAGCTTCCATTGTGATGATGTGCTTGGAAAAAGCAGGGATTTGGTTAACGTATAAGGAGCATTTGAAAGCTCAGGGCCTGTACTCGCTGGAGTTTAGAGGATGAGGGGGAAACCCATGGATAATGCTGGGCCTAGATAGAATGGATGTGTAAAGGATGTTTCTAGTAATGGGAGAGTCTAGAAATAGAGGGCGCAGCCTCAGATAAATGGATCTGCCTTTAGAATGGAGATGAGGAAGACTTCCTTTAGCCAGAGGGTGGTGAATTTGTGGAATTTATTGCCACAGACAGCTGTGGAGACCAAGACATTCGGTATTTTCAAAGCGGAGATTGATAGCTTCTTGATTAGGAAGGGTATCAAAGGTTATGGGGAGAAGGCAGGGTTGACAGGAAAAAATGGATCAGCCATGATTGAATGACGGAGAAGACTTGAAGAGCTGAATGGACTAATTCTGATCCAAAGTCTTATGATCTTATGGTCCAATGGGTTGCTGAATTCAGGCTACAGTCGCATGTTCTCAGGAAATAGCTCTCAGTTGCAAACACAGAGTGGCTCCTTATATGTCCAGGCAATACTTTCTCCCTTTCATATCAAAAAGTGTAGATGAAGACGAAGTTTAGTTTTATCTTAGAGATACAGCACGGAAACAGGCCATTCAGCCCACCAAATCCACACTGACCAGCGATCTCCGCACATTAACACTATCCTTCATACACGAGGGACAATTTACACTTATACCAAGCCAAGCAACCTACAAAAGTGCACGTCTTTGGAGTGTCTGAGGAAACAGAGGTTCTCCTAGTAAACCCACGCAGGTCACGGGGAAAACGAACGTACAAAGTCCGTACAGACAAGCACCCGTAGTCAGGATGGAACCCGGATCTCTGGCGCTGTAAGGCAGCATCTCTACCGCTGCGCCATCGTGTTTAAGTTGTCACACAAAATAGGATGAGTGTCGGTGTCTGCATTTGAATGTTGCAGGGGAACATAAAATACTTGACAGGTTGATATTCAAAAGGAATCAAACGTGTATTTGCCTGTGGGTACAGAAGGCAATGATGTACTGAGATCCCTCAGTCAGCTCCTGGATCTGAAGCTGTATTCAGGAAGTTACAGGACTAATTTAGAGGCCTCACACTGCGACATGTGAAAAATATACATCTTCTAGATGAGCTGGGACGCATCCTCAGTGATGTGACCTGGGGTCATCGGGTGTTTCGGGTCTCACAACATCAGACACCCTCGCCCAGGCGACCCAGCCGGGGTTGATCAGGCCCCGTCTTGCGTCCCAGCAGCAACCGCCCACGGATCAGCCATCTTAATAACTACTCTGCAGGGGTTGGGAGACTCTAGTGCATGGAGGGACTGGGCTCTGTGGGGTGACTCCCGACTGGGCTCCTCCTGCGTCTCACCAGGTTCAAGGCCTGTGCGCTGCACCTCTTTCTCCTTCTCCGAGCACTTCATTCTTGCCTGATGGATGTTTAGGCCACGATGGTTCACTGCGTAAAAAACATTGAGTTATAATTTTTTTTTAAATTATTTTTTATTTATTTATTTATTTTATTTTATTTTTAAATTTTATAATACAACTTAGGAGATAGGTCCGTAGGTACAGAAAACAAAACTATTTGTCTAGTCCTGGGTTCAAGCTTCCGTCGAGCCTCAGCGCTGGCCCATTCTACCCCTTCAAATAATCTATGAACGGCGACCATATTCTAATAAATAATTCTGGTTTGTCGATTAAGACAAATCTAATTTTTTCCAGATTTAAGGTCTCCGACATCTCCATAATCCACATTTTAATTGTAGGGGATGCAGGGTTTTTCCAAGATGTTAATATTAGTTTTTTCCCAGTTATTATACTATAATCCAGGAAATTTCATTGGTTTATTGTTAGTTTTAGGTATTGTTCAGATATGCCCAATATTATTAATTTAGGATTGGGATCCAGTTGAATATTAACCACTACGGAAATAATTTTAAAAATATCCACCCAAAATGTTTTAATTTTTATGCAATTTACAAAAGTATGGGTTAAATTAGCCTCAGAGTATTGACATTTATCGCAGATAGGAGAGATATTAGGAAAAATTCTGTTTAATTTTGTTTTAGAATAATACAATCTGTGTAATATTTTAAATTGTATTAAAGAATGTCTGGCGTTTAACGAACATTGATGTATATGTTGTAGGCTTTCATCCCAAATATCTTTCGTTATGGGTTGAACTAATTCATTTTCCCATGTGTCTATGTGATTCCGTCGACGGATTCTCACTATCTAACAGAATATTGTAAATATATGATATTAATTTGACTGTATTGGGATGTTTATTCAAACATTCATCTAGAATCTCTGGTTCTCTAATTCTGTATTCTTGTGTATGTGATTTAACATAATCTTTCAATTGTAAATATCTAAAAAAATTATTTGAATGTAATCCATAATTCTGTTATACCTCCAGAAACGAGAGGAACATACCATTTCTATAAAGATGTCCCATCTTTTTAATTCCATAGTTTTTCCATTGTGTGAAGCCTTTATCCAATACCGGGCTTAAATTAAGGGTTATTTGCAATAGTGATAAATTATCCAATTTTAATGTTTTTTTATTTGTTTCCAAATTCGAATACTATGTATTATTGGATTTATAATTATTGCCAGCAGTTATGAAATAAATAACAAAAAAACTGTCACTAAAAGGGCGGCATGTTGGCGCAGCGGTAGAGTTGCTGCCTTACAGCGCCAGAGACCTGAGTTCGATCCTGACTACGGGTGCTGTCTGTACAGAGTTTGTACGATCTCCCCGTGACCTGCGTGGGTTTTCTCCAGGATCACCGGATTCCTCCCACACAACAACGACATACAATTTGTAGGTTAATTGGCTCGGTAAAATTGGAAGTTGTCTCTAGTGTGTGTAGGATAGTGTTAATGTGTGGGGGTCGTTGGTTGGTGCGGATTCGTTGGGCCAAAGGGCCTGTTTCCGCACTGTATCTCTAAACTAAACTAAACTAAAAGACAAAAATGAGATGTGATCCTATTAGTGCAAATGAGAGGGGGAAGATTTAATAGAAACCTGAGGAGTAACTTGGCAGCACAGTGGCATAGCTGATAGAACTGCTGCCTCACAGCACCAGAGACATGAGTTTAAACCTGCCCTTGGATGCTGACTGCGTGGAGTTTGCACGTTCTCCCTATGGCAGCGTGGGATTCCTCCGGGTGCTCCGCTTTCCTCCCACATCCCAAACGCATGCGGGTTTGTAGGTTCATTGGCCTCTGTAAATTGCCCCTGGTGTGTAGGGAGTGAATGGGAAAATGGGATAACATAGAACTAGTGTGAACGGGTGATCGATGGTCAGCGTGGACTTGGTGGGCTGAAGGGCTGTTACCATGTTGTATCTGCAAAGTAAAAAACAAACAAAAAACTAAACAAAAAACATTTTCATGCAGAATGTGGACACAAAATGCTGGAGTAACTCAGCGGGTCAGGCAACATCTCTGGAGAAAATCTCCATAATTATCAGTCTGAGGTAGAGTCTCAACCCGAAACATCACTGATTCCTTCTCTCCAGGGATGCTGCCTGACCCGCTGAGTTACTCCGGCATTTTGTGTCTACCTTCGATTTAAACCAGCATCTGCAGTTCCACCCTACACATTCACGCAGAACGTGGTATGCATATGGAACGAGTTGCAGTAAATATTCTGGAATTTACCAGAACCTACCAGAGGAGGTTGTTAAGGCAGGAACTATCCCAACATTTCAGAAACAGTTAGACAGGTACAAGGATAGGACAGGTTTGGAGTGAATGGCCCACTCGCGAGCAGATGGGATCACCATGACTCCATTACTTTATTTACAACAAAAATTAGTCTTAGTAATGGTGATCTCATGAGAATGAGGTTTCTATATTTATAATGAGGTTTCTATATTTATAATGTTACAGTCACCAATGTACATCTGGTTATCATAAATGATGGTTATCATATAGATGATAAAAGGGAGGAATGTAACTCCTGGCTAAAACAGAGCAGTAATAGAACAAAAATTTAGTGAGGATTCATGTATTTTGATCAAGTCTGATGTACTCTGCAGTAATAAGATAAGCTGCTGAATGGTGCCAGTAAGTCTAGGGCCCAGGTCAATGTTGCAGATAAGAAATGTATGAGTATCTCTTCAATTGACAGCATGAATGAGGTCCCACATAGGAGATTAGTGGGCAAAATTAGGGCACATGGTATTGGGGGTAGAGTGCTGACAGGGATAGAGAAGTGGTTGGAAGCAAAGAGTAGGGATTAATGGGTCCATTTGAGAATGGCAGGCAGTGACGAGTGGGGTACCGCAAGGCTCAGTGCTTGGGCCGCAGCTATTTACAATATACATCAATGATTTGGATGCAGGGATTCAAAGTACCATTAGCAAATTTGCAGGTGACACAAAGCTGAGTGGCAGTGTGAACTGTGAGGAGGATGCTATGAGAATGCAGGGTGACTTGGACAGGTTGGGGGAGTGGGCAGATGCATGGCAGATGAAGTCTAATGCAGATAAATGTGAGGTTATCCACTTTGGTAGCAAAAATAGGAAGGCAGATTACTATCTAAATAGCGTCAAGTTGGGAAAAGGGGAAGTACAACAGGATCTGGGGGTCCTTATACATCAGTCTATGAAAGTAAGCATGCAGGTACAGCAGGTAGTGAAGAAAGTGAATGGCATGTTGGCCTTTATAGCAAGAGGAATTGAATATAGGAGCAAAGAGGTCCTTCTTCAGTTGTACAGAGCCCTAGTGAGACCACATATGGAGTATTATGTGCAGTTTTGGTCCCCTAATTTAAGGAAGGATATTCTTGCTAATGAGGGGGTGCAGCATAGGTTTACAAGGTTAATTCCCCGGATGGCAGGACTGTCATATGCTGAGAGAATGGAGCAGCTGGGCTTGTACACCCTGGAGTTTAGAAGGCCGAGAGGGGATCCCATTGAAACATATAAGATTGTTAAGGGCTTGGACACACTAGAAGCAGAAAACATGTTCCCGATATTGGGGGAGACCAGAACCAGGGGCCACAGTTTAAGAATAAGGAGTAAGCCATTTAGAACGGAGACGAGGAAACACTTTATCTCACAGAGAGTGGTGAGTCTATGGAATTCTCTTCCTCAGAGGGCAGTGGAGGCAGGTTTTCTGGATGCTTTCAAGAGAGAGCTAGACAGGGCTCTTAAAAATAGCGGAGTCAGGGGATATGGGGTGAAGGCAGGAACAGGGTACTGATTGTGGATGATCAGCCATGATCACATTGAATGGCGGTGCTGGCTTGATGGGCCAAATGGCCTACTCCTGCGCTAATTGTCTATTGTCTATTGTCTATTTCTACAGAGGAACTCCAAGGAAGTGTAAAATGCATTTAGTGATTGGATTACTGCAAACTAATTGTACATACTGTAAATAATGTTGCAAGACCATTCCCTGCTGTTTGTTGATTGGACAAACTGTTGAGCCCCTGGCCGGTTTGTTTGGATTCCAGGGTAAATGTTGTATTATTCAAGTTAAGTTAGCTTCTTCTAGAAGCTTCTCCTGAAACAATATGTGGGAGACTTTGTTATTGGTCTGGGGCACTGTCTATAATGTGCTGGTGTAATTAATATGTTTGATTGGATTGTAAAGAGACCTCCCCTATGTAGTTCGGCCCCTCATGGTTTGGGGACCTATAAAAGGCAGCCCCCACGAGGTCCTTTGTCGTTCTTCTGGAAGAGCGCTTGGGACTGCGTGACCTTTTGGAGTATTTCTGCTCGTATGAGGCTGAAGGGCTTGGCCAGGCAGATACAAGGATCGAACCTGCGGTGATATAGGTGTCGTATAGGGGAATTTGTTGTACAATCCAAAAATAAAGATGAGTTGTTCCAGTGCTTGACTCAGTGCTTTATTGACTGAACTAGACTGTGGGGATGGGGGGGGGGGGGGGGGGGGGGAGCTTAAAAGAGCTTATTTACATTGGGGGCTTGTCTGGGATCTCAATGGACCCCCAAACGCAAGCTTGCATTTATGGGTGTTGAGCTGTTCCCGATCGCGAGTGTAGAAATCGGCGACAAGGTGCGGTTTTCAAATCGGTTTCATCACCTCGCTAGTCGGAGCAGATCGATCATTCACGGGCTTGGGAAAGTGTCCCAACAAGATTGTAGAACATTGTCTAGCAAGCACTGGGGGCAAGAGTGCCTTTGGAGTTAAAGGCCCTACTAGGCTTGGGTTCAAGGCCCTCTCCTTTGGGTTAAAGGCCCATAAAACTAGGGTTGGGTTAAAGGCCCTCTCCTCTGGGTTAAAGGCCCGTAAAATTATCGGTCGAAGTTAGTAGCTGCAGCTGCTGCTGAGACTAATTAAGGGTTGGGTTCAAGGCCCTCTCCTCTGGGTTAAAAGCCTGTAAATCTCAGGTTAGAGGCCCACCCCAGAATTGGATATCCGATTGACGGAATATTAAAAGACAAAACTGGGTTTAAGCATTGCGAAGCGGCAATGTACTGTGTCGTTGCTGGGGGGTGCAGATTGGAAGCGGGCTCCAACAATCGGCATCGACTGCCAGCGTGAAGAGACTACGCGCTGACACCCGATACTTAGCAGGTATGAAGGATAGCCCCTTGCAAAGGTGAACCTAGGCAGGTTCAAGTCCCCGCCTGTGTGAGATATCTGATTCCCTGTAAAACGGAGGAAGGAGTCTCGAAACGTATCGGGAATTCAGTGGTTAGAGTATAATTTGGTCGAAAATAATTTAATCAATTTGAAAATTTCACAAAGACATTCCGTACAAATTTTGAAATCGAACTTGCGTAAAAATTTCAATTGGATAAAGAATAACAAACTGAAAATTCTCCAATTCAAATTTAATAATATTCAGAATCTCATATTGAGGTGATAGTTAATTCCGAGTGTATAGATCTTTCTTTCCAAGTTAACTTGTGTATAAATACTTTGTAAAGACTTGTTAATAGTTAAAATTTGTAAAGCTACCTTTCAAAAGTATATTTAAAACTGTGAATCGATTTTGATTTAAAGTGTATATATTTTCTTCCAGATTTATCTGGGTATAATAAAGCTTTGAAGTAGTAGTTTGAAGTGTATTAAGATTGCCGGCATTGCATTGTATTTACTGTGTATTGTGTATTGTCTTTGATTTAAATTTTGGAGGTTAGATACACTGTTGTGATATTGGTTTGAATCGGCTGTAGAGATAAATAGTTGATTAAGACTGCTATCGTAATTGGAGTCCGAATCATGGCTGATCAACCAGGAGTTCGTACCTCCTCTGATTGATCGTTGATTAGTACCTGATAGTGAAGAGTAACTGAGAGAGGGAAAGCAATTACTTAGTAAAGAGTAACCCAACGGGAAAGGTGCCCCTAAGTCTAAGTATTTAGTGTGAGGAAAAAGTACCTGAAGGTAAAAAGTAGCTAATTAAGTAGCTAGTACTCCTCAGCAAAGAATACCCTAGGAAGGGGAACTAATTCTGTATCGGAGGGAGAGGTTCACTGGCTGATAGCAGCATGACGAGGGATTGAAATAATGTGATTTGCTTTTGGAACTGTACAGTCAACGAATGTGATATTAGACGAATGCTTGTGGTTTATAAAGGAATGTGGTTGTGCATGATTAATAGATGGTGTGGTTTCTTGTTTGTATACGGTTTTGCTTGCGTGTTTGGAGCTCATTTGCATGTGCTTAGATTGCGGTTGCTCTGGGTATAGGAAACAGGCTGCGGGAACATGTTTGGTTGCGACTGACTGTGTTTGATTGTTCCCTGGAGCACCTTGATCTTTAGATGACAGAGGATTGTGGAAATTGAAAGGTTGAAAGTGTGCGGACTTGTGGGAGACAGAAGAAGAATTTGAATAAGTAGATTGGAATGATTGATTGTGCAATTGTGTGAAGGAGGAAGGGAAACCGCTAGCGATTTGGAGCTGTTAGCCACTGTTCAGGAACGAGCTTGATAGCTTTGGAGACTGAAAGGGAGGAGTGAATTTATTGAAAAGGTGTGAAGGGCTTAGGAATTTTGTTCCGGTTGTCCAAAGACATGGGAAATAGCCTAGACCGAGATATGATAGAAGATGCTCGGAGCCCATTGCAAATGATATGCAATGAGTTCCCACACAAGGAAGAGAAATTAAGAGACTTTTCGGGAACGCTAATAAGAAATTAGGAGACAAACTATGGCCGTCGGGGGGCATCAGAACAGTAAAAGGAATAGAATACATAGAACAAATCATTTGACAGTATTGTAATAGTGAAAGTGCAAAGGAGTTAATGGATTATGGAAGAAATATTATGAGGAACGAAAGCCAAATAAAGAGGTTATGAGAATGGCTAGTTGGGAAAAAACAATTTCAAAACTTGGAATACTGAAAGAAGGTGAAGTAGATTGACCTCCAGGCAGTAGGAAGGAAAAGGGGTAGAGATGAAGGAAAGCACACAGAATGGGAAAGAGGTAGATCTCCTGAAAGGAAACTAGTTCCTGTAAATTTAAAGTTTAGAGATCCGACGGTTAGTGTTGACTTTGAATGGAAAGAAGATGATTATTTGGAAGATTGGACAAATATTAAATCTAATAGAAATTTGCAGCTCCCACCATGTTCCTCTTGCGTTCCCCAGGCTTCACTTACACCTTGTATGACTTGTGTCCATAATAAATATCCAGAGACTGCAGAACCTATAACACCCCCTTCAGATCCTACATTAGAGCATGCTCTACAAATTGCAGCCACTAGCGCACCAGATTCTTTGACTCTATCCACTCCACCAGTAATAGATCGTCCAGTAGCTCACAGTACCAGAAGTAGAACAAATTCAATTCAATTCAATTCAATTCAAATTAGGGTGGGAGGGGCCCTTGATGATCTTCCCAGCCCGTCTCAGACACGGTTTTCGGTGGAGGGCATCCAAAGCAGGGAGCGGGGCACCGATGATGTACTGGGCGGTTTTCACCACCCGTTGTAGTGCCTTCCTGTCTGCTACGGTGCAACTGCTGTACCATACCGTAAAGCAGGTGGTCAGGATGCTTTCGATGGCACAGCGGTAGAAGTTGGTCAGGATCAGGGGGGACAGGTGGGCTTTTTTGAGCCTCCTCAGGAAGTAAAGGCGCTGCTGCTAAAAGAGGTTAGCCCCGGTATTTAAAGAGAAGGAGGGTGCAACCACCGGAATATTTTTGCGAGCCTCAACCTAGACAAATTAGACAATAGCGAGAAAGAGGAATTAATCATTTAGAAGGTACTGCGAACCCCATAGTGAGGAGGAAGGTTCATCTGAGGGTGAGACAGTAATTGAAGATACTGAGATAGATGTTGATGTGACAGAAAGTATACAGACTGAACAGATATCCCATAGATAATTCCCAGTCAGGGAAGTGCAGAATCCTGTCTTTGATTCGACCAGCGCAGTAGGTGTAAATAATCCCCGCACCATCGATGTCCATACTCCATGGAAGCCCCATGAAATAATAGCAGTGTTAAATAAAATCCCTGATAGAAAGAAGTCACCTGCTGCCTTTGTAGATTATTTAAGAACTACAATGCATGTATATCATGCAGACTCCCGAGACCTATGGGTGACAAATACAACAAATAATTACTCCAGCTGAAAACACCACATTTCTATCAGCCCTGGGACACCCGACACTTGAGGCATTGGCAAACATAATAGTGAATGACAGTGCAAGAGAAGAGGCTGTTTTAATGGCCCTTGCAAACATTCTTCAGAAGCCAATTGATTTAACAAGAATTCTGGAGATATAACCGAAAAAGGGAGAGGGAGCGGTTGAATTTTTAGAATGATTCTCAAGATTATACATGGACCAATCGGGTAATTTAAACTATATAAATGGAATGAGTTCCCCACAATATTGTGCCATTATTATTACAATTATACTCCCATTTTGGAACCAATTCTACTGGGATCCAGTGGTAAAAGAAATCCAACAACATTACCTAATTAATGTTATACTTGTGGGGGAATGGGACATTGGAGCCGAGCCTGTCCGACAAGGGAGTGAGTGAGAGGGAGAGGTCAAGGAAAGGATTTCCAGGATCATGGGGACATTCAGAATCATAGAGGATTTAGAAACTGATGAGATCCCAGGAATTATAGGAGGTCTTCAGATTCAAGAGACTTCTGGGATCCAAGAGAACAAAGAGAGAGCTGGCCAGAATGTCAGGAACCAAGAAGACACACACCGTTTACTCAGACTAACCCATTCTCTCAGTCCTGACTTACCAACCCATCTAGGAATTGTGGGCATAGTAACATGACCCCTACCCTTGGACCCACTCAAGCAATTTAACAAAATGAAAGAATTGGGTGTACCATTATAACTAAAACTGAAGATCAGAAAAGAGGGAACTGTAAGCCATTTTATAACTGGCCAGAGAAGCACCTGAAAGCAAAGAACACTGTAAATTTGGGAGCTCGTTGTATCTGTCAACAATTAGGTTATTGGAGTAAGGAATGCCCATCTAGAAGACGGAATATAGCAGAGTGAAGGAGATATCAAGGAGCAATAAAGAAACTAAGAAAGAGACAAAGTAGCGGGTGTCAGAAGACAAAGAAAAAAATCAAAGGAACTTAGATTGGCACTAGGGAAAGAAAGAAAATAATTTATTGTAGCGATGTTACAAAACTTACCCTCAGCGGCGCTGCAGTTCTGCTAGTGGCCGTGTGCGCGACTTTGGCGCCTTTGAGGGGGGCGGGATTAAAATCCAGTTTTCTACTGCCTGACGGAGGCGGATTTCCTCGGGCTGCTAGCTGTTGAAGAAAAATCGATCCGTCTTCCGTTCCCGATTTTTTTTTTTTTCAAATCGCGAGACAATTTATTAATTTGATTAAAATAAAAAGTGAATTCTAACGCCCTCAACTACAACGTGACGGATCGCAAGAATGGGACAAAACAAAGGGTAAGTTGTATATTTTACATATCATCTTGTTTCTTGGGATGGCTTTAATCTAATTTTACATTGCGAAAATGTGATTTGGGCCCCATATGAACCGGCAGTGTTTTTCCTGCTGATATGGAGTTCAAATTCACCGCAAATGCAACGTTCCAATCGATCGCGTTCCAGAAAAACACACTTGCAAGATGATTTAAATGCTTTTTTTTGGATTATCATGTCATAAGAGCATCTAAATCGTCTATATTTTGTGTTATTGTAAAAATATTGACTATATCCATAGTCAATATTTTTATACTAAGTATCAGTTTTAGTCCCATGTATTTTGCAAAAAAAAATAATTTTATTATATTGAGTGGATGTTTCTAGATTAATTTATGGGAATTAAACATTATATTCCTTCCATCTGGCATATAAATTCATGACAGTGAGATTTAAAAATCATGTTATATTGTGAATTCTTGTATGAATGGGATTAGTTTGTTATTTGGATACTTAGACTATTTTAAAAAATATATCCTTTTCTTAAGAAATGGAATCTACAGGACATTCTTAATGGGAAAGTAGTGGGCAGAAAGACATGTCATGCGTTGTTTGAAGAGCAAAAACTTGTAGTTTACAATGCCAAAATTGAAAAGTTGAGGAAAAACAAGATGTACAGAGTTGCTTATTGGTTACAATCTGAGGAGTATGATGATGCTACTGATTATGATATTCCAATGTACCAGCTAGCAACTGATCTTCTCCATAAAGACTCCATAAAGGTCTATTGCTAGAAATTGTGATTTATTTACCTATCTGTAATGGACTTACAGCATATAATACAATAATATTAAAGTTCTAATCTTGAGAATATCACATTTTTGAATTTTCAAGGCAGTCTGGGTGTTTATTACTATTTCCGTCACAACGGTCAATTTTGTAATTAACTACAATTAGGTAATTAACTAATTATATGCTTTAATTTCAGGTCATCCAAGTAAGATGTTTTATATTTGTTTCAGAATGCTTCAATCTATAATAACTGAAAATTTCATTCAGTTCTCTTAATTTTGAATTAGGTTATGGGCTTTTGATTGTCCTCGATCACAGGTTTTGTGTTAAGCCAATGGAAAAGCAATAGGGAACAAGATGCTAATTTCCGAGTATGAAAATGGCCATAACGTTTTTAATACTGAAGATATGAAAGGGAATTAGGTCTCAAATTAAACTTTTTTTATGCTTTATCTGATGGGATAAATTGCAGACTTGATTTTTTAAATCTCAAAATTTTGTAACATTGCTATTTATTGCGCAGGAGGTGTAGGAGTGAGGAATAGGAGCAATTGTAAACTTGTTTAATAACTTTTGTTGAGTTGTTGTGCCTTCAGGACTGTACTGCTTATGACACGCTGCTATCTGGGGAGTGAGGTAAAAGAGTATGTGGACCCTCAAGAACGGGCAGAAGACACAGGTCAGGTAGGATGTGTAACCATCATTTCCACCCAAGTAGCTCCCCAGAGACAAAGACAGAGACCAACAGAGAGAAAGAAGTGATACTGTCCTGTCCCCTTTAATGTGCACAATCCAGGAAAGACCAACAGAAAAGAAGACTGTTCCTCATAGTGTTATTCCTGCTACTGAAAATTAAAGAAGATATACATACCCTAGTGCCCAACCTTACCAACGTTACATAGTAATTGACACCAGTGAAAAGGAAGAACGATGTCTCAGGAAATTAAAGAAACATAGACAGCCTCTAGAGACCATTGAGGCAAGCTCCAGCTTAAAAGAATTAAAGAAGTAAACCTGGGAATGAATACTCCTCTTCGGGGACACCTACTTTGCACCTAAATTTTAGCTACTAGGAATAAATTGAGTATTTGAAAATGATTTATGGGATATAGTAAAAAATAATAATAATAATTGGAAATCTGATCGTTGACTTGGCATCTCTTCTTGTCTCACCCATAGGAGAACAATTGGAGATGGGATGGAACTTTTTAGTCACTATCAAGAAAAGGGCAGACCCTAGTAGATATCAGAAATTACAGTATGGATTTAATAATGAAAGAAATGCCCTGGGAACGTAAGGTGGTTGTGTAGAATGATGAGGTAGACTGAAAGTTTGAATAACGAGTCCCCCCGGAGAGGTCAATACTAACCATCAGAAAGTTACTCAGTGGCAGGAGGAGACTAGTTATGAGGAAGAACTAAATTGATGAAATTAAACAGCTGGGAATTCCACAGCAATTGAATTGAATTGTGTTTTTCGACCACAAGCTGTGGATTGGAAAAGGGTAAGACAGACCCTGAAACTGAAAATAGTAAATTGAAGGCTGAGACTGAATTTGGCAGAATTGAAGCATTCCTCATTTTTGTTTTGAATAAGAGTCACGACTGTAGGGGAATTTGGACTGAACCCAGCTGAAATTCATATGAGGAACCTTCATTAAGATTACATTGGAAATCACCATGTGACTGCTGAGATAACGAACTACATGTTATCGTTGATCATAGTAAAGGAAGGAAAGCATCATGGGATAGTAATAGTGTACAGAGAGAGGCCATTTGTTAACAGTGGATGACAGGAATGCATGCAAAAGCATCAGTGAAAGTATGGATTGTAATTTACTTCATCCCAAGTTCTCTTAGGAATTATAGCTTCTGCTATGGATCAAGTACAAAGGGATTGGCGACAGATGGATGGGATTTGCGCCCATGAAAACTCGGGAGGTGAAGACTCATCAGTCCGGAATCATGAAGCTACGCCCATGAAAACTCGGGAAGCTTGCTGAGATTCTGGGAAGATACATCATCATCTTGTTGTAATTATGTTTGATAAGGTAACCGTCACCAATGTACATCTGGTTATCATAAATGATGATTAACATATATATGATAAAAGGGAGGAATGTAAATCCTGACTAAAACAGAGCAGTAATAGCACTAACATTTAGTGAGGATTCATGGATTGTTAGGCCATTTAGGTCATTTTGTACTCTGGCGAAATAAGACAGGCTTCTGAATGGTGCCAGTAAGTCTAAGGCCCAGATCAATGTTGCAGATAAGAAATGTATGAATATCTCTTCAATTGACAGCATGAATGAGATTTCTGCAGAGGACCTCCAAGGAAGTATAAAATGCAATGATGTGATTGGATTACTGCAAACTAATTGTACATATTGTAAATAATGTTGCGAGACAGTTACCCTGCTGTGTGTTGAATGGCCAAAGTGTTGAGCCCCTGGCAGGTTTGTTTGGGTTCCAGGGTAAATGTTGCATTATTCAAGTTAAGTTAGCTTCTTCTCAAAGCTTCTCCTGAAACAATGTATGGAGACTCTGTTTTAAAGAAGGAACTGCAGATGCTGGAGAATCGAGGGTACACAAAAAGCTGGAGAAACTCAGCGGGTGCAGCAGCATCTAAGGAGCGAAGGAGATAGGCGACGTTTCGGGTCGAGACCCTTCTTCAGACTCTGGAGACTCTGTTATTGGTCTGGGGAACTGTCTATAATGTACTGATGTAATTAAAATGTTTGTTTGGATTGTAAAGAGACCACCCCGATGTAGTTCGGCCCCTCAAGGTTCGGGGACCTATAAAAGGCAGCCCCACGAGGTCCTTTGTCGATCTTCTGGAAGAGCGCCTGGGACTGCGTGACCTTTTGTTGTGTTTCTGCTTGCACAAGGCAGATACAAGGATCGAACCCGTGGTGGTACAGGTATCGTATAGGGGAATTTGTTGTGCATTCGAAAAATAAAGATGAGTTGTTCCAGTGCTTCACTCAGTGCTTTATTGACTGAAGTAGACAGTGTTGGGGGGTGGGGGGGAGCTTAGAAGAGCCTATTTAAATAGGCAGGAACTATCCCAACATTTCAGAGACAGTGAGACAGGTACAAGGATAGGACAGTTTTGGAGTGATGAGGCCCACACACGAGCAGATGGGATCACCATGACTCCATTACTTTAATTACAACCAAAAATTGTTTTAGTAATGGTGATCTCAAGAGAATGAGGTTTCCATATTTATAAACAAAACAAGTTCACTCATGTCCATTTGAGGAAGAAATCGGTCATGCTTGCTTCATCAGGCCCATATGTGACTCTAATCCCATTCCATGCAGGTGATTGTTTAATGCTGTCTAAAATAATCTTGTTACAGTAAAATAACCTAGCTACAGTAAAATGCTCTGTGTGGCATACAACCCGGTAAGATCATACAGCTGACCTCATTTAGGCAGTACAAAAGAATCGCCACATTTTTGGTGCCTAGAAATTTACAGAAGTTCACCGATCATTCCTATCTACTGCCGCACGTGGCAGCAGACCCCGCCGGGTCCCCCCTTTGATCACTGTCGCCCCTCAACCAGGTGGCTTTTAATGGTCCCGACACTGGCTCACAGCCCCCTCCCACCGCCTCCCCCTCTGTCACCCCCTCCCGTTCCCTGCCCCACCCCCGGTCGCTCTTACCTCCCTAGCCCTCCCCTCCCCTCCCCTCCCCTCCCCTCCCCACCACTTCCCCCACTCCCCACACCTCCCCTCCACTCTCCTTCCCTCCCCATCCCTCTCCTCCCCTCCCCCCTCCTCCCCTCCCTTTCCCTCCCACCCGATCACTGCCCCCACCCCAGTTGTCTACCCCACACCTACACATCAGAGGTAGAGTTGTTGCCTTACAGCGCCAGAGACCCGGGTTCGATCCTGACCACGGCAGCTGTCTATATGGAGTTTGTACACTCTCCCAGTGACCTGCGTGGGTTTTCTCCGGGTGCTTTGCTTTCCTCTGACAAAATTGTAAATTGTCCTAGTGTGTGTAAGGTAGTGTTTGTGTGGGGATCGGTGGGCCGAAGGGTCTGTTTCCACACTGTACCTCTAAACTAAACTAAACTAAACTTACGCAAGCGCATGCTTTGGGGATGTGGGGGGAAATCGGAACACTTTGCGAAAATCCCGTGCAGTCAGTGCAAACTCCACCCAGACAGGGTAGCACACAACAAAAGCTTTACACTGCACCTCGGTACGCGTGGCAATAAACTAAACCAAAACTGACCGTATTAGAGGTCAGGATTGAACCTGAGTTTCTGTCGCTATTAGCTATGCCACCGTGTCATCGAGAGCTGGCATCTCCACTGTTATTTTACAGGATCATTTGCCTACCTCTTCGGAGGAACTGAAGCCTCTTTCTTCTCAGCTAATTGCCTGTGGCTCTGGAATCAACGCTGCAACTTTTCCAATTTGTGTGACTCATTATACTCGGGCTGACAAAACCATTCACTGACTCAGGGAGAAGCACCAGTCAAAATGCTTGGTAGGATATGCAAATATAGTAATTAAAAATAAAAGTGTTCCCCATTAAAAAAACTCCTCATGTATTGCATTCGGCTGGTAATGGCAGATGTGGTGAAGAACTAGTCACAACATTTTTCATTCAGCAATTTGTATACAGTATATAATTTCCATACATATCTTGGCAGGCCTTCAAAGTTGCGATCTAGTGATTACGTGGATGATGTAGTACAGTATTCAAGGCTTACTCTCATAATTTTTGGCATCATCTGATTTATGAACACATCCCAGCAATATATCCCATAGAATATGAACCTCTAGATTCAGGGATAAACCCCTGTCTCACGGTGCAAGTTGGCCCACGAGTGACCCCGAGTTTTCACTCGTGGTGATCACGTACAATCAACGTAGCGGGACCGTCGGAACTCGCGCGAGCAACTTATCGACTCGTGGCGCTAACGGCAGGTACCCGTGAAACTTGTTAACTCGTGAAAAAATCAAACATGTTTGATGTTTTCTACGAGTCAAATTTACTGTTCAAGTTAAAAATGGAAACATTTAAACTTGTTGTAATAACGTAGTGGCCCGTGCGTTTACCTTAGTGACTCGTGAGTCTACCGTGGGAACTCTTTAACTCAGCGGGCAGGCAGCATCACTGGAGAGAAGGAATGGGTGACGGGATGGCGTTTCCAAATTTCTGCTGTGTCTTTGTGCTCCATCTCTGATGGTAAAGCTGCAACTTTAAACTGACATATGACAATCTTAACTCTTCACATTTTGCAGGATTGGATGCGAAATCAGTGATATTCTCGGCCATTCTCCGTCGCACATTGAGAGAGGGACAGGGAGCGGGGAACCATGGTGGATGTCTAAAGGATGTAACTCCAGGGCACTGCCCCACACACTGACCCTTGACTGAAGCCCACAGACTGCTCAGAACAGACAAGTCCTCCCTCTTTAACCTGACTCCCCTCCTCGTCCATTCTACTGAAGCCCTTCCTCAAATCCCACCGGGAACAGTTGGGCATCCCAGTTAAAAGGTGCAGCAGTACAGAGCGGTGTCCAGGGCATTTGGTGCCATCTCTCTGACACACACAGGTAGACAGGAAAGCGTCAGGGGCATGGGGGTGGTGGTGATGGGCAGACACTGACTGTGGGAAAGTCCCTGTGTGGAGGCTGATCCTATCTTGATTTAGATTGTGCTGATTGGAATTATTACTGTCACTCTCTGTATTCTCTAAAGTATTTAAATAGACAAGGCAGGGAAAGGATAAGGACCTAATTTGAGCAAATGCAATTAGTACGGATGGGTAAAAAGGACGTGAAGGGATGGTTCTGTGCTGTTTGACTCTGTAATTCTATTATCAGGCAATGACCATCTCCAACAAAAGAGATTGGTAAAATAACACTTTTCGAACAACATTCACTGACAGTCCTGGATCCAATGATATGGGCTCCACCACGGTTGGGAGTCTCTCCCTGCTGCAGCCTTCTTCCACCTTCTCAGCTGCCATCCTCGGCTAGTTCCACTGAGGTCATCTTCTTGGGCCGCGCTTTGTCAAGGACCTCCCCCTCCACCTTCCTGCCATGAGGCCAGCTTACAGGATCTAAGGCACACGCATATGTCTCCACTATAAGGTGGCGACCCTCAGAAGTCCCAGCCTCACAAACAACTCAACACAATAAATAATGTAAAGCAGCCTGGGGCAAGTTGGTTTGCCCATGATTGAAATTTTAAACGTCATCCCGTCACCCATTCCTTCTCCCCAGAGATGCTGCCTGCCCGCTGAGTGACCATACTGAGGGAATTCCCACGTATATGAAGCAGAGAGGAACGTGAGTTCTACACGGCTCTGCCCGACTTTTGAGAATGGATTTGGTGGTTTGTACCCACTCCCCTCCCTGCCCAACCACCCACCCCCCACCAAGCCAGCCAGCCGGACCCCTCCTCGTTACAGCGGCGGAAGCGACATTTCCAAGAGAATGGGGCAGAGAGCTGGGGCAGCGCTGGGATGGGAGCAGGGCAGATGAGGCGCACCAAAGGAACAAACAAGTTGATGGCTGCAAGGGGCAGGCGGCAGTGGTCTTGTGCCCCAGCGAGGTAGACCGCTCTTCCCCCTGCTAACGCACACACAGAAAGAGAGAGATGAGAGCAGAGAATGATCCCAGCCTAGCTCTGGCACTGGACGGTGCGCATTTTACCTTTGTAGGTCATATCAGTACGCGCGGCTGCGCTGAATTCTATCTTTAACTCAAAGCCGCAGGATGGAGTTGTCTTCTTTTTACGCTGTTGCTTCGCCACCACCTCCTCCTTGCTGCACAATGGCAGCGAGTGCGGGGCCGAGATCCTGCCTAGTTTTTGTTAAGTTCTGAAATTGAATAACTTTCAATACTGGGGTGGGGCGGGGCGGTGCAGCCAGTGGCAGCTGCGGCTCGCCTGCAGTCCGTCTGTTTTTCTTTTTTTGTTGTTTTCTTGTCTTGTTTTAGTGTGTAAATATTGAGTTATTATGTAGTGTTTGTGTGCGGGAGGGGTGGGAGAAACGTTTTTAGTCTCTTCCTTTTGGGGGGACTCGACTTTTCTTGTTGTATCCCCCATCTCCATCTCCGTCTCCGTCTGCGTTGAGGCCTAATGGCGGAGCTGACAGCCTCCAACTGCGACCGACCTCGAGGCTCCAGAGGCAGAGCCAGCCAGGACTTACCAGCGCGAGGGTGGCCGACTTCGGGGCTGCGGCGGGTTCAGGCGTTCCGGCGGCCCGACTCGGAGCTGTGGCGGCTTTCTGGCGGCGGTGGCGGCGGCAGCGACTTCGGAGGCCCGGCCGCGGGCCCAGTGGACGACATCGTCGGGAGCTCGCAGGTCACAGGTTGGTGACCGGTTTTTCCGGAGCTCCCGCGGCAACAGCTGCATCCACTGGACTGGAGGGCGGCAGCTTCGACCGCCCCGGGCCACGGAGTTGAGCCGGCCCGCTCGCGGAGCGCGGTTCAGCCGCGGGACTTATTTACATCACCCGGTGCGGTCACAACATCGGAGGCCTGGATCGCCTCAGCGCAGAGGAAGAGGAAGAACAAGAAGGGAAGAGACAAAGACTTAAGATTTTTGCCTTCCATCACAGTGAGGAGGTGTCTGGTGAACTCACTGTGGTGGATATTAAATATGTGTTTATTGTGTGTTTTGTTATTTACTATATGTATGACTGCAGGCAACAAAATTTTGTTCAGACCGAAAGGTCTGAATGACAATAAAGTTACCATTAATTAATTTAGATTTTCCATTAATACTGAATCAGAATATACTTACTGTATGAGATGCTGTCCAGCTCCTCTATTTGATACTTAAAACAGGCTTTCATTCACGTTTGGCTCAAGAGTAACCCGGGAGAGGAACTTGGTAACTCGGGAGGGGAACTTGGAACATCGCAGAAATTAGAAGTAAACGGCAAACTTAGTCATACCCGTGGCAACTCGATTAAACTCTTGTTCATAAACTTGGAGTCTCGTACACAACCACGAGTTTTTCACTCGGGGTACCTCGTGGGTCAACTCGCACCGTGAGACAGGCCCATAAGTTTCTTCCCAGCTGTTATCAGGCAACTGAATCATCCTACCAACAACCTAAGAGCAGTACTGAAACATAGAAATTAGGTGCAGGAGTAGGCCATTCAGCCCTTCGAGCCTGCACCGCCATTCAATATGATCATGGCTGATCATCCAACTCAGTATCCCGTACCTGCCTTCTCTCCATACCCTCTGATCCCCTTAGCCACAAGGGCCACATCCAACTCACTCTTAAACATAGCCAATGAACTGGCCTCAACTACCCTCTGTGGCAGAGAGTTCCAGAGACTCACCACTGAACTACTATCTGCCTCATTGGTGGCCCTCAGACGATCTTTGATCGGACTTTGCTGGCTTTTTCCTTGCATTAAACCATATTTCCTTATCATGTATCTATACACTGTAAATGGCTCTGTAAATTGTAATCATGCATTTCCTTTCTGCTGACTGGATAGCACGCAATAACAACTTTTCACTGTACCTCGGTACATTCAACTGAACTGAATTAGGACATAGAACATGGAACTGTACAGCACAGGATCGGGCCCTTTGGCCCACAATGTTTGTGCCAAACATGATGCCAAACAAATTTAACTGATCTCATCTGCCTGTACATTTTAGTTTAGTTTAGTTTATTGTCACATGTACCGAGGTACAGTGAAAAGGTCTTGTGGCATGCCAACCAGTCAGCGGAAAGACAATGCATGGTTACAATCGAGCATCCACAGTGTACAAATACATGATAAAGGGAACAACGTTTAGTGCAAGGTCAAGTCCAATTAAAGATAGTCCGAGGGTCTCCGGTGAGGTAAATAGGCGGTCACGGTGGCGCAACGGTAGAGTTGCTGCCTTGCAGCGAATGCAGCCCTGGAGACCCGGGTTCAATCCCGACTACGGGTGCTGTCTGGACGGTGTTTGTACGTTCTCCCCGTGACTTGCCTGGGTTTTCTCAGAGATCTTCGGTTTCCTCCCACACTCCAAAGACGTACAGGTTTGTCAGTTAATTGGCTTAATTGGTAAATGTAAAAATCATCCCTACTGTGTGTAGGATGGTGTTAATGTGCGGGGATCGCTGGTCGGCGCGGACCCGGTGGGCTGAAGCTGTATCTCTTTCCGCGCTGTATCTCTAATCTTAAAACAAATGTAGCTCAGGACTGCTCAGGACGAGCTCATCAGTTTCTGTCTTTAGACATCAGAACATAAAACAGTTAGCACAAGAACAGACCCTTCAGCCCACAATATCTGTGCTGAACATGATGCCAAGCTGAACTAATCTCCTCTGCCTGCACATAATTCATAACTCCACACAGACAGACAGCGTATGAGATCAGGATCGAACCCTGGTCTCTGCCCCAGTCAGGCAGCGGCTCTATCAGCTGTACCACTGCGTTATCCTAAGTCTTTTCGTTGTCTAGATAGCCCACAACAAAAAAGCTTTTCACTGTACCTCGGTACACGTGACAATAATGAATGAAACTAAACTAAATATCTATCTAAAAGCCTCTTAAATGCCACTGTCGTACCTGCTTCCACCACTAACCCTGGCAGCACATTCCAGGCACCCACCACTCTCTGTGTAAAGAAACTTACCCACATGGCTCATTTGAACTTTGCCCCCCTTATGTTAAAGCTAGTCCTTGTATTTTGGTACATCCACCAGATCTCCCCACAGTCTCCAATGCCCCATGAAAATAATTCACGTTTGCCCAACCTCTCCTCATAGCTAATACGCTCTAATCCAGGCAGCAGTCTGAAGTCGGCAATTCCTTCTCTCCATAGATGCTGCCTCACTCACTGAGTTTCTCCAACATGTTTGTGTCTACCTTCGATTTTACCAGCATCTGCAGTTCTTTCTTAAGCATTCTGGTAAATCTCTTCTGCACTGTCTCCAAAGCCTTTTAAGTCAGATTTCCAGCATCTCCGATTTAATTAACGGTTAACCTGGGCACCGATCAAAATAATGGGAAAGGTAAAATTAAGAAGGTGACAACATATTCGGGAATAATAAAGAGATTGTGTTTTAAATATCTTTAACAATTAAAATATGTGACGGAACGAGGCACTCGTTAATTTTCAGTGTCTGGGATGATTTTTTTGGAAAGAACGGTAAATTAATGTTATCACTTCATTAATATTCATTTTCATTCAGCTGGACAAGCCTGAACATTTTCTGGCACCGGTATCAGGATATTTAATGTTGCAAACTGAATCAGTGAGTTAAAAACTGATGTAGCAAAGTCTTTGAAGGGAGAAAGCACATCACTTAATAAGATACTGAGTTTTCATGTTTAACTGTTTATGGCAAATGCTGGAGTCTTGTGTAAAAGGGTGGCACAGCGGTAGAGTTGCTGCCTTATAGCACCAGAGACCCGGGTTTGCTCCAGACTACGGGTGCTGTCTGTATAGAGTTTATACGTTCTCCCCATGACCGCGTGTGTTTTCCCTGGGTGCTCCGGTTCCCTCCCTCATTCCAAAGAGGTACAGGTTTGTAGGTTAATTGGCTTCGGTAAAAATTGTAAATTGTCCTTGGTGTATAGGATAGTGGTCGTGCATGGGGGGTTGCTGGTCGGCACGGACTCGGTGGGCCGAAGGGCTCGCTTCCGCACTCTAAACTAAACAAGCATTTGAACGACTAAGGCATGAATGGCAATGGACCTCACGTCAGTAAATTGGACGTGGTGGGTCAAAGGGCCTGTTCATGAGCAGTACAATGTTGTGACTCCATGTTCCATTCTTGTTCATAGACACAATAGTGAGGACTCAAAGAACGAGAACCACGCTTCCACAACCTTGGGCTCTAAATAATGAAAAGTCTCAAATAACATAATTTGTTCCGATGAAAGGTCATTGATTAAGTCGTCACTTCTGCTTTTCTTTCTGCAGATGCTGCCCGACTTGCTGGGAATTTCTTGTTTTGTTACAGTTTTCCAACATCTGCAGTATTTTGTTTTTGCAAAGCTGAAGTTGCACTAGTCATAGAGTGATACAGTGTGGAAACAGGCCCTTGCGCCCAACTTGCCCACACCGACCAACGTGTCCCAGCTACACTAGTCCCACCTGCCCGCGTTTGGTCCCTATCCCTCCAAACCTGTCCTATCCATGTACCTGCCTAACTGTTTCTTAAATGTTGGGACAATCCCAGCCACAACCACCTCCACTGGCAGCATGTTCCATACCTTTGTGTGAAAAAGTCACCCTTCTGATTCCTATTAAATATTTTCCCCTTCACTTTGAACCCATGTCCTCTGATCCTCTATTCCCCCACTCTGGGCAAGAGATTCTGTGCATCTACCTGATTTATTCCTCTCATGATTTTCTACACCTCTATAAGATCACCCCTCCATCCTCCTGCACTCCAAGGAATAGAGACCCAGCCTACTCGACCTCTCCCTGTAGCTCATACCCTCTAGTCCCTGGCAACATTCTCGTAAATCTTCTCTGAACCCTTTCAAGTTTGACAATAACTCTTCAATAACATGGTGCCCAGAACTGAACACAATGATCTCAATGCTAGTCTAAGAAAAGCTTGAGAAAGAGCAGAGGCCATTTACAAAGCACTGGTTGATGCATCCTAATTTGTCGGATGCAAGCCTGGGCGATGTCATATGGAGGACAGGCTGTTGCCATTGCAGCACATCCCCCCTCTCCACATCACTGATCGATTCAAAGGAACAGCAGGGCCAATACAGTTTGGCACCAGCGCTGTTGCAGGAGCTGCCAGAGCGAGGTTGTAGACAACGACGAACTGCCTTAGGGAATCCGACTCCGGATTTTCTTGATGTTTACTCCTGGAGCCTTTTCCATGACTGGATATGGCCACAAGGCAGTGGACGTTTTAAATCAGCGTATTCCCTCTCATAGATGGACTGCCTTCCCAGGATGGCGAGCGTCATCTACCCGAGACTCGTGGGGGCGGGAACGTCTACCTTCCCATGCAGGTCTGTAGCACCTGCCCACTGCCCATTGTGTACATTACAATAATAAACCAATACCAATACCAGTACTAATATGTGTAGGAAGGAACTGCAGATGCAGACACAAAATGCTGCAGTAACTCAGCGGGACTGGCAGCATCTCTGGAGAGCAGGAATAGGTAACACTTCTGGTCGGGACCCTCCTTCAGACTGGTCTCAGTACTAATGTACTGAGTAATTCTAGTTAGCTTGATATCAATAGTAGAAAATTATCATAAGAAATTCAGAGGGACAACACATCTGACAGCAGTTAGTGAGTTAGTGGTTACTCAAGGGTATGTCAGCACCGGTTTGTTAAAGGAAGGTCATGTCCGACTAACAATTGGAATTTTGGAGAAGCGAGCGAGGATTGTCAATTAGGATGGTGCATTTTGTTGTAGTCTACATGGATTTTAGCAAGGTGCTTGACAAAGTCAAGAAAGATCAAGAAGGTAGAAGCCCAAGGGACCCAAGCAAGTTTGATTAAAAATTATTTCAGCTGCAAAACAAAGCAATGGTTGACAGGAATCTTAGTGCCTGAGGGGACTGTATGCAACAGGGTTCCACAGAGCTCAGTACTGGGGTCGTAGGTTTCTCTCATAAATGTGGATGATTTATGAATTCATGATGTTATAAACACTGAACTGACATACTAATTAATTCAAGATAGACACAAAATGCTGCAGTAACTCAGAGGGTCAGGCAGCGTCTCTGGAGAAAATCCATTCCTTGACGTTTCAGGTCAAGACCCTTCTTCAAACATTTCAGATTGGGAGTCATCGTCCTGACCCGAAACGTTTGATTTTCACCCTCACCCACACTGCTGAGTTACTCCAGCATTTTTGTGTCTATCTTTGAAATATCACCTATCTATTTTCTCCAGAGATGCTGCCTGTCACACTAAGTTGCTCCAGCATTTTGTGTCTATCTTTGGTATAAACCAGCATATGCAGTTCCTTTTTAATACTCATTAATCATCAATGTCATACACACATGTTCAATGCACCCCCTCTGCATTTCCTCAGTACCTCAAACCTGCACCTTCTACAGCATGTAAATGGTGGTGATCATATGTACCATGTTAGCCAATACCAAAATCGCCAGTGCGGTTGATAGTGAGGAAGGATGTTGTCCATGGATTGTTTGAATGGGTACAAAAGAAGCAAATGGAATTCAGTCTGAAGGCGTGTGAGGTAATCCACTTGGTTAAGGCACACAAGGCAATACATAATAAGGAATAGAGGGCAGCATGGTGGCGCAGGGGTAGAGTTGCTGCCCTACAGCGCCAGAGACCCGGGTTCCATCCTGACTACGGGTGCAGTCTGTACGTTCTCCACGTGACCTACGTGGGTTTTCTCTGGGTTTCGTTTATTGTCACCTGTACCGAGGTACGCTGAAACGTTTTTTTGTTGTGTGCTGTCCAGTCAGCAGGAAGACAATACATGATTACAATCAAGCCATCCATTGTGTATGGGGAGAGGATAATAACAGGAATAACATTTAGTGCAAGATAAAGTCCGATTAAAGATAGTCCGAGGGTCTCCAATGAGGTAGATGTTAAGTCAGGACTCTCTAATTGGTGATAGGATTGTTGCCTCATAAACTACGGACAGTTTAGTTTATTGTCACTTGTATTGAGGTACAGTGAAAAGCTTTTGCTACGTGCTATCCAGTTAGCGGAAAGACAATACATGATTACAATCGAGCCATTCGAAGTATACATGATACACGATAAGGGATTAATGTTTAGTGCAAGATAAAGCCAGTGAAGCCTGATCGAAGATAGTCCAAGGATTCCTGATGACATAGTAGACATTGCCCCCAGTCCCAGCCCTTTCCATAAAAGGTACTGACATTCCCACCATCGAAGGGATCTGTTTATGTGCCTGTTAAGCTGCTGTAAGTAAAAATCCCATTGTCCCGTTGTTGATACATATGACAATAAAAAGCTCTTGACTTTTGACTTAACTTCCTTCCATGTGAAAGATAGATTCTTGATTGGTACAGGGGTCAGAGACTTAAGGGGAGAAGGCAGGAGAATGGGGTTAGGAGGGAGCGATAGATCAGCAATGTCGGAGTAGACTTGATGGGCTGAATGGCCGAATTCTACTCCTATCAATTATGACCTTACTTTTGGCCTTTATCGTGTATCTACAGGTGCTCCCCGATTTACGATGCCTCAACTTGCGATATTTCAACTTTACGATCGGCAAATGCTCGGCAACGGCATCAAGACGCACGTCACTTCTGGTCACGTGATCGCAATGTATTAAATGTATTTTCGACTTCTGATATTTTCGGTTTACGATGGGTTTATCGGAACGTAACCCCATCGTAGGTCGAGGAGCAGCTGTATCTGTACAATGCGGACAGCTTGAGTGTAATCATGTATAGTCTTTTCACTGAATGAATAGTAGGTATGTTACAAAACTTACCTTTAGCGGTGCTGCAGTTCTGTCACTGGCCGTGTGCGTGACTTTGGTGCTACAATTGGCAACAATTGGGTAACTAACTAATTATATGCTTTAATTTCAGGTCATCCAAGTAAGATTGTTTCATATTTGTTTCAGAATATTTCTCTTAATTTTTAAGAAAGTTATGGGCTGTCCTCGATCACAACTTTTGTGTTAAGTCAATAGAAAAGCAATAGGAAAGCAATAGCAACTTTTTTAATACTGAAAATATGAAAGTGAATTAGGTGTCAAATTAAACTTCTTTTTATGCTTTATCTGATGGGATAAATTGCAGACTTGATTTTTAAAATCTCAAAATTTTGTAACATTGCTATGAATAGAACACAACAAAAAGTGTTTTATTGGTACATGTGACAAGAATAAACTAAACTAATTCTAATCCTATTCCGCTATGACCTTGTGACCTTATTTTAACCTCTAGGTTCTTCCATAGACCTCTTGTTTTTAACCAGGTTTTTGCCTAATTACTTTCTTGGCTCAGCATCCATTTCCCTGGAGTCACACTGAAAGGCTGTGCGACACTTCCGAACACTGCAGCCACCACGTGGAAGCACGTCGCTGCCGTTGACATGATGCTGAGCCATTCAAAGCCGTTTCACATCTAGCCAGTCTGAATGTGAAGCAGGAGCACTTCTGAATGCAAATTGTTGTCAATTCAATTTTAACTACTCTGAAAATAAATCTTACGGGCAGCAAAAGTAATTGGCAGGAAATATGCATAATATTTTTTCTGGCAAGCTAGTCTGATTTTTTTGTTGAGCAGAATAGTTTAAACTATTGAATTGGACTGACAGTTAATTAAAATATATCTCCCCTGGAGTGCGCGTGGAGAGGATGCTCTTTCAGTGCCTTGGTAATGTGAATCTCAGAAGAACCAAGAACGAACTTTAAAGCTAACGGAATGAAGGGACATGGGGAGAAAGCAGGAATGGGGTACTGATTTTGGATGATCAGCCATGATCATATTGAGTGGCCATGCTGTCTCGCAGGGCCGAATGGCCTACTCCTACACCTATGTCTCTATGTTTCTATGTATAGAATTTGATCTAAATCATGCATAAACCCGTAGATAAAGTGTAGACACAGGCTCTTTGGCCCAACTCGCCCTTGCCGACCAAGATGCCTCATCTACACTAGTTCCACCGGTCTGCGTTTGGCCCATATTCCTCTAAACCTTTCCTCTCCATCAACCATGAAGTCAACTCATAGATACAGCATAGAAACAGGCCCTTTGGCCCATTGAGAGTGTTCGCCAACAACCAATCACTCATTTTAACACTCCCCAGATTCTCCTCAATTCCAGTCAACTCTCCTCCAGATTCTACCATGCAGCAACAAACCAGAGCAATTCACAGTGGCCAATTACCCTACCAACCCGCAGATATTTGGGATATGGGAGAAAGCTGGAAAACTCAAAGGAAACCCATGCTGTCACAGGAGCAACATGCAATCTCCAAACAGACAGCACTGGTGGTAAGAATTGAACCTGCGTCACTAAAACTGTGAGGCAGCAGCTCCATCAACTGTGCTACCACTGAACCACCCTAAAATGTGTTTGCATTATCGCCCCTTTCCAGGCCGAAAGAATATTTCTTCATTTATTACTATTTTCTACGTTTCCGTGAAGGAAGTTCTCTACTTGTCACTATATAGAGTGTTCTTTTTATTTTTCTAGCTTTCCTCAGCCAATTCTTTCCCAAACTGTGGCCGTCTTTGAAGCAGGTTCTATTTTCAATCTTGCACCATCAGTAGTGTCAGACTCAGGCATGGGGATGACCAGCTAAGCTAATGATGACGAACAATCGAAGATAGACACAAAAAACTGGAGTAACTCAGCGGGTCAGCTAGCATCTCTGGAGACAGCATCTTTCTCCAGAGATGCTGTCTGACCCGCTGAGTTACTCCAGCTTTTTGTGTCTATCTTTGGTTTTAAACCAGCACCTGCAGTTCCGTCACACACAATGCTGGATAATCAGCAGAAACAGATCAATTGTCCAAGCTCTTTTGGAGTATAGTTTTCAGTTTTGTTCACTCTGCTATAGGAAAGGTGTTGTCAAGCTGAAAAGGGTACAGAGAAAATTTATGACGATGTTGCCAGAACTCGAGGGCCTGAGCTATAGGGGGAGGTTGAGCAGTCTATTACTATATTCCTTAGAGCGCAGGAGGATGGGGAATGATCTTATAGAGGTGTATAAAATCATGAGAGGATTAGATCAGGTAAATGCAGAGTCTTTTGCCCAGAGTAGGCGAATTGGGAACCAGAGGACATAGGTTTAAGGTGAGGGACCACGCTGGTCAGTGTGGGTAAGTTGGGCTGAAGGGCCTGATTCCATGCTGTATGACCCTATGACTTTAGGACTTTTCCAGTTTTCTCTCTCCCCCTCCCCACCCCATCACCACTTCAAACAGTCTGAAGAAGGGTCCCGATCTGAAACGTCATCTACCCATCCAGAGATGCTGCCTGACCTACTGAATTACTCCAGCACTTTGTGTCTTTTTTGTGTAAACTTCTGCAGTTCCTTGTGTCTCTGGATCAATTGTCCCATCCTCAGACATGTTTCCCTATTGCCAAGGTAGAACGTGAACAATCTTTTTCTGGATTTTTGATTCATTTCCCAGGACTGGTAATTTCTTAATTTAACCACCATAATACCACATTCGCTGGCTTAATAGGCACCAGGGAATGGAATAAGGCATCTCACAGAGCTATTACAAGAGCCATCACTGATTAGTGATTCTTGGCCTTTTCCGTATGTCTAAAGCAGCAGTGAAAATTATTAATTTAGTCTTTGCTAAGCCGCATATAAAATGAATGTAAAATTTATAAAGCGTCTGTGTCTAACACTGGTGGCATCATTATCCTTCTAAATTTATTGTCGATAAACAACAAAATAAATCTGTTGGTCCCAATTGTATCTGAAATTTTACCTGCATTTGACACATTTAAAATACTTTTGGAAGGAGAGGTTAAGAGAAATATGGGTCAAACCCAGGCAGGTGGAAACTAATTTAGATGGGGGCATCTTGGTTGGCATGGCCAGGTTAGGCTGAAGGTCCTGTTTCTATGCTGGACTCTCCATGGCCAGGTTAGGCTGAAGGTCCTGTTTCTATGCTGTTTAACTCATTTTCTATACGACTCTGTAAAAGTGAAGGCAAGGCTACTGGCTTTGTCCCTCATTAAGGGACACATTTTAGTTTAATTTGGAGATACAGCGCGGAAATAGGTCCTACGGCCCATCGAGTCCAAGCCGACCAGTGATCCCCATACACTAACACTATCCTACACACTAGGGATAATTTTTTTAAACCAAAGCTAAATTAACCGACAAACCTGTACTTCTTTGGAGTGTGGGAGGAAACCAGAGCACCCGGAGAAAACCCACGCGATCACGGGGACAAAATACAAACTCCATACAGACAGCACCCATAGTCAGGTCTCAAACCCGGGTCACTGACGCTGTAAGGCAGAAACTCTACCGCTGCGCCATTGTGCTGCCCTATAAGCTTTGTGGGTCATACACAGACGGAGTGAATGGTGAAGCGGAGAGAAACTGGGGGTGGGGGGGGGTAGGTGAAAAGAAGGTTATGTGTGAGAGGACCTGCGTAAATCAAAAAAAGAGAGAAAGGGATAGGGAGGGGTGGGGGTACACTTTAATATCTTTCAAATTGTGATGGTGTGGTAAACTTAATGATGCAAAATTGGTTCATGCAGAATAGTTAATTATGCAGTAAAAAGAACATCTGTTAGTGCAGATAGGCACAAAAAGCTGGAGGAACTCAACGGCTCAGACAACATCTCTGTAGCGAAGGAATGGGTGATGTTCAGGTCTGAAGAAGAGTCTCGACCCGAAACGTCACCTATTCCTTTTCACCAGGGATGCTGTTGGAACTGCTGAGTTACTCCAGCTTTTTGTGTCTATCTTTGGTTTAAACCTGCATCAGCAGTTCCGTCCTACACATCTGTTAGTGCAGTTTTTCAAATTTGCTTGCAAATTAGTCAGTGGGATTTGACATCGTTCAGTACAGCAGTGACATTTGCCTAAAGCTGAACTCACGGCAGAGGTTTTCATGCCCTAGGGGAGGGGTGGCACCACTGCGTAATACGTTGCAATTTCAAAGCACAATGCCATTGACTGTTCCTGTGACTGAAACATCGAGAGCTTTGCGGGGCCTGTAGCACGCTATGACTAAGACTAAGGAAGAACTAGGCAGAAAAGATTCAAAAAAACTTTGAGAGATAATGATCCCTGGCATTGCCCAAATTGGCTTTCAAGTATGTGCGGAGCTTATTTAATCACATGATTCGGTTAAAAATCTCCTCTTTTTCCATCCTGCAGTTATCCCAGGTCAACACTGTGGACAGCTCGATTGTCGATGGTTAGCACGCAACAAAAGCTTTCCACTGCACCTTGGTACATATGTTCATAACTTTGCAAGTGATAGGAACAGAATTAGGCCATTCGGCCCAACAAGTCTACTCCGCCATTCAATCATGGGTGATCTACCGCTCCATCCTAACCCCATTCTCCTACCTTCTCCCCATAAACCCCAACACACCATGACAAATGATAATAAACTAATCTAAAATAAATTGAACTTCCGATAAGTTCCAGTGTCGATTCCTTTAAATACCAGGAGGAAACCATAGTTACAAAAATTAATTGATTGTCAATGGCTTTGTACAAAGTGCCTTCACACCAACTGGATTCTACAATTCACTGAAGAAAAGGATACAGAGAAGATTTACGAGAATGTTGCAACGTGACAATATACTAAACTGAAACTAGAGGGATGTGGGCCAAACACAGGCAGGTGGGACTGACGTAGAAGGTCCTTATGGGCAAGTTGGGCCGAAGGGCCTGCTTCCATGTCAAATTACTCTACGACTCTCTATTAGCTACACATGGGCCAAAGAGACCAACCCCTTCATTAAATGATGATGACATTATCAATTCATCCACAGGAAATGACTTCCCCTGCATGTTACATATAATAGAATGACAAAACTTTCATAATGTATGCTAAAATATTTTTTCTTGCATACTGAGAATGTCTTCCCCTATTATCTTCTGAGAAGCATTATTGAAAGAGTGAATTATTTAAGTACATATTACATTTAAGTGGTTTTTAGATAGGCACATGGAAGTGCAGGGAATAGAGGGATATGGATCACGTACAGGCAGATGAGATTAGTTTAACTTGGCATCATGTTTAGCACAAATACTGTGGACCGAAATGCCCGTTCCTATGCTGTGCTGTTCTATGCCCTATGCACAATAACATGAAAGTGGAGGAACAAAAAGCGCTTGAGGAATTCTGCGGGTCAGGCATCATCTGCGGAGGGAATAGACAGGCTACGTTTCAGGTCGGGATCCTTTACCAGACTGACACACTGAGTTCCTCCAGCGCATTGTATGTTGCTCAAGATTCCAGCATCTGTAGTTTCTCATGTTAACATAAAAGTGGCTGTTGTCTTAAGAAAGCAAATTGTGAAATGCTTTACATATTTTACGTATTTCCACTTGTAAGTGATAGATAAACCATAAGAAACAGAATAGGTTCCAAAGAAAAGATAGTCATAAAGTCACAGAGCGATACAGCATGGAAACGGACCTTTTGGCTCAAATCATCCATGAGGCACATTTATGCTAGCCCCATATGCCAGTGAAAATTGAATCAATTGAATTATTAACCATGATAATGAATATTTTTTTTTAGAATATGCTACACAAGACCTTATGGTATCAGAGAAATGTGTGTGAAAATGGATTAAACACAGATTATCCACATGTGCTGATCCAAGATGACTCTTGAGGACAGCGAATATGGCACCGTTATTCAAGGGTCAATGGTGGGTCAGCGGTAGAATTGCTGCCTTACAGCGCCAGAGACTCAGGTTCAATCCTGACTATGGGTGGTGTCTGAACGGAGTTTGTACGTTCTCCCCGTGACTGCCTGGGTTTTTTCTCGGTGCTCTGGTTTACTCCCACACTCCAAAGAAGTACAGGTTTATAGGTTAATTGGCTGCAATAAAATTGTAAATTGTCCCGAGTGTGTAAGATAGTGCTGGTGTATGGGTGATCACTGGTCAGTGCGGACTTGGTGGGCAGAAGGGCCTTTTGCGCGCTATATCTCTAAAGCTGTCTTTCGCTAGAGTATGAGTACAAAGATTCACCCAGAGTGTAGTTTATTACTCTACCTGAATAGATGCTAGAAACAACATGAGGGCCTGAGCTATATGGAGTGGTTGGCAGGCTAGGACTTTATTCCTTGGAGCACAGGAGGCTGAGGGGTAATAACATGAGGGGAATAGATAAGTTAAATGCACAGAGTTTTTCACTCAGTGGGGAAATCAAGAACCGGGGGACATAGGTTTAAGGTGAGGGGGGAAAGATTTACCAGTAACCTGAGGGCCACATTTTTCCCACAGAGGGTGGAGAGTATATGGATCGAGCTGCCAAGGGTGCACAGGTTGGACGAGTGTAGATGGGGCATCCTCCTTGGCATGGGTAAGTTGGGCTAAAAGGACAAGTTTTTGTGCTGTTTGTCTCTGTGACTGTATTTAAGAAATATCTACATATATACTTGAGTATTTATACCAAGGCATAGAAGCATCTCTGGAGATCAGACTGAAGAAGGGTCTCGACCCGAAACGTCACCCATTTCTTCTCTCCAGAGATGCTGCCTCACCCGCTGAGTTGCCCCAGCATTGTGTGTCAAACTTCGATTTAAACCAGCATCTGCAGTTCTTTCTTACACAATGGACCAATCGTTGTAAATGGGATGGGAGCAGGTAAGCACTCTGTTGTTGGCAGGGAAACAATTGAGCAAAGGACCTGTGCCATCTGACTCGATGATTCCATGACAATCTTAGTCACAAAATCGTACAGCATGGAAATAGGCCCTTTAGCCCAACTCGCCCATGCAGACCAGGATGCCCAGTCTATGCGAGTGCCATTGTTTGTTTGCCCCAGACCCCTCTCAACCCTCCCTATCCATGTGTCTCTCCAAATGTCTTTTAAATATTGTTATTGTACTTGTTTCAACCACCTGCCTCTGGCAGCTTATTCCACATACCCACCACCTGTGTGAAGAAGTTGTAAAAACATTGCCCCTCAGGTTCATATTAAATCTTTTCCCTATTTATTTTCCCAAACATCTCTTCCCATTTCTATCTATGCACTTCATGATTTCATACACCTCAATAAGACCATCCCTCAGCCTCCCACACTGAATCTAAGGCATAATAGTAAGATTAAATGAGAACTTACCAGTTTGAAGTTTGATCTTTATTTTATGAGGAGTTGCAATGACGGATTTCGTGAAGACCCCGCCAGCACGCATGCGCGACATTCTTCAAAGCAGCGGTGTGGAATCACAGAACTACCCAGAAATGAACTAATATAGTAAGATTGAAGAGACTCTATTTACCAGCTGACCTTATAGTAGAGGTTTGGGAGCGGAGGGCACGAAATCCCTCATCGCAACTCCTCATAAAATAAAGATCAAACTTCAAACTGGTAAGTTCTCATTTAATCTTACTATTTCATTTTGGAGTCACGTGAGTGACTTCGTGAAGATTTCAAAGCTCTGTGATTACATGCCCTGGATCCCGTCCATGCCCACACACTGCCGTAATACTGATGGAGGAAGTATGTTAACGTATTTCAGACTTGAACAAGCTGAAAAATAATAACATTATTGTTAATACAACAATAAACCCCTGAACTTGGGGACAAACGTTTAGGGAACAGCACTTAAAACTGAGTCCGCAAATGTTGCGGGAGCGGCCACAGGTTAGTTATGAAATCGCTGAAATGTAGTTTCACTGGCCCAGCCCGCTATTGCGAGGACATGATCCATGAACACTTCCATGGTCCTCGCCGCTGATGTGGATGCAGCCATGGTAGAATGATATTTTAAAATGCTTAGTGTCTTACCTGCTGCACCGAATACCACCTTGAGCCATCTGGAGATAGTCTGCACCGTCACCCTGTGACGTGGGTTTCCATGGCTGATAACAGATCCGCCTCCTTATTCCTGATGGCCATATTCAGACCTGTAGTCGCAGGTCTGTGTAGTTTAAGCAACTCTTTTATAAAGAAGTTACTTTATTATGGGTCGATCATTCTATCCAGGTTTAATTCCTGTAGAGTCTGGACCCGTTGTGCTGTGTTCAGTGCCATTACCATCACCAATTTAAAGGTGAGTAAGTCCAGTGGTAAATCCATCATAGGCGACCAGCTCCTGAGTAGGGTCAACACCACCCTTATATCTCAGGTAATATAATATCGTGGTCGAGGAGGTCGTGGATAGAACATATCCCTCATAGTTTGGATACCAGCTGGTGAGATCCCACTCCAATGTCGAGATAGGATGACAGTGCACTCCTGGCACTGTATACGGCACTGTAACTGAGGGACTCATCATAATGAAGACCCGTGAGGATGCCAGCACATTGGAGATCGTAGCAGATATGTATGTGGTCTTGGTCCAACTACAGATTAGATTAGATTGGATTAGATTATCCTTTATTGTCATTCAGACCTTTCGGTCTGAACAAAATTTTGTTACCTTGCAGTCATAACATATAATAAAAAAACAAAACACACAATAAACACATATTTAACATCCACCACAGTGAGTTCACCAGGCACCTCCTCACTGTGGTGGAAGGCAAAAGTCTTAGTCTCTGTCTTCTTCCCTCCTTGTTCTCCCTCTGCGCTGAGGAGATCCAGGCCTCTGATGTTGCCGTCCACCAGGCCCGCGGCCGAGCCTCTGAAGCCGGGCTGCCGCCACCGCCGTCGCCGGAATGCCGGAACACCGCCACAGGGCCTGCCGCTGGAACGCTGGAGCACCGCAGCCCCGAAAGCCAGGTCGCCGCTGGAGCACCGCAGCTCCGAAGCCAGGTCGCCGCTGGAACATCGCTGGAGCACTGCAGCCCCAAAAGCCAGGTCGCAGCTGGAGCACCACAGCCCCGAAGCTAGGTCGCCACTGGAGCACCGCAGCCCCGAAAACCAGGTCGCCGCTGGAGCACCGCCGGAGCACCGCAGCCCTGAAAGCCAGGTCGCCGCTGGAGCACCGCAGCCCCGAAACCTCCCATATCCTTATGTGGGTGAGGTACTGCTTCCTAGTGGACTCTCTCTGCACGATGCTGTATGACGTCCATGGTCCTTTATGTTGCAGAACTTGGTTGCGTTTTCTGCAACACCTGACTGATGAAGCACAATGGGGAAAGCATAGAAATCCATTTCCCCCAATGTAGCGAGAACTCGTCCATCGCCACTGCCCCAGGATCTGGTTCTCAAGAGACACATATTGGTTTCTAATGGTTCAACCTGGACGCAAGGCGGTCGATATCTGGTGTTCCATATTAGGCTAGAATTTTAGCAAATATTTGGAGGTTCAACATCCACTTGGTGTCGTTATTAAATACTTGTGACCTGGTGTCCGCCACTGTATTGAGCTTAACCAGCAGGTACATAACTGATATCCAAATATTTCTTTCAATGCACCAGAGCCAAATTATTTTTTTCCAATTCATCACAAGATATTGACTTGATACCACCCATAAGGTTTAACTATGCCACCTCAGTGGTATTATTTTGAAGATGGACATACGTATGCTGCAGATTAGTGCATTAAGCCCGCAGCCCGTGACATGCTCCCAGCATTTCTGAACAGCCAGCCCTTGGTGCTTGCGTCGGTCTGTAACACGACTAATGGGTTTTATGTAATGATGGGATTTAACAATCACAAACATTGCTAATCCACCATTGTAGCTCAATTTATGTCGCGCATGCGTGCCTAGCGGGGTCTTCACGAAGTCACTCACGTGACTCCGAAATGAAATATTCTAGCATGTCCAACTTCTCCATATAGCTCAGACCCACAAGTCATGGCAGAATCCTTGTAAATCCTCTCTGCATTCTTCACAGCTTCTCAACATCTTTCCTTTAGCAAGGTGACCAACACTAAACACAGTACTCCAAAGGAAGGGAGGAGCCCACAATGGCCCATTGTTGGCTGGGGGGGAGGTGATGACAAAAGGGTACAGGGATGCGAACAGTGAACCTTTTCCTACCCCCAGTTCCCTCCCCTTGACTTTCAGTCTGAAGAAGGGTTCCGACTCTAAACGTCACCTGTCCTTTTTCTCCAGAGATGCTGCTGGACCCACTGAGTTACTCCAGCGCTTTGCGTCTATCTTCGTTATAAACCAGCATCTGCAGTTTCTTTCTGCACAATACTCCAATTGTGGCCACAGCAATGTCTTGAACAACTGTAAACATCACACTCCAACTTTTATACTAATTTCCCCGACTGTGGAAGGCCAGTGTGTCAATAGCATTCTGCACTACCCACACTACTTATGACACCTTACTTCTATGCTGTTACCTTTTTTTCCCCAATAACAGGTATTTAAGGGATACTTTGGAGATGGGCACAAAATGCTGGAGTAACTCAATGGGTCTGGCTGAGGAAGGGTCTCAACCCGAAACGTCACCTATTCCTTTTCTCCAGAGATGCTGCCTGTCCCGCTGAGTTACTCCAACATTTTGTGCCTATCTTCGATGTAAACCAGCATCTGCAGTCCCACACACTTGGAGCTTTTGAGAATTGACTTGTGATTCTGTACATATTTTAATCATGCACTCTGAGTATCTCTTGTTAATGAAAGTGCAATGTTTGCACCTCATGCATTCAAAGATGCGTTCCGGAGTTGAAAAGATGGGATTCTGTCTTGCTGCTTCACCTGTATCGAATGTCACCACCTGCCAACAGCTCCAGCCGACTTACGGAATTACCAAGGGCATTCAATGCAAGGAGCACTTTGCACTGAGGTTGATGTGTGTATATGAAGTGTAATAGATCTAATGAGGCGGCGATCAAATCATGATGGATCTATTATTTGGAACAACATTTTTTACGTGTCAGTAGTTGACTTTGGTGCTGTTGCTCAGTTTAGAAAACACAAAGCATATTCTCAGCTGGGAGCCTTTCATTTAAGCCATGGGAAGAACCATCAGTGCTGGAAGATTGTATCTGCTGAGCTTCATCACAAATAAGTCTGACTCATGCCTTAAATGAGCTGTAAAGTCAATCTTGATTATGAAAGCCCCGGTTATTACAGATGTCCATTATCAAATATCTATTATTACTTCCCACTGAAGATTCATTTTCAAAGAAAACTGGAACCTCAGCAAGAAAAATAATGTTGCCGATTTCCTCAAGGTGACTTTTGATGTTAACGATTTTCCACCCACTTGAACATGTTTTAAAAGCCAGTAAACTTTGTAAGGGCTAAAGATAGAAGCAAAAAAGCCGGAGGGTCAGGCAGCATCCCTGGAGAAAAAAGAACAGGTGATGTTTTCGGTCGAGATCCTTCTTCAGACTGAGAGTCAGGAGAGAGGGAAACCAGAGGTGTGAAAAGGTTCAGAAAACACATCGGAGCCAGCACCGATGACCAAGGAAAGGTGGAGTCCACAATGGTCCATTGTTGGCTGTGGAAGTGGTGGAAACAAAGGGATATATGGAAGCGAACCAGCAGGATGGTTAGGGTGGGAAGGGACGGGGAGAGCGGAAATGCAGTCAGGGGTAAATTTGCCATTAAAAGCAATTACCGGCTGAGGCTAGATGGATAGCAAGAGTCAACTAGATATATTTTCATTCACACAATGTGGATGTCTTTGGCAATCATTTGTGCTTTTGCATTTATAGTCGATTGCTAATTATGCCTTGAATTAACTGGCTCGCTAGATCAAAAATCATTCAAGGATCAATCTCATTGATAGGTCTGGAGTCACATAAAGGCCAGAGCAAGTAAAGGCAACAGACTCTGTGATATTCATTGCCACAGAAGGCTGTGGAGGCCAAATCAGTGGATATTTTTAAGGCAGAGATAAATAGATTCTTGATTACTACAGGTGTCAGAGGTTATGGGGAGAAGGCAGGAGAATGGGGTTTTGAGGGAGAGATAGATCAGCCATGATTTAATGGCAGAGTAGGCTTGATGGCCTAATACTACTCCTATCACTTGTGACCTTATGACTTTATGACTCCCAACCAACAAGGGCATCAGTGAATCAATGGGTAATTACTAATGCTAATATCGTCATTGTTAGCTTTTTATTCCAGATGTATTTAATTAATTGGATTCTTGTACTGCAAGAACCAAAGATGTACATGTTTGTAGGTTAATTGTAAATTGTCCCTAATGTGTGTAGGGTAGTGTTAGTGTGCGGGGATCACTGGTCTGTGCTGACTCGACTGTTTTCTTGCAGTATCTCTAAACTAAACTAAATTACACTAAAACATAGCAAAATTTGTGGGACTAACGTAGTGGGGACATGTTGGTGGGTGTGGGCAAGTTGGGCTGAAGGGCCTGTTTCCACACTGTATCACTCTATGACTCTAAAGACAATTGTATCAATGGCGAAAAGGTGAGTTAGGGGCTAGATAATTTCAGACTCGCCATAACAAAGTTATTTTTCCCTGCAGGGTTTTCACAACTATTTTTAATAATAAAATTAATGTATTTTTGTTCCGGTGAACAAAAAATACTAAAGGCTGTATGTTACATTATTTAATAGCCTGTCATTGCACAAGTGTCAATACAAGTAATTGCTTGTCAATTTTAATGGCCTTCCCAGTTAAAGCAGCAGCATTGTTCTCAAGAGGCAACAGTGTCTGATTAGTAGTGAGGGCTACACAAAAAGCTGGAGAAACTCAGCGGGTGCAGCAGCATCTAAGGAGCGAAGGAGATAGGCGACGTTTCGGGACTTGCGGTGTTGCTCACTCTGGCCGTGGAGGAGGCCCTGGAGTAGTGAGGGCTACCTGGAAACATCTTTTTTCCTCGACAGCATTTTTCCTGCTTGCCAATTTCCAAAGTGACTTTCAAGTCGTCCTCTAGTTCCCGATCGGAATCGCCTTACGACCAAATATGCCCGCGTGATACTCCCGAATTCATTGATCACATTATGTCCAATTCGCTTTGTGGAATCAGACGTTCGGGCAGAACTACCTGAACTTAAAGAGATACGCTGCTGCAAGCATCTTAGCTGAAGCGGCTACACATGTGGGGGAATTGAGAGCCAAAGGGCATAGATTTAACGTGAATGGGGAAAGATTTTATAGGTATCAGAAGAAGTGGTTGCGGAAGTGACTATCGAAACGTTTAAGAAGCAATTAGACAGGTACATGGATAGGACAGGTTTGGAGGGATATGGGCCAAATGCAGGCAAGTGGGACTAGTGTAGATGGGACATGTTGGTCGGTGTGGGCAAGGTAGGCCGAAGAGCCTGTTTCCACACCGTATGACTCTATGGCACTATGACTCTAAGAGCACACATTGGTGGGGTTAATTGAAGTTCAAGTTCAAGTGAGTTTATTGTCATGTGTCCCTGATTAAACAATGAAATTCTTGCTTTGCATCAGCACACAGAACATAGAAGGCATTTACTACAAAACAGATCAGTGTGTCCATATACAATATATATATATATATATATATATATATATATATATATATATACACACACATGAATAAATAAACTAATAAAGTGCAAATAACAGATAATGTGTTATTAGTTATCAGATTTTTGTCCGAGCCAAGTTTAATAGCCTGATGGCTGTGGGGAAGTAGCTATTCCTGAACCTGGTCTTTGCAGTCTTCAGGCTCCTGTACCTTTTACCTGAAGGTAGCAGGGAGATGAGTGTGTGGCCAGGATGGTGTGGGTCTTTGACGATACTATCAGCTTTTTTGAGGCAGCGACTGCGGTAAATCCCCTCGATGGAAGGAAGGTCAGAGCCGATGATGGACTGGGCAGTGTTTACTACTTTTTGTAGTCTTTACCACTCCAGGGCGCTCAAGTTGCTGAACCAAGCCACGATGCAACCGGTCAGCAAGCTCTCTACTGTGCACCTGTAGAAGTTAGAGAGAGTCCTCCTTGACAAACCGACTCTCCGTAATCTTCTAAGGAAGTAGAGGTGCTGGTGAGCTTTCTTGATAATTGCATCAATGTTCTCGGACCAGGAGAGATCTTCAGAGATGTGCACGCCCAGGAATTTGAAGCTCTTGACCCTTTCAACCATCGACCTGTTGATATAAACGGGACTGTGGGTCCCCATCCTACTCCTTCCAAAGTCCACAATCAGTTCCTTGGTTTTGCTGGTGTTGAGGGCCAGGTTATTGTGCTGGCACCATATGGACAGTTGCTCGATCTCTCTTCTGTACTCCGACTCATCCCCATCAGTGATACGTCCCACAACAGTGGAGTCGTCAGCGAACTTGATGATGGAGTTTGCACTGTGACCCGCTACGCAGTCATGAGTATAGAGTGAGTACAGCAGGGGGCTGAGCACGCAGTCTTGAGGTGCTCCCATGCTGATTGTTATCGAGTCTGACACATTTCCACCAATACGAACAGACTGTGGTCTGTGAATGAGGAAGTCGAGGATCCAATTGCAGAGGGATGCGCAGAGACCCAGTTCTGCGAGTTTGGTAACCAGCTTGGAGGGGATGATAGTATTAAATGCCGAGCTGTAATCAATGAATAACAGCATGACATCTGAGTTTTTGTTGTCCAAGTGGTCCAGAGCGGAGTGGAGAGCCAGCGAGATCGCATCCACCGTTGATCTGCTGTGGCGGTAAGCGAACTGTAGTGGGTCCAGGTTTTTGTCGAGGTAGGAGTTGATTTGCGCCATGATCAACCTCTCGAAGCACTTCATCACCACAGGCGTTAGTGCCATAGGTCGATAGTCATTGAGGCACGTCACCTTGCTCTTCTTGGGCACCGGTATAATTGATGCCTTTTTGAAGCAGGTGGGAACCTCAGACCTCAGAAGTGAGAGGTTGAAAATGTCCGTAAAAACTCCAGCCAGTTGGTCCACACAGGTTTTTAGAACACGACCGGGTATACCATCAGGTCCAGGCGCTTTTCGAGAGTTCACCCCTCTGAAGGATTTCCTGACGTCGGCCTCTGTGACTGAGACTGAAATACCATCACAGCGAATGGGGGCTTGGGAAGGCACGTCGGTGTTCTCCCTATCAAAATGTGTGTAAAACGCATTGAGCTCGTCAGGGAGTGATGTTTCGCCAACATTCGAGCTGCCTCCTGATTTTGCCTTGTAGGAGGTGATTGCATTCAGGCCCCGCCACAGCTGCCGAGCATCTGTCTCATCCTCCAGGTTGGAGCAGAAGTCGCTTTTGGCCTTTTTGATGGCCTTACCAAGGTCGTATCTGGGCTTCCTATAGACCACTGTATCATCAGACATGAATGCCCAGTGTCTGGTCTTCAGAAGAGTGCGGATCTCAAAGTTGATCCAAGGTTTCTGATTGGGAAACACTCGGAAGGTTTTTGAGGGATGCAGTCCTCCACACATTTCTTAATGAAGTCTGTAACGACTGTGGCGTATTCGTTCAAGTCAGTTGCCGAGTCCTTGAACATTGCCCAGTCTACAGACTCCAAACAGTCCTGTAGTCCTGAGCTAAATGAGGTGCAATATTTGGTTTTTCAATCATTCAAATGAAGGCATCGGTATTTCTTTGTGTTTGGGATGGTTAGTTAGCATTCTAATCCTTTGATCAGCTGTCCATTTCCCCCTTGTGGGAGAAGCCATGAGAGGAATAGATCAGGTAGATGCAGTCTCTTGACCAGAGTAGGGGAAACGAGAACCTGAGGACATAGGTTTAAGGTGAGAGGGGACAGATTTAATAGGAACCCGAGGGGTAACCTTTGTAAACAAAGGGTGGTGGGTGAATGGAACGAGCTGCCGGAGGAGGTAGTTGTAGAAGTGTGTAGGGAGTGGATGAGAAAGTGGGATAACATAGAACTGGTGTGAACGGATGAGCAATGGCCGGGGTGGACTCTGTGGGCCGATGGTCCTGTTTTCATGCTGTTTCTCCAAACAAAACTAAAGTAAACTTGATTTGTTTTTCCGTTTGTCAATGATAGAACACAATATAAGGCTGGTACTTTCGCAACATTAAAGAAACATTTAGATAGGTACAGGGATAGGATATATTTAGAGGGATAAGGGCCAAGCGCAGACCTTCTTCAGAATTATTGCAATTCAGGGGGAGAAACCCGGAAATGAGAGGTGGGGGAGTGAGACAAATCCTGGCAAGTCAAAAGTGGATGTAAAGAGGAATAGTGACAGGCCTGGATAGAGTGGATGTGGAGAGGATGTTTCCACTAGTGGGAGAGTCTAGGACCAGAGGCCACAGTCTCAGTATAAAAGGACGTGCCTTTAAAAAGGAGATGAGGAGGAATTTTGTCAGTCTATGGAATTCATTGCCACAGAAGGCTGCGTTGGTCAAGTCGATGGATATTTTTAAAACATTGACAGATTCTTGATTGGTACAGGCATCCGAGGTTTTGGGGAGAAGGCAGGAGAATGGGGTTGAGATGGGGAGATACTGTAGATCAGCCTTGATTGAATGGTGGAGTAGGCTTGATGGGCTGAATGGCTTAATTCTGCTTCTATAACTTATGAACTTATGAAGGTAGGACTAGCGTAGATGGGACATGTTGGTCGGTGTGGGCAAGTTGGGCCGGTGAGGAACACCCTCTTATAATGATAAATCAAAGGGGTCCAGTGATTTGTAACAGATGCAGCCCTTTCTGGCAATTCAAGTGCTGTGGCAGATACTGGGCAGGTGGGTTTTATTTGCTGGGTTACTAATGAAACTCCCAAAATGACTCGGGATGCATGGAAGAACCATGGACACTCATAAATTGTGTTTCTTCAATGACAAGAGGAAAAACTAATCCCTACCGTTTCACGAAACTGGGAAAGCAAGATGGAGAGAGAGGGAAAGCAAGGATTACTTGAAGTTACAGAAGTCAATATTCATACGTCTGGGGTATCTAAACATCCATCTAACATCCCTCCATCCCTCCCCTTTCCCAGTTTCAAGATCCCTACCAAGAACCATCTCCCTACCGTTTCTTGATCTCACCGTCTCCATCGCAGCAGATATACTATCGACTGATGTCTATTATAAACCTACTGACTCCCACAGCTATCTAGACTGCACTTCTTCCCACCCTGCCTCCTGCAAAGACTCTAGTCCCTACTCCCAATTCCTCCGTCTACACCGCATCTGCGCCCAATACTAGAACATACTAGATGTCCTCATTCATTAGGGAATGAGGGTTCCCCTCTTCCACCATAGATGAGGTCCTCACTAGGGTCTCCTCGATATCCCACAGCAACGTACTTGCTCCCCCTCCCCCCAGTCTCAACAGGGACCGAGTCCCCCTAGTCCTCACCTTTCACCCCATCAGCCATCACATACAGCACGTAATCCTGCAACATTTTCCTTACCTCCAACGGGATCCCATCGCTGACCACATCTGCCCATCTCCACTCTTTTCTGCTTTCCGCAGAGACCATTCCCTCTGCAATTCCCTGGTTAATTCATCCTTTCCCACTCAACCCACCCCCTCCCCAGGTACCTTCCCCTGCAACTGCAGAAAATGCAACACCTGTCCTTATACCTCCCCCCTCTACTCTGTCCAAGGATCCCGACAGTCTTTTCTTGTGAGGCAGAGGTTCAATTGCACCTCCTCCAACCTCATCTACTATATCCACTGTTCCAGGTATGGACTCCTATATATTGGCGAGACCATGCGCAGGCTCGGCTATCGTTTTGCTGAACACCTCCTCTCAGTCCATCTTAACCAACCTGATCTCCCGGTTGGTCAGCACTTTAACTCACCCTCCCATTCCCAATCTGACCTTTCTGTCCTGTGCCTCCTCCGTTGTCAGATTGAGGCCCAGCGCAAATTGGAGGAACAGCACCTCATATTTCGCTTGGGTAGCTTACATGCCAGCGGTATGAACATTGACTTCTTTGACTTCAAGTAATCCTTGCATTTCCTCTCTCATCATCCCTCCCCCTTCCCAGTTCTCCCACCAGTCAGACTAACACTGATTACATTGTATCTCTGTTTGCTTTGTTGTCACCTTCTCCTAGTTAACTATTCTACATGTTTCTTGATCTCCATCCCTTTTAATCTCTCAAACTTCCTTATCTCAGTGTCTCCCTCTCCCCTGACACTCAGTCTGAAGAAGGGTCTCGACCCGAAATGTCACCAATTCCTTCTATCCAGAGATGCTGCATGTCCCGTTGAGTTACTCCAGCATTTTATGTCTATCTTGGGTATAAACCAGCATCTGCAGTTCCTTCCTGCACGAAGAACTAATCAAGTTTGGTTTAGTTTAGTTTAGAGATGCAGCATGGAAATAGGACCTTTTGCACACCGAGTCCACACTGAGCATTGATCATCTGCTCACTCTAATTATATATTATCCCACTTTCTCATCCACTCCCTACACACAAGGGGCAATTTACAGATGCCAATTGACTTACAAACCCGCACATCTTTGGGATGTGGGAGGAAACCGGAGCACCTGGTGGAAACCCATGCAGTTACAAGTAGAACGTGCAAACTCCACACAGACAGCACCCAATGCCAGGATTGAAGCCAGGTCTCTGGTGCTGTGAGGGAGCAGCTCCACCAGCTGTGCCAGTGTGCTCCCCACACAATGTCATTCAGGTTTCTTAGGTAGTTCACATGTTTATACTCCATGCTCTCTTTCTCTAATCAAGAAAAGGGTGGCACGGTGCACAGCGGTAGAGTTGCTGCTTTACAGCACCAGAGACCGGGGTTCAATCCTGACTACGGGTGCTGCCCGAGATCTGTGTGGGTTTTCACCGGGAGCTCCGGTTTCCTCCCACATTCCAAAGGAGTACAGGTTTGCAGGTTAAATGGTTTCGGTAAAATTGTAAATTGTTCCTAGTGTGTAGGATAGTTACAGTGTGTGGGGTGATTGCTAGTTGGCATGGACTTGGTTGGCTGAATGGCCTGTTTCCACGCTGTATTTCCAAAGTAAACTAAAAACAAAGTTGATTATTGTACATAGACAGAGTAATTATTTGATGATGTTCCCTGTCTAACTATCCTCAATGTGAAGAGACAGCTAAACATGTAGAGCTAATTATAATGCTGAGTTCCATTCTGGGATCTAGGGGCTTTAAGTGAGACCTATCTGATGTTTCAGGGAGTCTCCAGCTGACAGCTTTATTGCAAAAGGAGCCTCACTTTGCAAATTACTCTGAGCGGTTAAGTGCCGACAATTAAGTGGAAATGCAATTGGTTTTTGGGGTTCTTTGTGATGACATGAGAAGGCACATCTAAGGCTGCATTAAGCAAAATGAAGTTTTTGGAGCTGTTTGCCCTTCTGTGCAAGAAGAATAACATAATTTGGAGAATATGGCATCACCAGGACATATTCAGGGCAATGCTGCACCCAGGAACTTAACTTAGGATCAACTTAATGTTCAATTGAAAGATGATTTCTACACAAGGAGAAAATTAACTATCCAACATGGAAATATTAAAAGTCACACAGCATACCATTGCCTTATTAGCAGCTGTGTCGCAATGTGTTTCCAAGGTACACATTTCAATTTTTTGGAATTATTTGAAGTATTTATTATCCCTCAATGACACAGTCAATAGTTCTCAAAAAATGATAGAATCCATAAATGCACAATGTAAATGTATCATGTTGGGTCACAGCAGGCAAGTTGGTGGCAAATTACATCCCTGGGCTGTTGGCTGTCGACAGCGTGGGAGCATTATACGCCCTCCCGGTACTTCGAAGCCACGAGATGGGTACTTCGAAGCCATGAGAACGTTTCTCATTGCCAAGTGCTGCCTGGAGGTTTCAAACATTTGTTGCGTTGGCAAGGTTGATTAACACGTCAAATAGCTCAACAATATTCACTGCCCAAGCTCGCATGGAGAGGGGAGCCATCGAGGAGACACAGAGGTATCAGGGGTTATGGGAAGAAGGCAGGAGAATGGGGTTAGGAGGGAGAGACAGATCAGCCATGGTTGAATTGTGGAGCAGAATTGATGGGCTGAATGGCCTAATTCTGCCCCTATCACATGAAATTATGAACCTGTAGATATTATCTGTTGTTCTCTGCCAGAAAATATTTGCTCCCAGCTGTATGGAGTGAATATATCGGAGTGCGTTGACTGTTTATTGCTAGGGACCAATTGTCCCCATTCTCACCCCTGAAGATTAGATCTTCATTGACTGTGAAGATATTTGACTTCACATGGTCTCTCTTTCCAACGCTTTCAGATGCCACATCTTATCTTCTTGTCTTGCAGCCTCCCCCAACTCTAGACTTGATGGGTCGGATGGCCTAATTCTGCTCCTAGAACATGTGAGCTTATGAACATTTAAGGACAATGGGCCTGCAGCAACCCTAGGAACATCAATCCTGTCTCATCGAGCTATCAAGGGTAAAAGGAAGAGACAAAAATGTTTTAAGAATTATGCAACATCTGTAATTTGGTTGAATATCATCCGAAATGGTCCTTAGTTTAGATTAGTTTGGTTTAGAGATACAACGCGGAAACAGGCCCTTCAGCCCATCGAGTTCATGCCAACCAGAGATCCTGCATTATCTCACACACGAGGGACAATTTACAATTTATTTTTACGAAAGCCAAATTAACCTACAAACCTATACGTCTTTGTAGTGTAGGAGTAAATGGAGTACCCGGGGAAAATCAACGCGGTCACAGAAGAACGTACAAATTCCGAACAGACAGCACCCATAGTGAGGATCAAAACCCGGGTCTCTGGCGCTGTAAGGCAGCAACTCTACCGCTGTGCCACTGTGCCGTCCTCAAACCAGCTTATATTATCTGAAAAGCATTTTAATAACACCTTAAATATGCACAGATATTTAACAACCATTTTTATCTTTGTGTTTGAAGGGCTCAAGGGTATGTTAAAATATATTTAAACTGGGAAAGTGCAGCATTTTTAATGGTTTGGGAACACAACACAGTGCTGGAAATGGTGATTTGAAACTTTAATTTTCACTGTGAGACATGTATTGTAAATGAAATTGAGAACATAAAATATGCATCTAGGACTAAGTCATTGGGCCTTTATGCCTGCTCCACCAATCAATAAAATCATCGGCGATTTTTTAATCTCAACACCACTTGTTCTTACCTCAGTGTTGAGAGCTTTCAGTTCTTTGCCAATAACATTACCAATGATCAGTCATGGACCAACCACATGTGACAGCCAAGAACGTTTCTCCTTCTCAAAAGTAGAACACTTGTATTGAACCATCCTACCACAAATAGAGAGCCGTCCTGAACTACTATCTACCTCAATGGAGACCCTTGGACTATCTTTAATTGGACTTTACCGGCTTTACCTTGCACTCATTGTTATTCACATTATTCCCTTTATCGTGTATCTGTACACTGTGGATGGCTCGATTGCAATCATGTTTTGTCTTTCCACTGACTGGTTCACATGCTTTTTGCTGTATCTCAGTACACGTGACAATAAACTAAACACAACTAGATAACTAGCTACTTCCTTAGGAGCCTGGGGAAATTTGGCCTGTCTCCAATGAGTCTTACAAACTTCCACATTGCACCACAGAAATAATACTGTTGTATTTCATCACAGTTTGGTTTGCCAGCAGCTCTGCCTAAGAAACTGCAGAGAGTTGCAGTCCATCACACAGCCGAGACTCTCCACCATTCATTGTTCCTCAGAAAAGCAGCTAACATAGTCAAAGGCTTGTCCCATCCTGGTCATCCTTCCTTCTCCCTGCTCCCGTTGGGCAAAAGGCACAGACGTTTTGAAAGCGTGCACCACCAGACTCAGGAACAGCTTCTTCCCCTCTGTTTACAGGCTTCTGAATGGTCCTGCCACAAGCTTGTTTGATTCACATCTACATCATTGAAGACACTCGGCTTTGTCTCTGGAAATAATGCACTACCATGCTGAAAGCTCTATTCTGCACTCTGTCTCTTCCCCTTTGCACTATGTATCATATCTGAGTTTGACATGATTGCATTTCTGTAGAGTATTATCCGACCTGTTTGGATAGCATGCAAAACAAAGCTTTTCCCTGCACCTCAGTATGCATGTCAACAATAAACCTAATCCTCCCTGAACTCTTTTAATATATTAAAATATATTATTCTTAATTTCTAAATATTGAGAATAAACAATATTCTTAATATCTAAAAATCTATTGAATATACTCAGTAAATGTGCATCCGTGGTTCTCTGAGACAGTGAACTCCAGAGGTTCACTGTCCTCTGAGCGAAGACATTTATTCTCACCCTTGTACTAAACAGCAAACCCCTTATTTTGGGACTGTGACCTCTAATAGAAGCTCCAGCCAGATATACACTGTCAAGTCTCTTATAAAGACTTACCAGAGCTGATGGAGGAGATAGTTGAGGCAGGTACTATCGCAACGTGTAAGAAACATTTGGACAGGTACATGGACAGGACACGTTCAGTGGGAAATGGGCCAAAAGCAGGCAGGTGGGACTGGCGTGGATGGGACCCGTTGGCCGGCATGGGCAAGTTGGGCCGAAGGGCCTGTTTCCACCCTGTATCATAATCATTGAGATCACTTCTCATTTTATTACCTCAGTCAAATATAGACTCTGTTTATTCAATCAATCTTTGACTAACAATTCACCATCCTGGAATCAATCTGGAGAACCTTTCCTGCATTCTTCCTAGCGCAAGTATATTCTTCCAGGCAACTCAAGCCTGTGAATAATATTCTAGATTGCTTAATCGTAGTGCAGTAACTAGGAAATCTTTTAAGAGGACGATAAAAAAGCGAGACTTTTTTTCAAGACAAAACAAGACAAGGGCGGCACAGTGGCGCAGCGGTGGAGTTGCTGCCTTACAGCGCCAGAGACCCACGTTTGATTCTGTACAGAGTTTGTACATTCTCCCCGTGACTGCATGGGTTTTCTCCAGTTGCTCCGGTTTCCTCCCAAAGACGTACAAGTTTCTAGGCTAATTGACTTTGGTAAAATTGTAAATTGTCCCTAGTGTGTGTAGGGTAGAGTTAATGTGTGAGGATCGCTGGTCGATGTGGACTCGGTGGGTCTGCTTCCATGCTGTATGTCTAAACTAAAAAAAACTAAAACAGTGTGTTTTGTTCAGTATTACAGTCACCCGGTCTAAATAACATGATAATGTGTGCTGCTGCTATGTTGTGTGTTGGTAAACAACCACTAAAAGCTTTGCCAAGCTCTTTCCCAAGAAAATGGCAACCCATTAGGGAAATTGCAATTTCATACAGTCTCTGTTGTTCAGTAAACAAATAGGTAGCACAGCTTTAAGTAACACTAAATTTGAGAGACTACTTGATCTCAGAGATTTATTCAGCTTCCATCACAACTAATTGCGGCTAAGGTAATTGTGATTCTTGATGTAATCAAATCCGCTTTAAAATGATGTGTCAGTCCACATGGTTTTTCACAAATTATGTTCTTTCACGAAATCTTACACTCGACAAACCTGATTTGAACAAAGACTGGAAATTTTCTTCTGGGAGAACCTGTGAGAGCAATTACAGCGATATTTTTGGAATCCTCTCCAATTACTCAGAGTGCTTTCATCCACTTGCACACTGATTATAACTTTAACTCATTGTTGAACGCTGTGTTTGTGCCATCGTGGTGGAAAGCTTGTTTGAAACTATTTAAAGTTGTAACGGTTACTCCAGAGGGACATTCGCAAAATACTGGGATCATTAATGTCCAATTACTGGAAGAAAACATGGACTCGGTGGGTTGAAGGGCCTGTTTCCACGCTATATCTCTAAAGTCTACAATCTAAACTAAAGTTGTGGTATAGAAAGTATTCTGACAGGATGCACAGCAGCCTGATATGGCACCTGTTCTGCTGGATGTTGTCAAGCTGGAAAGGGTACAGAGAAGATTTACGAGGATGTTGCCAGGAATAGAGGGTGTGAGCTAAAAGGAGAGGTTGAGCAGGCTAGGACTCTATTCCTTGGAGCGCAGGAGAATGAGGGGTGATCTTATAGAGGTGTATAAAATCATAGCGTGAATAATTCCGGTAGATGCACAGTCTCTTGCCCAGAGTATGGGAATCGAGGACCAGAGGACAGAGGAATCTGAGGGGTAACATTTTCACACAAAGGGTGGTGGGTGTATGGAACAAGCTGCCTGAGGAGGTAGTTGAGGCAGGGACTATCCCAACATTTAAGCAGCAATTAGACAGGTACATGGATGGGACCGGTTGGGGGGATATTGGCCAAATGCAGGCAGGTGGGACTAGTGTGGCTGGGAATTTGTTGGCCGGTGTGGACAAGTTGGTCCGAAGGGCCTGTTTCCACGCTGTATCACTCTATGACTCTATGACTCCCAGACCATCACGGGCTCATCACTTCCTTCCATCCGGTCCACCTCACGGTGCCTGGCATCAAGGCGTCTGGAGGGATTGAGGACTGCCACCCCACCCGCTCACATTTCCCTGTTCCACCTTTTGGGCGAAGATGCAGGAGCTTGAAAGTTCGCATGTCTCAGACTTAAGAACAGTTCCCTCCCCACTGCTATCCGACTCCTGAACCGAGTCCATACCGAGTCCATACAGAGGTGCTGGCGTGTAGTCTAACTCTTAATTCTACTTCAGCTATTCAATTATTAAATTTTAATTTTTTTGTACAACTTCAGATGGCACCACAATCTTGCTGCATTCTGCTGATTTGCAGTCACTGCTGTGTTTGCTGTTGAATTTATCATTACTGAATGCACACTGTTTAATTTGTGAACTTCGTGTGAACAAGGAATTTCAATGCACCCTTGGGTATATGATAATAAACTAGTCCAATCTAATTTTAGTTCAGGTATCTGTGCTAGGGTGGACTGGATGGTTTTGCAACATCTTACAGTCTGCCATCCACTGCTTTGTTCAAGAAAAACTAACTAACAATATCACTTTCCCAGAAAATGGAAAATAAACGGTAGATGTTGAAAGTTTGACATAAAAACTGAAAATAACTGTTGGCTTTAGACTTTAGAGGTGCAGTGCGGGAACAGACCTTTTGGCCCATCAAGGTCGTGCCAATCAGCGATCACCCAGTCCACTAGCACTATCCTACACACACTGGGGACAATTTACAATGGATAGAGTGGGTGTGGAGAGGATGTTTCCACAAGTCAGAGAGTCTAGGACTTGAGGTCATAGGCCCAGCATTAAAGGACGTTCTTTTAGGAAGGAGATGAGAAGAAATTTCTTGAGTCAGAGGAATTCTTTGCAACAGAAGCCTGTGGAGGCCAAGTCAGTGGATATTTTTAAGGCAAAGATAGATAGATTCTTGATTAGTACAGGTGTCAGAGGTTATGGGGAGAAGGCAGGAGAATAGGGCTAGGAGGGAGAGATAGATCAGCCATGATTGAATTGTGTAGACTTGATGGGCTGAATAGTCTAATTCTAATCCTATTCCTTATGACCTTATGACAATTTTGGTGGCCAATTAAGCTACAAGCCTGGGTACACAAAAAGCTGGAGAAACTCAGCGGGTGCAGCAGCATCTAAGGAGCGAAGGAGATAGGCGACGATCGCCTATCTCCTTCGCTCCTTAGATGCTGCTGCACCCGCTGAGTTTCTCCAGCTTTTTGTGTACCCTCGATTCTCCAGCATCTGCAGTTCCTTCTTTAAAGCTACAAGCCTGTACGTCTTTGGAGAATGGCAGGAAACCAGAGCACCGGGAAAAAACCCACGTGGTCACAGGGAGAACATAAAAACTCCATACAGACAGCACCAGTATTCAGGATCAAGCCCGGGTCTCTGGCGCTGTAAGGCTGCCACTTGACCCAAAATGTCACCAATTCCTTCTTTCCAGAGATGCTGCATGTCCCGCTGAGTTACTCCAGCATTTTGTGTCTGTCTTCAATATAAACTAGCACCTGCAGTACTTTCCTACTCCCTCATTCTACAGTCAGTTGATCCTTTGGGTTTGGTCTTCCAGCAGGTTTCTCTGAGTCATAGAGTCATAAGGGCTTGTCCCACTTGGCGGTTACTGTCGGCATCATTGACTGGCGTGTCAGGTCACCGAAAAAGTCGCGGCGTGATACGACATGGCGCGTCGGTGACACGGCTTGATGCGGCGTGATGGTGTATTGACGCGTGGTGTTTCCTCAAGTGTCGCAACATTTTTTTTTGTCGCCTCTGAAATGGAAAATGTTCAAAATCTTTTGGCGACCCTGATACATCAGTCAATGACGCGGGTAGTCGCTGAACAAATCGGCAAGTGGGACAGGTCCTATAGTCATAGAGTGATACAGCGTGGAAACAGGCCCTTCGGCCCAACTTGCCCACAGCGGCGAACATGTCCCAGCTACACTAGTCCCACCTGCTCGCATTTGTCCCATATCCCTTCAAATATGTCCTATCCATGTACCTGCCTAACTGTTTCTTAAATGTTAGGATAGTCCCTGCCTCAACTGTCTCCTCTGGCAGCTTGTTCCATGCACCCACCAGACTATGTGAAAAAATTACCCCTCCAATTTCTAATAAATCTATTCGCCTTCACCTTAAACCTATGTCCCCTGGTCCTTGATTCACCTGCTCTGGGCAAGGGACGCTGTGTGTCTCCTGATCTACTCATAAGGTCAGAAGGTCATAAGGGACAGGGGCAGAATTAGGCTAATTGGCCCATCAAGTCTACTCCGCCATTCAATCATGGCTGATCTATCTCTCTCTCCGAACCCCATTCTCCTTTTTTTCCCCCATTGCCCCATGACACCCGTACTAATCAAGAATCTATCGATCTCTGCCATGAAAATATCCACTGACATGGCCTACATAGCCAACTGTGACAAAGAATTCCACAGATTCACCACCCCCCTGTCATGATTCAGTGGCTTCAGCACCTTGGGAACACTTATGCTGCGTGGCACCGTGGGACAGGCGACAATTCTGGTTGGGACCCTTCTTCAGACTCGCAGGTCTAGTCACCTGTCACTTTAATTTTCTGCACCATTTGCCAGTGCTCCTCTCTATCTTACGCCTCCTCCATCATAAGTAAGCTTGAGTAACAGCATCTCAACTTCTATTAGTCACATTACAGCATTTCTAAACCCAACAGTAGGTTGAACAGATGCAGAAAATTAATATTTCCTGCATTTGTCTGTTTTGGTATCAGATTGCCAACCTCCTCACATATTGAGTTACTCCGGCACTTTGTGTTCTGCTCAGCCTCCTCTTTGCAATTTCAGATAATGATTTAGATAATAGTTTTCCCATTTGCGCCTCCTCCAAATGATTCTTCTTTGTTCTCAACTCATTCCATCACCACCCTCTCTCACCTTGCACTTCCTCCCCTTTTGTTATCTAATCTCTCCTGCTTTCCTGACTATTTCCCCCTCAACCCCTACCCTCCAGAGGTCATAGGCTCAGAATTAAAGGACCTTACTTTAGGAAAGTGATGAGGAGGAATTTCTTTAGTCAGAGGGTGGTGAATCTGTGGAATTCAAGAGTCAAGAGTCAAGTCAAGAGTGTTTCATTATCGTATGTCCCAGATAAAACAATGAAATTCTTACTTGCAGCAGCGCAACAGAATATGTAAACATAGTAAACTGTAAACAATATAATAAACGAGAGAAAAAAACTTCAGTGTTTATATATACACATACTCACAAGTACACACAAGTATTATATATTTCTATATTACTAAAAATCTGATCTTGACCACTTCCTGTTGTTCTGTATATTGATTTTAGAAAAAATGCTGCCACTGAGATTTTTGGCCATCTTACTCAGAGTCCCCCTCCGCTGTGCAGAACAAGAGGATTTTTCCCATCGATGAAAAATAAAAGAGTTATTAGTGTTTCAAAAATGTCGAGATTCTCTCTTCTGAAGGCCACGCCCCTTCCGGAGGGACTATAAAACCCAGAGGTGTTGAGTGCCTCAATCAGTCTCTGCAAGATGGGGGAGCGAGAGGGTCACGTCTCCCAGTCTGAGCTGTGAATAACACTGAACACATGTCTACTAAACTGTGAGTGTGGTTTTACTGACCTTGAATGCCCTTAATGTGGTTTGAAAATGAAAATGTGGTTGGTTTGAAGTAAAGCACTGCAAATGGCTGTTGGTGGTGGTTGGTTTGAAGTGGAGCACTGTAAATGGCTGTTGGTGGTGGTTGGTTTGAAATGAAGCTTCAAAATTTATGTGGTGTTTAAATGGTATTTTATGTGGTTTTAAGGTGGTTTTATGGTGGTTTCACCCTGCTTGAAATGGTATGAAACTGCATTTGAATGTGGTAACCTTGCACCCTGCATGAAATGGTATGAAACTGCATTTGAATTTGGTGGCCTTGCACCCTGCTTGAAGTGGTACGAAACTGCACTTGGATTTAGTGGCCTTGCACCCTGCTTAAATTGGTCGGAAACTGCATTTAAATTTGGTGGCTTTGCTCCCTGCTTGGAATGGTTTGAAACTGCACTTGAATTTGGTTGTATTGCACCCTGCTTGAAGTGGTATGAAACTGCACTTGAATTTGGTGATCTTGCACCCTGCTTGAAATGGGATGAAATTGTACTTGCATTTGGTGGCCTTACACCCTGCTTGAAGTGGCATGAAACTGCACTTGCATTTGGTGGCCTTGCACCCTGCTTGACGTGGCAAGAAACTGCACTTGAATTTAGTGGCCTTGCACCTGCTTGAAATGGCATGAAACTGCACTTGAATTTGGTGGCCTTGCACCCTGCTTGAAGTGGCATGAAACTGCACTTGAATTTGGTGGCCTTGCACTCTGCTTGAAGTGGTAGGCAACTGCACTTGAGTTTGGTGGCCTTGCACCTTACTTGAAGTGGTAGGAAACTGCACTTGAGATTGGTGGAATTTCAAGGAATAGCCGTGAGTCAACTGCCAGCCCACCAGCCATGAGTGAGCTACCAGCACATCAGGCTTGAGTGACTGAGCTGCCATCCCAAGAATCCATTTGGCCCACAATGTCCATACTAGCTATCTGGAAACCAGTCCCTTCAGCGCACAACACCCATATTAGAAAGCCCCCACCCCCCCCCCCCCCCCCCCCTCTCTGGCCACTAATATTGGAATTGGTGGAGAGGTGGAATATTGCGTTGGGGGACCAACCCTCCCGTGTGATGCTGGGACCCAACAGGTCCCACTTAGTCTAGTATCACAGTTAAATTCTTTGTTTTGCATACAATATACAAAGTATTGAACTGCTTTTCTTTGTTAGCTGATCTACAAAGTATTTTTCGGGTTTATTGTTTTTATGTCAAATATCTGCCATCTGGGATTTTTTTTGGTTCTTTGGGTTCTTTGGTAAGTGCAGATTAGCTGAGGAGACTGCAAGGGCAATATTAAAGCACACGGTAAGTAGTTAGCTGAAAATAAAAAATAGAAAAAATGCAAATGCTGCAAAATCAGGTTCATGCTGCAAAATCAGGTACAAAACCCATACGGGAGATATACAGTAGGTCAAGCAGCATGTATGGGAAGAAACAGATTTAATAATTCAGATTGAAGACCATTTCACAGCTGAATATGGAGGTACAAGAAATTGCAGAGGCTGACATTTTAAGCAAAACACAAAGTACTTCACTTCTTCAGAGTATAAGGTCATAAGTGATAGGAGCAGAGTTAGGTCATTCGGCCCGTTAAGTCTACTCCGCCATTCAATCATGGCTGATCTATCTCTCCCTCCTAATCCCATTCTCCTGGCTTCTCCCCATAATCCCTGACACCTGTACTAATCAAAAATCTATCTATCTCTGAATTAAAAATATAAATTGACTTGGCCTCCACAGCCTTCTGTGGCATAGAATTCCACAGATTAGCCACCCTCTGACTAAAGAAATTGCTCCTTGTCTCCTTCCTAAAGGAACGTCTTTTAACTCTGAGGCTATGATTTCTAGTCCTAGACTCTCCCACTAGTGGAAACATCCTCTCCACATCCACTCTATCCAAGTGCATCATGAAGGGTCCCATGAAGTGACAAAGGGTCCCGACACTGAATCGTTGTCTAGTTATTCCTGCCACATTTGCTGCCTGACCTGCTGAGTTAGTCAGAGAGTCATCGAGTCATACAGCATAGAAACTAACTTTGGCCCAACTTGTCCGTGCCGACCAAGGTGCCCCATCTAAGCTGGTCCCTTATATCTGCTTTTGGCCCACATCACTCTAAACCTTTCCTTTCCATCGACCTGTGGAAATTTGTCTCTTTTAAATGCAGTCGTAATACCAGCCTCTGGCAGCTCGTTCCATACGCCCACCACCCTCTGAGTGAAAAAGTTTTGACCCCTCGAGTTTGTATTAAATCTTTCTCCTCTCACTTTAAACCTTTGCCCTCTGGTTCTTGATTCCCCTGCACTGTAGAAAAGACTCTGTGCATTCACCTTATCTATTCCTCTCACGATTATACACAATACCAATAAGGTCATCCTTCATCCTCCTGCGCCCAAATGGTTGAATTATTAAGGCCTATGTGCTGAAAACCTTGTGGACCTCTTATCTATCTGTTCAGAGATACAGCATGGAAACAGGCCCTTCGTCCCACCGGGTCCGCGATTACCAGCGATCCCCGCACATTAACACTATCCTACACACACTAGGTTCAATTTTTACATTTACCAAGACAATTAGCCTACAAACCTGTACGTCTTTAGAGTGCAGGAGGAAAACCGAAGATCTCCGAGAAAATCCACGCAGGTCACGGGGAGAACGTACATACTCTGTCCAGACAGCACCCGTAGTCAGGATCGAACCCGGGTCTCTGGCGCTGCATTTGCTGTAAGGCAGTATCTCTACCGCTGCGCCACCATGATCGCCTGTTGACATATTATGATGCACCTATACAAGGCGTTGATGAGTCTACACTTGGAGACCACAATCCTGGTTGCCCGGCAACAGGAAGGATATCATTAACTTGGAAAAGGTGCAGAAGAGATTCAAAAGGATATTGCTTGGGCTTGTGGGCTTGAGTTTAGTTTAGTTTAGGTTAGAGATACAGCACGGAAAGAGGCCCTTTGGCCCACTGGGCCCAAGCCGACCAGCGATTCCCATATACTAGTGACAATACTAGAGAAAATTTACAATTTTTACCAAAGCCAATTAACCTACAAACTTGTACGTCTTTGGAGTGTGGGAGGCTTAAGGTGAGAGGGATTTAAGAGCGATCTCAAGGGCAACTTTTTCATTCAGAGGGTCGTCTGTACCTGGAATGAGCTGCCAGAGGAAGCTATAGAAGCAAACACAATTATGAATTTTAAAGGACAGTTCGACAGATATATGGATAGGAAGTTTTAAAGGGTTATGGGCTAAATGCAGGCAATTGGGTCTACTCCAGAATGCCAGGGTGGCCCATAAGGCCTGTTTCTGCTCTCTATGTTTAATGTCCACCTATATCAGATCTTCTTTCAACTTTCTTTGGTCCAAGGAAAATAACGGTTACCTACACTGATCATTCAGCTGAAGTCCCATATCCTTGGAATTATTCCAGTAAATTGTTTCCATATGCTTTGTATGGACTTCATATATTTTCTAAGAACTGGACACGGTACTGCAGTTTTGTGCTGCCCAGGATATCGTACAGATTCAACATTGCTTCTGAAGGGAAGTTTGCCAGCACACAGCTCCAAAGCCCAATGGGAACCTTTGAGAGCACGACTAAATGTCAAGAGGACAGGCTCTCATCCCATCTTAGTCTCATTGAGTTTAGAGCTACAGCATCGGAACAAGCCCTTGGCCCACCAAGTCCGCGCCGACCAGTGATCCCCGCACACTAACACACACACGACGGACAATTTACAATTTCACCTACAAACTTGTACGTCTTTAGAGTGAGGGAGAAACCCCACACGGGGAGCAGGTACAAACTCTGTACAGACAGCACGTAGTCTGGATCCCACCCGGGTCTCTGGCGCCGTAAGGCAGCAACTCTACCGCTGCGCCACTGTGCCAATGCCCTGCGCCATTGTGCAGTTGTCTTTATCTAGAGAAATCGCAGTTTGGAGGCTGAAAATCAGGTTTGTAAAATGTAGAGGATTCAGTAGTGACACTGTTCCACATTGGCTCACCTGCCAGGCAAGTAGTCCGGCAACTGTTCTCGGAGGAGCGGAGAGTGGAAATCCACCGTCAGTGTTGAGATCCCATCACCCCTGGGTTTGTCATGATTATCTGCTGCCACTCGGCACGGTGCCGCAGTGGTAGAGTTGCTACCTGACAGCACCAGAGACCCGGGTTCAATCCTGACTACGGGTGATGTCTGTACGGAGTTTGTACCTTCTCCCCGTCGCCTGTATGGGTTTTCTCCGGGTGCTTCGGTTTCCTCGTACATTCCAAAGACGTCCAGGTTTGTAGGCTATGCCAAGATAAACTGGCCTCGTGATCCTGAGAGGAATAGATCGGGTAAAGACACAGAGTCTTTTGCCCAGAGTAGGGGAATCGAGAACCAGACGACATAGGTTTAAGGTGCGGGGTTGGATATAGCTCATAAGGTTTCAAAGATGGGTGTCAGGGGGTATGGGAAGAATGGGGTTAGGAAGGAGAGATAGATCAGCCATCGTTGAATGGCAGAGTAGACGGGATGGGCCAAATGGCCTCATTATGTTCCTGTCATGTATCTTATGACATTTGGACAGATACATGGATAGGATAGGTTTAGAGGTATATGAGCCAAACGCAGGCAGGTGGGACTATAGATGGTGCATGTTGGTTGGTGTGGGAAAGTTGGGTTAAAGGACCTGTCCATGACTCCATGACTCTATCCATATCTCTCTATTCCCAGCACTTCCATGAGCACATCTAAAAGCCTCTTAAATGCCACCACCACCCCAAGCAGTGCATTCCAGCCCCCACCACTCTGTAAAAAACATCCCCCGCTCATCTCCATTAAACTTCTCCCCTCTCACCTTATAGCTATGCCCTCTAGTGGACATATCCACCCTGGGAAAAAAGTTCTGACCTGATACCCTCTCTATGCCTCTCATCATTTTGTGCACTAACTTATAAGTGAATTGACCTGACGTTCCATTCTGTCCATCCTGTCCATTTTACGGCTTGAAACATAGAAACATAGAAAATGGGTGCCAGAGTAGGCCATTCGGCCCTTCGAACCGGCACCGCCATTCAATATGATCATGGCCGATCATCCAAAATCAGTACAAAATCAAAAAGAATTGGCCTCCACTGCCCTCTGTGGCAGAGAATTCCACAGATTCACAACTCTCTGGGTGAAAATGTTTTTCCTCATCCCAGTCCTAAATGGCCTACCCCTTATTTTTAAACTGTGACCCCTGGTTCTAGACTCCCCCAACATCCCCCAATATTGAAGGGTAATCGACACAACATCCATGCCACGTGGAGCACATGACTGTGTTTGCCAACCTATTAGCATCAAAAGAACGCATCAAAGTTGCCACACCTGGCTGTGGAAATAGAAGGGATCTCTTCCGCAGGTTTCTATGCTGGACAGCAGTGGCGGCACATCGACAGCTAAGCAAAGACAGAAGAGATGACTGGGACAGAGCTAAGGAGGGAAAAAATCCACACACCAGTGAGTTCTCTCACTGACAAAAGGGAAATAGTTCAGCATTAGAGGTCGAGAGAAATGCCATTTCAAACATGCTTAGGGGCTGCATTTGGATTCTCGCAGAATCTAATAAAAATATTATGCTTTAGGAAAGACTGCCTGGGACTCTGTATCCTCCTTTATTTAACCGTGACTGGAGTACACTGCCCCACAGTCACTTTTCCGGTGCTCTGATAAGAAGGGTATGTTCAGGCAACAACTCAAATACTCAGCAACTCTATTTATCTCGACTTTTATAACTGCTCTTTCAGCTTGGCAGAAAATTATGTTCTCCAAATGCTGTTGAGGGACATTGGTTTGCAGGGCAACCAGGCAAGGATAAACAAAGATGCTGCAGTGGCAATGTTGACCATTGGGATATAGCTGCGCAGTGGTTGTCTTACTGAATGTATAATGCATGAGGCCGGCTTGAATCATCGTGAGGCACTGGTTCAAATCCCTGCACAGCAGATAGGAAATTTAACTCAGTTATAATTAAGTAACATATGGAATTATAAAATAAGTATCAGTCATCAAAAAGCGACTTGCTGCAAAGAAAATCTCATGACTTCTCACTATTGTTCTTCACCATTTTTATGTGACTCCAAATTCTTTTTTTATCTTGGGTGAAGCTTTGAGATTGTGAAAAAAATGATTCAAAGTGCTGGAGTAACTCAACGGGACAGGCAGCTTTCCCTGGAGAACTCTGAGTCTGAAATGTCACCTATCTTCATGTAGAAACAAATAACTGCAGATGCTGGTTTATGCCAAAGATAGACCACAAAGTGCTGGAATAACCCAATGGCAGCATCTCTGGAGAAAAATCGACAGGCGACGTTTTGGGTCGGGATCCTTCTTCAGTCTGAAGAAGTTTAGAAGTTCATTTTTTTCTGCCTTTTTACAATAACGCTTGAATTCTTCACTGGATCTGGGCTTGTATACTCTGGAATTTAGAAGGATGAGGGGTGATCGTATTGAAACATAAGATTATCAAGGGATTGGACATGCTAGAGGCAGGAAACATATTCCCGATGTTGGGGGAGACCAGAACCAGGGGCCACATTTTAAGAATAAGGGGTAGGCCATTTAAAATGGAGATGAGGAAAAACTTTTTCACCCAGAGAATTATGAATCTGTGGATGCCAATTCTCAGATGCTTTCAAGAGAGAGTTAGATAAAGCTCTTAAAGATAGCGGAGTCAGAGGAAATGGTGAGAAGGCAGGAACACGGTACTGATTGTGGATGATCAGTCATGATCACAGTGAATGGCGGTGTTGGCTCAAAGGGCTGAATGGCATAGTCCTGCACCAATTGTCTATTTATCTATTGTCTATTAATATTTCACCAGAGATGCAGCGAGACCCGCTTAGTCCCTCCAGCGCTTTGTGTCTTTTTTTTGTTGTTGTAAACCAGCATCTGCAGTTCCTTGTTTCTACCCTTGGGATTGAGGATGACCTGCTACCACTCTGGGACTGTGGGCTCTGAGAGGACTGATGGAGTCAGTGTGGGAACTGCAGGTTCTTCCACGCATGTAGGAAGGTGGCAAGCATCAAAAACATTCCAGGAAGACAGCAGGAAAATTCCTCCCTAGTTACCCCTGCCGGATTTGATTCTTTCTTGATGATTGCCATGATTACAGTTTCTCTGCTTCTCAAATTGTAGTTTTGTTTAGTTTACAGATACAGCGCGGAACCAGGCCCTTTGTCCCACTGGGTCCGCGCCGACCAGTGATCTCCGCACACTAACACTATCCTATATACTGGTTTCCAACGGGAACGGTGACAGACGCACCACACATCTCTGTCCTCCAGTTCCTGCGGACTTCCGCCACTGGAAGTATAGGATTTTGGTGTGTGTGCTTTATCATCATTCCTTACAATGCTATGTACGACAGTGATCGCAACTTCTACTGAAGTGTGGATGGCTGTTGGCTTGCTAGAAGCTCATCCGCCCTACATACACTAGGGTCAATTTTTACACTTACCAAGCCAATTAACCTACAAACCTGTACGTCTTTGGAGTGTGGGAGGAAACCAAAGATCTCGGAGAAAACCCACGCAGGTCACGGGGAGAACGTATAAACTCTGTACAGACAGCACCCGTAGTCGGGATCAAACCCAGGTCTCCGGCTCTGCAAGTGCTGTAAGGTAGCAATTCTACCACTGCGCCACCGTGCGCCACCGTGTGCCACCAAGGAAATGTGGGCAACGAGGCTGTGCATTTGTGACCTAAGCTCCTGACTATAAAGATCAGTGTGGATACTGTGTGGGCCTGTGGCTTACTTCCACTTTGAGTGGGATATTTCTGGAAGTATATTATCTCACTGAAGGTGGTTTGCCTTGATGAACCCGGAGGGATTGTCTTTAGTTTAGTTTAGAGATACAGTGCGGGAAGATGCCTTTCGGACCAGCGAGTCCGCGCCGACCAGCAGTCCACGTACACTAACACAAAGGGGAATTCAGCTCATTGGAGGAGTTTCGAAGAAAGAGAGGCTGTCTTATTGAAACTTATAAGATACTTGATATAAGGGTCCTGACAGGATAAATGTTTACAAGATCTTCGCTCTTATGGGAGAGTCTTGTAGCAGATGGCATGGCCTCAAAACAAAGCACGACAGGTATAAGTTAAGACTGAGATGAAGAAAGATTTCATCTCTCAGAGGATTGTGATTTTTTTTGGAACTCACTGCCACAAACTTCTACAGATGCACCATGCACACTGTTCCTTCACTCCATAGATGCTGCCTCACCCGCTGAGTTTCTCCCGCATTTTTGTCTACCTTCGATTTTGTTAAAGCATCTGCAGTTCTTTCTTAAACACCATAGAAAGCGTACTGTCGGGTTGCATCAGAGCTTGGTTTGGGAACAGCTCTGCCCAGGGCCGCAAGAAATTGCAGAGAGTTGTGGATGTTGCCCAGTCCATCGCACGGACCAGACTCCCCATCTTTGGCTCCACTACACTTCATGCTGCCATGGTAATGCAGCCAATATAATCAAAGACTTGTCCCACCCAGAACATCTCTTCTTGATCCCGCTCCAATAGGACTGAAGTTCACAGAAGCTTGAAATCACAGACCACCAGACTCAGGAACAGCTTCTTCACCTCAGTTATTGGGCTTCTAAATTGTCCGTCCATAAGCTAGGGCACTGTCCGATTCACCTCTACCACATTGCAGTATTTTATTGTTCTTTTAGTTTAGAGATACAGTGCGGAAATATGCCCTTTGGCCCAACGAGTCTGCTTCGACCAGCGATCCCCGCACCCTAACGTACCCTGCGAATGGTATGTTAGCTTTCATAGCAGCGAATGGTATGTTAGCTTTCATAGCAAAAGGATTTGAGTAGGTTCTACTTCAGTTGTACAGGGTCTTGGTGAGACCACACTGGAGTATTGCGTGCAGTTTTGGTCTCCAAATCTGAGAAGGACATTATTGCCATAGAGGGAGTGCAGAGAAGGTTACTGATTCCTGGGATGTCAGGACTGTCTTATGAAGAAAGACTGGATAGACTTGGTTTATACTCTCTGGAATTTAGGAGATTAAGAGGGGATCTTATAGAAACTTACAAAATTCTTAAGGGGTTGGACAGGCTAGATGCAGGAAGATTGTTCCCGATGTTGGGGAAGTCCAGGACAAGGGGTCACAGCTTAAGGATAAGGGGGAAATCCTTTAAGACCGAGATGAGAAAGACTTTCTTCACACAGAGAGTGGTGAGTCTCTGGAACTCTCTGCCACAGAGGGTAGTTGAGGCCAGTTCATTGGCTATATTTAAGAGTGAGTTGGATGTGGCCCTTGTGGCTAAGGGATCAGAGGGTATGGAGAGAAGGCAGGTACGGGATACTGAGTTGGATGATCAGCCATGATCATATTGAATGGCGGTGCAGGCTCGAAGGGCTGAATGGCCTACTCCTGCACCTAATTTCTATGTTTCTATGTTTCTAACATTGTCCCCCACACACTAGCGACAATTTTACATTCATACATTTTATTTTTTTAATTATTTTTTTATTTTTTATTTTTTATTTATTAGAAGCAAATGTACAAAAAATAAAACCAATGGCATATAAAATAATACAGTTATTGTACAGCTTCAATTTTAACTTTTAGCGATAGTTGGAAGAAAAGAAAGGAGAAAAAGCAAGAAAGAGAAAAAGTGAAATGTGCAAAGATAGAGCCCCTAGACTACCAAAGAGTGTAGCCAAAGAGTGAATAAATGAAAGAAAGAAGAGAGGAATAGAAAAAATAAGAAAAATAAAAGGACAAAAAGAGAAAGAAGGAAAAAAGTGGTGATATACCTGACTCACATCCCTCCCCACCCACCTCACCCAACCCGTAATTAGATTTAAATCCAAAGTTTGTACCATACTATCCTTGTAAAAAATCGAAGAATGGTGTCCATGTCTTCGAAAAATGATCTGGTTTTTCTGCCAAGACAAGTCTAATATTTTCAAGATGTAGTGTCTGCCATTCATACATTTTATACCAAGCCAATTAACCTCGAAATCTGTAGGTCTTAGGAGTGTGGGAGGAAACCGAAGATCTCGGCGAAATCCCACTCACGTCACGGGGAGAACGTACAAACTCCTTACAGACAGTACCGGTAGTCAGGATTGAACCCGGGTCATTGGTGCTGTAAGGCAGCAACTCTACCGATGTTCAACCGTGCCGCCCTTTGGTTGCTGTTCTTTATCTATGGAACTGGTGCACCACAATGCCGAGCACTATATTCTTCACTCTGAATCTTCTCCTTTGCTCTCTACCTATTGTGCTTTGGTTTGGCTTGAATGTATTTATGTATAGTATTATCTGATTTGATTGGAATAGTATGCAAAACCCAGCTTTTCACTGTACATGAACAATAATAAACCAGAAACCTAAACCTAACAGCTGTGGAGTCAGAATCTATGTGTATATTTATAGATAGTTTTAGGGTAGATAGTCAGAAGCTTTTACCCTGGATGGAAATATCAAATTCTAGCAGGCAAAGCTTTAAGGTGAGAGGGGCAAAGTCTAAAGGAGATGTGTGGGCAATTTTTTTACACAGAGAGCGGTGGGTGCCTGGAGCTTGCAACTGTGGGTGGAGGTAGAGGCAGATAGTGGCATTTAGGAGACTTTTGGATAGGCACATGGACATGCATGGAAAGGAGGGATCTGGATTATGTGCAGACAGATAAGAGTTGGTCTTGTCATCAGGTTCGGCACAGCCATTGTGGGACTGTTCCTGTGCTGTACTGTTATATGTGAAGAGAGGAAGTGCTGATGCTGCCATATGCCTAAGACATAAAGTGCTGGAGTATCTCAGCGGGTCTGGCAGCATCTCTGGAGGATAAGGATGGGTGACGTTTCTGGTCTGAAGAATGGTCCCGACCCGAGACGTCACCCATCCTTTTTCTCCAGAGATGCTGCCTGGCCCGCTGAGTTACTCCAGCGTTTTGTATCCATCTTCTGTACTGTTGCATGTTCTGTGTTCTAGGTCATAGTTTGTAGGAGGCAGAGGAGTGGGATCGATCAAGAGGGAATCAGGCTGTTTGGGCTTATATCCATTTGTTTTTCCAAGACCCACTTCCATTCTCATGTGATGAGACAATGATATCTTGTTCCATCGAGACTGTAATTGACATTTACCCAACGTGAAGAAATAAGTCATATTTTTTGCCAATATTACAGTCTCATGTGTTTAACAAAAGGCTTGACTGGTTACACAATGGAAACGCAAACAACTCATAAATAAGTAATTTGTTCAAACAAACAAAAATGTATTGACAGTGGGGGTATTCAACCCATTAAAAAAAATAATTAAGTTCAAAAGACCTCAAAAACCAGGGTTAGTCTTTATCCCGCTCTCAGGCATATGATGCTAGACTGAAAAGATCACGTAAATAACCAGGTTGAATCTCAGCGGCTGACAACAGTCACCTTTGCTAAGAAGTCCAAGAGTAAAAGGAGGTGGACAATTTACTCAGTGCACACACAGCCTTTGCTTTCCATTGTATACAGTTCAGTGGCAGTGGGGATGATTAATAGTTTTTCCACTGGGCTTGGAAGAACATTTGATTACACTCTTCAAGTGGAGCTGTGGCTTTTCTCCAGCAATTTAGTAGCTGATGTGGTAATAAGTGTGTGATGATGCCTCATTACTTCTTTGTAGACACGAACATTTGAACCGGTGCCTTTGTAAACAACATGAGCAGTGGTCATAAAGTACGAGTCAAGAAATACTTGGGCACTGTACAGGAATCGGTTATCTGGGTGATAGGACATTCCCCCCTTGGGCACATTCTGGAAAGAGAAGACGGACGCAAAACGCTGGAGTAACTCAGCCGGTCTGGCACCATTTCTGGAGAAAAGGAATAGGTGACGTTTTGGGTTGAGACACTTCTTCAGACTGAGAGTCAGGGGAAAGGGGAACGAGAGATATACTAGGAAAAAAGAATGGAAGATATGCAGAAAGCAACGATAATGAAGGAAATGTGGAGACCACAATGGTCCATTGTTGGCTGTGGGGTAGGTGATAACGAGTTATAGACAGTGAATCTCAACAGGACGACAGTGAAACTAGTACGACGACTAGGGTGGGGGAGGGATGGAGAGAGGGGGAATGCAAGGGTCACTTGAAGTTAGGGAAATCAATATTCATACCGCTGGGTTGTAAGTTGCCCAAGCAAAATCTGAGCTGCTGTTCTCCAATTTGCCTTTGGCCTCACTCTCAAACGGAGGAGGCCCAGGACAGAGGTCAGTGTGGGAATGGGAAGCGGAGTTAAAGTGTTTAGCAACCGGGAAGTCACGTAGGCCGAGGCGGACTGAGCGGCTTAAATCAGCATCTGTAGTTCCTCCCTACACATTCTGGAGATAGATGCTGTTTGTGTGTATAGTTGCCCAATTGGTAGCTTTCATGTTTCTGAGTCAGAAAGCTGTGGGTCCAAGTCCTATCCTACAGGACTGAGTGTTCCATTCTAGGCTGACACTTCAGTGGAACGGTGAACTGAAGGAACGCTACACTGTTGTAAGTGCTGTCATGCAGATGAGCCTTTAAACCTTTAAGATTAAAGATCCAAATTGAAGATTGGCCAAACTATAGACAATAGACAATAGGTGCAGGAGTAGGCCATTCAGCCCTTCGAGCCAGCACCACCATTTAATGTGATCATGGCTGATCATCCACAATTAGTCCCCCGTTCCTGCCTTCTCCCCAGATCCCCTGACTCTGCTATCTTTAAGAGCCCTATCTAGCTGCGTAAAAGTGCTCTGGAATTCAGTGGGATCAATTTCTTCTTAGACCTTCAATTTGCCCCTTTTCCCCGGATGACTTTGGCTGGAAACCTACCCAGATTCCAGGTTTACCTGCACTTCTCTGCAGAAGCTCCAGAGTCTCACCCAGTGCTGGCTCGAGTTGCCTGGAGTGTCCTGTTGTAGTAACAAGGAACTGTCCATGTCCAAAGAAGAGACCTGACCTGAAACATCACCTATTCCTTTTCTCCAGAGAACCCGGGTGTAAACCAGCATTTGCAGTTCCTTCCTATGTAGGTAAAACATTACTTCTACATCCCCCTCATCATACTCCTTAGGAATAATGCTGGTGGTAATGAATTCGCAACATTTTTTTCATTTCAACACCATTCTGTCTCCAAGGACAAACCTTCCCTTCCAGGAATCAATCTGGTTAACCTTCACTCCATTTTCTTTATTGCAAGTATTTTCCTCCTCAGGAAGTACCGAAGCATACTGTACACCATATTCAAGATGGATTCATCAAGGCGCTGGTCAGGCCGCATTTGGAGAGTGTGAGCAAATTTGTGCCCCATATCTGAGGAATTATGTGCTGGCTTTGGAGAGGGTCCAGAGGAGGTTTACAAGAATGATCCCAGGAATGAGTGGGTTCGCATATGATGACCGTTTGACAACACTGGGCCTCTACTCGCTGGAGTTTAGATGGTTGAGGGGGGAACTTCATTGAAACTTACCGAATAATGAAAGGCATAGATTGAATGTATGTGGAAAGGATGTTTTCACTGGTGGGAGAGTCCAGGACCAGAGGTCTCAGAATTAAAGGGCGCTCTTTTAGAAAGGAGGTGAGGAGGAACTTCTTTAGTCAGAGGGGAGTTAATCTGTGGAACTCGTTGCCACAGAGGGCTGTGGAGGCCAAGTCAGTGGATATTTTTACGGCAGAGACAGAAAAAATTCCTGATTAGAATGGATGTCAAGGGATATGTGGAGAAGACAGGAAAATGGGATTAGGAGGCAGAGATCAGCCATGATTGAATGGCGGAGTAGACATGATGGACTATATGGCCTAATTCTGCTCCTATAACTTGTGACCTTGTGAAGGTTTTTTGGAAATGGACCATGAGATATCAGTTCCACACGTCCACGCACTTTAATAATAAGATTAAACAAGAACTTACCAGTTTGAAGTTTGATATTTATTTTATGAGGAGTTACGATGAGGGATTGCGTGAAGAACCCGCCAGCCCGCCTGCACGTCAATCTTTAAAGCAGCGGTGTGAAATCACAGATAACAGTTGTTGAACTGAATATAGTAAGATTTGAGAAACTAGAACTACCAGCTGACCTTTATGAGAGAGGGTTGGGAGTGGAGGGCACATAATCTCTCATCATAAGATAATATGATGATCTCTCATCATATTAAGATAAGATCTCTCATCAACTCCTCATAAAATAAAGATCAAACTTCAAACTGGTAAGTTCTCATTTAATCTTACTATTTTACTTCGGAGTCACATGAGTGACTATGTGAAGATTTCAAAGCTCTGTGATTTCATGCCGTGGAAACGAGTCCATGCATCACACACTGCATCAATTGACCAGGGATGAGTGAAATTTAATAAAGCACGACATAGATTCAAACATGGTGATGCTTTTTAATTATGAAATGATAATTATAGTAATCCCACTCATCCAGGAGGAATTAAAAATAGAACCTAAAAATAGTGTTTGGAAATACCCCCGGTCTGGCAATGGGTTTGTTATAACACATTTGGAAATTCGCTTGTTTGACCATCCTGCAGCCGCTAGGATGAGGTCCAGCGAAACATCCATAACCCTTGCTGCTGATGTTGCAGCCCTGGTGGAGTGAGATTTGAAAACATCACTCCTACGCAAGCCAAAACCTGTTGAATCACCTGGGGATGGTCTATACTGATACCTACACATGAGGTTTTTGTAACGAACAAACATTACTAGTTCAGAGCCTCTAAGGCTTTAGGTGACATAATGACTGTATAGATGTGTGACCACACACACAACCAAAGGTCCATGGGGTATGCCATGAAACTAGTTTGAGACTTGATGCCCCCGGTCTACTCTGCAAGACTAAGTCATGAACATAAGTATCATATTATTTGCAGCTGTAACCATCCTGTCCAGTCGTAGCTTATGCAACGACTGGACCCGTTGTGCTGAACCCAGTGCCATGAGGATAACCACTTTGTAGGTGATTTAGACCGAGGACAGGAATGTAGCTGGAGCCCACCGGCGACGCAGCGTCAGCAGGACATAACATCCCATATCTCTGAGTACCTGGGCCTGGGGGAAAATTGAGTTGAAGACACCCTTCATAAATCTGATATCAGAGGTCAAGACCCAACAGCATGGTGTCCCGACCCCTGCAGGAAGTATGACGACAAGGCACTTCTAGCACAATTTATAGCACTATAACTCCATCTCTCGTGAAATTTAGCTTTGAGAGGAATACCAAGACATCTATTATACGTACCGTGTCATACGATATATTGGACTGTAAACAGGAAACTTACATTCCTCGATATAGGAGATGGACTGTTTCTTGGTACTATCTCTTCAGGCCGCAGTGATTACATCCACCGTACAACCTGACAGTCCGTACCCCAGGAAAGGTCTTCTCATAGTCTGCAACCCAACAATTTTAGTTGCTCATGCAGAGGATGGTTCTCCCCAGTCACGGAGTAAACCAGCAGATTTCGGCGTTTGGGAACAGCCATAAAAGGCTCTGTTATCATTTGCAGTATGAGTGGACCCATGGCTGTGTCGGCCAGTCAGGCATTATCAAGCCTGAGGCGGAGTCTTGCTGGTTTTTAAGCAAGCACCGACTGATGAGGCAAAATGGAGGAAAGACATAACGAACATTCCTCCCCAGTGTAGCGAGAATGCATCCATCGCCACTGCCCCTGAGAATGGCCGCCATGCCAAATAATTTGCAACTGGTGATTGAGACTAGATGTAAACAAATCGATATTTGGTGTTCCATCAGTCAACAATGTCATTAAATACTTTGTTATTCAACATCCATTCTGTGTTGTCATTGATTTACGTGATGATACACCAGCGCCAAATGAGGTTAGGTAAACTATCGCAGGATATTAGCTTGATTGAACCCATGTGATTAATATATGCCACCACCGTAGTGGGTCAACTTGTAGGTGAGCATACAAATATACATATTCGCACAATAAGTTTTTAACCCATAGAATGCACCTAGTGATTTTAGGTAGTTGATACCACATAACTGAGGGATTGGTAACTCATGCACATCCCATCCGCCTCTGTGACTAGAGATGGGATAGTAATTTCCCATCTTTGAGCACTAGCATCAGTTTGTAACATAACTGAAGGTTAAATGACCAAAAGTACTTGAGCAATGCTGAATACTGTCTGTCCACCATTGTGACACCGCTTCAGCTGGTAATAGCATAGATCTGTTAACAATGACCTACATGGCACCTGAGAAGTTACTACTTTGCATGTTGTAAGTTCTGATAATGCAAAGGTCCAATTTGCACAGCTGAAACCCAGCTGCTAATTGCCAATTACACTTATTGAATAGAAGGCTGCTTTATAACAACAAGGTTGTTACAGGCTTCAATTGTTTCCAATCTGTTGACCCAGGGCGGAGTCACAGACAAATTAATAATTAAAGGTAAACCCCAATAATCAATAACGGTAGTTGGTATCAACTAAAAATTTAACCCTTAATTGTTGAGGAGCCTTAATTGTTAATTATAATTTGCAGCTGATACAGCGTTTAGAATATCATCCAGATAAGCCTGAACAAGTGTTTGTGAGCTTCTGGCAGTCCAAGCACTGGTTTAATAATTTGGTAAATAACCTGGGAGCTGAAGTTAGCCCATTTTGCAACGCTTTAACTGTTATCATTGTCTCATTCAAATGTCTCCAATGATCCCTGAGAATGGAAATCATTTGTTTAACGGGAACGAGATTCCACATTCTGAAAAGTCTCTGTTGCACATACGAGTTAAATCAAAGATGAACCGACATCCTCCATTCACAATGAACAGGTCACACCTGCCATAATTCCGTGCCTACCTCGAGCGACAACTTTGACCAAATTTCCAAGCCTGTCTCGGAAGGTAATTCTGGCCATAATACTGAGCCTGCCTTAAAAGACAACTCTGGCCATAATACTGGGCCTGCCTTGAAAGACATATTTCCGAGCTTGTCTTGGAAGGCACTCCTGGCCGCCACACTGAGCCTGCCTCGAAAGGCAACTCTGGCCCTAATTCCAAGCCATGTTTAGAACTCTTGTATACTGTGCAAAAAATAAACCAATCACATGTTATCAATGAATCTGAATCTCATGTTATCATTGTCATTTGTACAAAAAACAAGCGTAAATATTACCAACTTGTAAATGGTCCACATACCCCATGTTTTGGAAGAACCAGACCCACCTACCTCCATGGCTACCGGTGGTCTTATGGCAAGCCCAAGGGCCCCTGATGTGGGTTCTATTCTGGTCCTTGATTAAGGAGTAGGACTGGTAGGGTGTGTGGATTCCATATTTCCTGAGACCGGCTTGGACCTTGGCCTGAAAGACCTCTACCCAGCTTTCAAGCTGCCATCAGCTTCAGTGAACTGCTTACTGCCAATGAGGCGCGGGGTGTGTCGTCACCGAAACGATGAAGCTTTGTTCGTCATTGGTACCTTGATTGGTCCGACAGCTTTTGCTTCCTCATCCAGGTATACCTGTTGGAATAAGCCTTAGCTGAAGAGAAGCTTCAGCGGCTGGTTTCTTTGTCTCCAATGTCACCCCTGATAGCGCTGTTCACTGCCGGCCGTGAGGGGAAGGCTGGCCCCTTCCGGGTTTTCTGCCCATGGCAGTAACCCTTTCGTTTGCGAGTATTTCCTTGAAGCCATATGCACGTGCTCCAGTATGTTCCACGGACATACATCGAATTTGAAGTCAGTTACACACTGACCACTCGCACTCCCCTCCACAGAAAGGGAGATTCGTAGGCAGCCCTGAGAACAGGTGCTGCCGCACATCCCTGATGATACCTGCGCTGACATGGCCCCTCCTACGGACCTATGTCAGGATTTTTGCTCTGAGTCAGACTGAAACTGACCCTGATTGCTCCCCTCCTCAGAGAGGGAGACATTGTGCAGCCCTGAAAAAGGTGCCGCTGCCACGGACTCCCGAGGAGACCCGTGCTGATAACTCCCTCCTTTGGAGTATATCATTGTGGAGCACCTCTCCATTAGGTGCTCCATGTGGGTTTAGAACGTTCAAAGACATTACCCATTGAAGGAGGGGATCCTCTCCATCAGGAATCCTCCTGGCCTAACTCGTTTGAGTTAAAGGGCCTCTTCCCTACGCTCCCCTCCTCAGAGAGGGAGATATAATTTTGTGGCTAACCCTCCAAACGGGGTTGCCTGGGTGCTACCGGCACCAGTCTGAAGCTGCTGGCTCCACCGCCAGCGACTCAAAAGCAAAGTCGACCGCCGCCCGCTACCCACCCTTCTGCGGTCTCAGAAGTGGGTTCCCCGCAGTCCGTGGCCGGGATTCCCCGAGGTCATGACCGGGATTCCCTGCGGTCTGACTGGGATTCTCCGTGGTCCATGAAGGGTTTCCCCCTGGCTCGCCCGGAATTCGCCCACGAAATTCAGCAGGAAGACTCTGTAAACAGAGAATCCTGCAAAGGAAAACACAACCTGGGAATAAGTTTGAAAACTTACCTTGCAGGTTTAAACTTACCGCTGACAGGAGCAGCTCGCCTGCCAGTCAGTCATCGCGCCATGCGCTAGACGTAATGACGCGCATGCGGGCTGGCGGGTTCTTCACGTAGTCATTCACGTGACTCCGAAGTAAAATCCTAATTAATCTCGCCTGTTGCATTTTATCCAAGGCCCTCTCAAAGAACAAATACACCTCATCAATAGCCTGAACCTCACTTACTCAGCCAGTTGCAACCTCAAGAATTAACAATCCAGTGGGGCATAAAGTATGTAGGAAAGAACAGCAGATGCTGGTTTAATTCGAGATAGACACAAAATGCTGATTGATTAAAAAAAACATCTATTGATGCTCCTGAACACATCATCAGTGATGTAACCTGGGGTGATTGGGAGCTTCGGGTCTTTCAGCATCAGACATCCTCGCCCAGGCGACCCAGCCGTGGTTGATCAGACCACGACTTGTGTTCAGGTAGCATTCGTTTCTCCCCATGGATCTCCTCTCCTGATCCAGAGCCATATCGAGGCTTTCTCCGCTGCCTCTATAGTGTTCTTGATGGCTCCTCCTCTCCATTCCGTTGATGCCCAATGCGCTCAAGGCTTAGTAGAGCAATTGCCTGCAAAACCTCTGCAGCCAACCTCGATGGGCATACACCTTGCCTTCTAGCCCTGCTTACGTCAGTAACTCATCAGGCCAGGCAGCATCTCTGGAGAGAAAGTTTTTAGGTAGTGGGGGCCTGGAAAACGGAAGTCTTTGAAGAGACAAAGGGTGTGTGAGGTGTCTAGAACTCAGGTAGGGAAGGATTGGACAAGGGGGGAATAGGATGGAGTCGAGGTATGTGGAAATTAATTCAGTGGGACGTGAACAAGCAGAGCCAGAAACAGAAGCAGAAGAGGAAGACCCAAAACGTGACCCATTCCTTTTCTCCAGAGAAGCTGCCTGTCCTGCTGAGTTACTCCAGTATTATGTGTCTATCTTCGTGGCATAAAGTATAGTTGCTAAATATTTACTTGCATATTGATTATTCGCGAGAATTTAGTTTAGTTTAGAGATACAACACCCAAACAGGCATTTCGGCCCACCGAGCCTGTGTCGACCAGCGATCCCCGCAAACTAACACTATCCTACACACACAAGGGACAATTTACACATACACCAAGCCAATTAACCTACAAACCTGTATGTCTTTGGAGTGCGGGAGGAAACTGAAGACCTCGGCTAAAACCCACGCGGTCACTGAGAAAACGTACAAACTCCTTCACCAGGAGTTCCTTCCCCAGTTTGCAAAATCAATTCCAGATGGCAAAATGGTATGAGGTTTCCACACAGATCTTTATCACTGCCAAGGTGCTGCACCCTCTATTTTATGGGCTAACTGCTGAATATTTCCTGGAAGTTAGGGCACTGTGGTAGGGTTGCTGCCTTACAGCGGGTACGATCCTGACTATGGGTGCTGTTTGTGTGGAGTTTTCACGTTCTCCCTGTGACCTGCGTGGGTTTTCTCCGGGTGCCTCAGTTTCCTCCCACACTCCAAAGACGTACAGGTTTGTAGGTTAATTGGCTTCAGTAAAGATTGTAAATTGTCCCTCGTGTATTGGATGGTGCCGGCGTGCGGGGATTGCTGGTCAGCGCGGATCGCTGGTCGGCGCGGACTCGATGGGCCGAAGGCCAGTTTCTGCGCTGTATCTTTAAACTAAACTAAAACTAAACTTGTGGGGACCAATCTTAATTATTGTTTCCAATTTAGCTGCAGTGATTTTTTTTTCCAGTTTGTGAATCCACCTCCAACATAATTCTATTCATGTTTGCATCTTTAGATTACTTTTCAGGAGTCGTGTTTCCACCAGAATGTAATGAGTACGATAGGGAATTCTCTTCTGGGAGTCCCTGGTTAAAGAAGGCCAGGTAAGGGATTATACTGTTGATGGAGGCAGGGTGAAGGTCTCTGTTTTGAGTAACAGCTTGGCGAGTCAGCTCTGTAGAATCCCCACGGGGTTATTTGGTCAATGAAAGCAGCAGGGATGATTTTCCCTCACCCACTGTGCAGGGGGTTGGGTGGTCCCACAGATAAAATCACCTCCGGCAACATTCTGCTCTGTTCCTTGTTTCCATCCTCCCCCACAATTAGAATTTTGCACCTTTGTCAGTCCTTCGTCAGTCAGTCAAGGCACCCGTCTGACTTATGTGTAGCTTGATCACCCAGCCAGTTATACAGTCTTGATACAGTTTATAGTGTGCTAGTTACACCATGGGCCCATGGTGGGCACTGGAGGTTGGTAGAGGACCCAGCGCCGAGAATATAGGGGGACCCGGCAAAGGGAGGGCCGTAGAGAGAACAAAGAGGGACCATTGGGGACTACTTTATAACATTTTCCATGCCCTTTAAGTGGCGATTCTTTGCCTACTCTGCATATGACATGTAAAACTGTGACACAAGTCTCATGCACGGCATGGTGGCGCAGTGGTAGAGTTGCTGCCTTACAGCGCCAGAGACCCGGGTATCGATCCTGACTACGGGTGCTGTCTGTACGGAGTTTGTATGTCCTCCCTGTGACCACGTGGGTTTTCTCCTGAATCTCCAGTTTACTCCCACACTCCAAAGACGTACAGGTTTGTAGGTTAATTGGCTTGGTATAATTGTAAATCATCCCTAGTGTGTGTCGGATTGTGTTGGGCTGCGGGGACCCGGTGGGCCAAAGGGTCTGTTACCGCACTGTCTCTCTAAACTATACTAAACTAAACTGGACTGAGTGTGGCTGGCAAGACTAGCCCCGAAGGTGTACACACAGGAATAGATGATGTGACAGGTGCAGACGCTGAGGCCTTCCTGCCTTCTCTGGCTCCACTGACTGGGATCCTAATGGTTGTCTTAAAAGTTGATACAGGCCCTTTTGGTCAAATCCCTGCAGCTACAGAGCGGCACGCTGGTAGAGTCGCAGCCTTACAGCTCCAGAGACCCAGGTTCGATGCTGACTACGGCTGCTGTCTGCATGGCCTTTGTATGCTCTCCCTGTGACCGCGTGCGTTTTCTCCAGGTGCTCCGGTTTCCTCCCAGACTCCCAAAGGGCTGCTGATTTGTAGGTTAATTAGCGTGTGGACATTGCTCCTTGTGCATAGGGGAGTGAATGCAAAAGTGGGATAATACAGAACTATTGTGAATGGTGGACTTGGTGGGCTGAAGGGCCCGTCTCCACACTGCATCTTGCAAATAATCATTCAATTAATCCATCTCCAATGCAAGAATCATCAGTCTCCACAAACAGCAGTCTGCAAGAGCAGCTAAGACCATGGGTGCCCAGTGCCCGTGACTCCCTAACTTTCTCTTTCACCAAGGCACTAGTCAGAGGAATAACTTCCTGGAATTCTTACCTGGAATAGCGAGATCTAATTTCATAAGGAATAGGCCATTCGGCCCATCAAACCTACTCTGCCATTCAATTATGGCTGATCTATCTCTCCCTCCTAACCCCATTCTCCTGCCTTCTCCCCATAACCCCATGACACCCATGCTAATCAAGAATCTAGCTATCTCTGCCTTAAGAATACCCACTGACGGCCTCCACTGCCCTCTGTGGCAAAGAATTCCACAGATTCACCACACTCTGACTAAAGAAAGATCTGCCAACTTTCAAGTTGCTTAACATTATCCAGGACAACATAGCACTGGTTGACACCACATCAACTACCTCAAACATTCAATCCCTCTGCCACGCATGTAGTGTATGAACAGTGAATATTTAGACAAGACCTTGGATATACAGTGCGGAAACAGGCCATTCAGACCAACGATCACCCCGTACACTTACACTATCCTACACACTAGGGACAATTCTTTTTTACAATTTACAAAAGCCAATTAACCTACAAACCAGTACGTCTTTGGAGTGTGGGAGGAAAGTGCAGCACCTGGAGAAAACTCAAGCGGTCACAGGGAGAACATAAAAACTCCACACAGACAGCACCCGTGGTCAGGCTTGAACCTGGGTCTCTGGCGCTGCAAGGCAGTAACTCTACTGCTGCACCACCGTGCATGCAAGATTCAATGCAGCAACACGATAAGCTTTCATTGGCTGCACAGCCCAATGATGTGACCATTACTGCCCAAATGAACAAGGACAGCAAGTACATTGGAACTCCTGCACTTGAAAGTACCACCCCTTCGCCCCACAACCAAGTCATGCACACGGTAAAATATTGCTATTGATTCATCAATGATTCATCACCATACATTTCAGGGAAATATCTCTTCTCAAGGACAACTCAAAATCATAGATTCAAAGGGACCTGGGAGAATTTAGTTTTTTTTAATGTTAGCTTAGAGATACAGCGCGGAAACAGGCCCTCGACCCACCGAGTCCGCACCAACAGCGATCCCCGCACACTAGCACTATCCTACACACTAGGGGACAATTTACAATTATAGTAAGCCAATTGACCTACAAACCTATACGTCTTTGGAGTGTGGGAGGAAACCGGAGATCCCGGAGAAAACCCACGCAGGCCACAGGGAGAATGTACAAAGTGCATACAGACAGCACCCATGGTCAGGATCAAACCCGGGACTGCCGCTATAAGGCAGAAACTCTGCCGCTGTGTCAATGTACCGCCCTCCAGCCTGAGTGCTGGTGCAGGGTTCCCAAAAGGTTAATTTGCAAGTCGAATCGGTAGTAAGGGAGGCAAACACAATGATAGCATTTATTTTGAGAGGGCTAGAATATAAAAAACAGGGATGTAATGCCGAGGCTTTATTAGGCACTGGGCTGACTGCACTTGGAGTATTGTGAGCAGTTTTGGGCCCATATCCGAGGAAGGATGTGCTGGCATTGGAGTGGGTCCAGAGGAGGTTTACGAGAATGATCCCAGAGATGCTTGGGTCAGTGTATGATGAGCGTTTGAAGGAACTGGGACTGTACTCACTTCAGTTTAGAAAGATGAAGGGTGACCTTATTGAAATGTATTAAATAATGAAAGGCTTGGATAGATGCAGAGAGGATGTTTCCACTAATGGAAGAATCTAGGTCCAGAGGGCACAGCCTCAGAATAAAAGGACGCCACTTTAGAAAGGAGGTAAGAGGTATTCTTTAGTCAGAGGGTGGTGAATCTGTGGAATTCATTGCCACAGAAGGCTGTGGAGCCAAGTCAATGGATATTTTTAAGGTGGAGATTGACAGATTCTTGATTTGTATAGGTGTCAAGGGTTATGGGGAGAAGGCAGGAGAATACAGTTGGCGGAGTATAATGATGTGCAGGAAGGAACTGCAGATGCTGGTTTGAAACAAAGATGGACACAAAATGCTGGAGTAACTCAGCGGGACAGGCAGCATCTCTGGAGAGAAGGAATGGGTGACGTTTCGGGTCTGAAGAAGAGTCTCGACCCGAAACATCACCCATTCCTTCTCTCCAGAGATGCTGCCTGTCCCGCTGAGTTACTCCAGCATTTTGTGTTTATCTTCGGAGTAAACTTGATGGGTCAAATTGCCTACTTCTGCACCCATGACTTATGAACACAAGGTAAAAAGGGCAATGATTGCTGAGCTGGCCACTAATGCCGCATTGAGCAATAAAAAATTGGTGCAAGGTTTATTGTCAACCAAGTAAATTGAGGTAAACAGACTTGACGAAGGTAAAATAAAACTAGTCCAAGGAAGAAAGGGTGGAGGGGAAATTGGCAGACAAAATTAAGTTGTGCAACTGGGAATTTGATTCTTTTTTTAAGTTCCAGAAACACTCAGGTCAGACTGTGGTAATGGACTTAAAAACAAAATTAATGCTTCAAGTGATGACTGCAGTTCTGAAATTAAAAGGTATCAGAGATAAGCAGCAAAGAACCGGGAACCAAGAGGTCAGGACAAAAAACCCCAAAAGGACCAAAGAGTGGAAGAGTGATTTTCGAATGATCCCAGGTTAGTTTAGTTTAGAGATACAGTGCCTTTCTGCCCAGAGAGGAACGCTGCTGCGTTCTCTCCAGATGCCTCTGTGGCGCCGACCCAGGCCCCGGCAGCGGGCTCCGTTGACTTTGTTGTCTGCGGGCTCTGACTTTCTTTGAGCTCTGTGTGTCATATGAACATCTAGTACATGGATATTGCAGAGAACAGGGAGATATTCAGCATGTGCAGGCAGTTAAGATTTTGTCTCGGCATCATGTTTTGGCACGGACATCATGATCCGAAGGCCCTGTTCTGTGCGGTGCTCTTCTACTGTTCTACGTTCTATCTAAAAAACATAAATCGCAGAACAAAAATCATCGTAGAGCAAGGTGAAAATGTACCAGTTGTAGATGAAATTTATGATTCTATGACTCTAGCTCGCTTCTCACGGAGTACGGGGAGCCTCAGTGTTGTCCCTGATACAGCACACAGCATACACAATGATGCTATGTATGGCATTACAGTCAGCCCCCAAAGAGACTCAGCAGCATATAAATTCAAGGCCAGACTGACCTTGGCAGCAGCAAGCAGTACTAACTCTGCCCCAGGTTGTGACTGGAAAGCAGGCTGCAATAGGTGATACAGCTTGGTGACCTCAGTTGGGCAGAATTGTAATTTCTGCCTTGAACCCCTTGAAAGAAGCGAAAAAAAGTTTTGAAATCATCACTTAGCTAACAGATAGCAACCAAACCGATGGCAGCCTGAAGCAGCGAACTGAACACTTCAGCGAAGAGAGACAAGAATTCAAAAAAAAACCCTTGTTGATTTCTGATGCAACTTTCCATGATATACTGAGTAAGTTTAAGCAGCAGGAGTCAACTTTAGAAATGCTTCTCAAATCAGACTTGGGGGTCACATTACAATCTATCTCCAATTTTCCTTCCTAAATAATATGATTTAGTTAATTCTTCTGCCTGCATCAATCAAACTCATAGAAACATAAAAAAATAGTTGCAGGAGTAGGCCATTCGGTTCTTCGAGCCAGCACTGCCATTCAATATGATCATGGCTGATCATCCAAAACAGTACCCCGTTTCTGCTTTCTCCCCATATCCCTTGATTCATTTAGTCCTAAGAGCTAAATCTAACTTTTGCTTGAAAACATCCACTGAATTGGCCTCCACTGCCTTCTGTGACAGAAAATGCCACAGATTCAGAACTCACTGATGAAGACATTTTTCCTCATCTCAGTCGGAAATGGCGTACCCTTTATTCTTAAACTGTAACCCCTGGTTCTAGACTCCTCAAACATGGGGAACATTTTTCCTGCATCTATCCTGTCCAATCCCTTAAGAATTTTATATGTTTCTATAAGAGCCGAAGGTTTCAAAGGTCTTTTATTGTCACATGTACCAATTAAGGTACAGTGATATTCACATTACCATACAGCCATACTAAAAAAAAGCAACACCACATACAACTACATAAATGTTAACATAAACATCCACCACAGTGGATTCCACATTCCTCACTGTGATGGAAGGCAATAAAGTCTAATCTTCTTCCCTCTTTAATCTCCCACGGTCGGAGGAGTTGAACCATCCATCGGGACGACCGACGTTCCCGCAGCCAGTGGTTGAAGCCCCCACGTCGGGGCGATTGAAGCTCCCATGATGGGGTGATCGACGGTCGAAGGTCCTGCGGCCTGCAGATCCTGAAGTCAGTCTCTAACCAGAGACCGTGAGCTCCACGATGTTAAAGTCCGCAGGCTCCCGTGGTTGGAGCTCAGAGGTCGATCCCTGGCAAAGGGAGCGCAACCTCCACAATGTTAGTCCTGCAGGCTCCCACGGTTGGTGCTCCCGAAGTCGGACTCCAGCAAAGGCCTCCAGCTCCTGGACGTTAGGCTGCAGTGCGGACGGAGATACGATACGGAAAAAAATCGCATCTCCATCGAGGTAAGCGACTTTAAAAATAGTTTCCCCAACCCTCCCCCTACCCACCCCCCACATATAACGAGCTAAAGAACACTAGAACGTACATTTAACACATACTAAAAAACAACAGAGAAGGAAAAGACAGACAGACTGTTGGCGAGGCAGCCATTACTGGCGCCACCCAGTGATCATCTTTCGGATCCCCTCGCATCCTTCTAAGTTCCAGTGAATACAAGCCCAGTCGACCCATTCTTTCATCATATGTCAGTCCCGCCATCCCGGGAATTAACCTGGTGAACCTCCGCTGCACTCCCTCAATAGCAATAATGTCCTTCCTCAAATTAGGAGATCAAAATTGCGCAGAATACTCCAGGTGCGGTCTCACCAGGGCCCTGTACAACTGCAGTAGCACCTCCTTGCTCCTTAACTCAAATCCCCTCACACTGAAGGGCAACATGCCATTAGCTTTCTTCACTGCCTGCTGTACCTGCATGCTTAGTTTCAGTGACTGATGTACAAACACACCCAGGTCTTGTTGAACCTCCCCTTTACGTAATTTGACACCATTCAGATAAGAATCTGCCTCCCTGTTCTTGCCACCAAAGTGGATAACCTCACATTTATTCATATTGTACTGCATCTGCCATGCACATGCCCACTCACCTAACCTATCCAAGTCACCCTGCGGACTCATTGCATCCTCATTGCTGCTCACACTGCCACCCAGCTTTGTGTCATCTGCAAACTTGAAGATATCACATTTAGTTCCCTCATCTAAATCGTCAATATATATTGTAAATAACTGGGTTCACAGCACTGAGCCTTGCGGCACCCCACTAGTCACTGCCTGCCAACCCGTTAATTCCTACTCTTTGCTTCCTGTCTGCCAACCAGTTCTCTATCCATGTCAATACCCTACCTACAATACCATGTGCTCTAATTTTGCACACTATTCTCTTGTGTGGGACCTTGTCGAAGGTTTTTTGAAAGTCCAGATACATCCACTGGCTCTCCCTTATCCATTCTCTTGTTACATCCTGAAACAATTCCAGAAGATTAGTCAAGCATGATTTCCCCTTCATAAATCCATGCTGACTTTGACTGACCCTGTCGCTGCTTTTTAAATAAGCTGCTGTAACATCTTTAACAATCGACTCAAGCATCTTCCCCACTACCGATGTAAGGCTAACAGGTCTATAATTGCTCACTTTCTCTCTCCCTCCTTTCTTAAAATGTGGGGCTACATTGGCTGCCCTCCAGTCCACAGAAACTGATCCAGAGTCAAGAGAATATTGTAAAATGATCACCAATGCATCCACGATTTCTAGGGCCACCTCCTTGAGTACTCTGGGATGCAGACCATCAGGCCCCGGGGATTTATCAGTCTTCAGTCCAAACAGTTTACCTAACACCATTTCCTGACTAATTTGGATTCCCTTCGGTTCCTCCCTCCCACTAGATCCTCGGTCCCCTAGTATTTCTGGGAGATTGTTTGTTTCTTTCTTAGTGAGACAGAACCAAAGTATTTGTTTAACTGCTCTGCCATTTCTTTGTTTCTGACTGAAAGGGACCTACATTTGTCCTCCTCTGTTGCGTTCTAAATTTCTCCCAGTCCTCCAGTTTGCTGCTTCCTCTGGCCAATGTATATGCCTTGTCCTTGGATTTAGCACTATTCTTGATTTCCCTCGTTAGCCAAGGTAGACTCACCTTCCCCGTTTCATTTTTTCGTCGGACAGGGAAAAGCAATTTTTGGAGTTCATCCATACGGTCTTTAAATCTTTGCCATTGCATCTCCACTGTCTACTCTTTATAGACCTACCCTCTAATTTGCCCAGTCTATCCTAGCCAATTTCCTGTCTCATACCTTCAAAGTCTCCTTTATTTAATGTCAGGACCCTAGTCTCTGAATTAAACATGTCACTCTCCATCCTAATGCAGAATTCCACCATATTATGGTCACCGTTGCCCAAGGGGCCTTGCACACCAAGATCGCTAACTAATCATTCCTCATTACACAATACCAGTCCAGGATGGCCTGTCCTCTAGTTGGTTCCTCTACATATTGGTTTAAAAACCCATCCCGTATACATTCCAGGAAATCCTCCTCCTCAGCGCTGTTACCAATTTGGTTGGACCAATCGATATGTAGATTAAAGTCACCCATGATAACTGCTGTACCTTTGCTACCCGCATCCCTAATTTCCTGTTTGATGCTCCCCCAACCTCCCTACTGCTGTTTGGTGGTCTGTATACCACTCCAACCCTTGGTTATTTTGCAGTTCTACCCATTCCGATTCTACAGCATCCAAGCTAATGTCGCTCCTTGCTATTGCTCATATAATCTCCTCTTTAACCACCCCACCTCCTCTTCCTTTCTGTCTACCCTTCCTGAATATTGAATACCCCTGCATGTTTCGCTCCCAGCCTTGGTCACCCTGGAGCCATGTTTCCATAATTCCAATTATATCATATTCTTTAACCTACTAACCCTAACCACATTTGTGAGGAGATCTCTCATCTGTTTAATAGGAAGGCTAATAAAGATATTGTTTATATTTGTAAAGACATGATAGAACATAGATAGAACAAAGATAGTGGCATTTAAAAGACCTTATCGAATAATTCAAAGGCCTGGATAGAGTGGATGTGGAGAGGATGTTTCCACTAGTGGGAAAGTCTAGGACCAGAGGTCATAGCCCCGGAATTAAGGCTTCCTTTCCTTTTGGAGGGAGATGAGGAGGAATTTCTTCAGTCAGAGGGTGGTGAATCTGTGGAATTTATTGCCACTGAAGGCTGTGGAGGCCAAGTCAATTAATATTTTTAAGGCAGGGATAGATAGATTATTGATTAGTAAGAGTATAAGGGGTTTTGGGGAGATGGCAGGAGAATGGCATTAGGAGGGAGAGATAGATCGGCCATGATTGAATGGCGGAGTAGACTTGATGGGCCGAATGGCCTAATTCTGTTCCTATCATTGATGAATTTATGGACCTTTGAACCTGTAGATATTATCTGTTGTTCTCCGACAGAAAATATTTGCTCCTAGTTGTATGGAGTGAATATATTTGATTGTTTATTGAATATTTGAATATGCATGTATTGCTTGGGACAATTACTCCCTCTCTCACCACTGAAGATTAGATCAGTTTATCCATCAGCGACTGTGGAGGTATTTGATTTCTCATGGTCTCTCTTTCCAACCCTTTCAGTTGCCACATCTTATCATCTTGCCTTGCAGCCTCCCCCAACTCTTTCATTATATATCACCATGTAGGCTGTCTTAAACTCAATATCCTCCACATCTCTCGTGGCCTTGACATGTGCTTGTCTTAAGCATGTGTAGTAATGGAGGAACTGGAAGTGATAAAATTGGAGATAGTCTGCAAAATGATGGCCTGGTGCTCGTCTGTGGGGTCATGGTCCAAGGATAGGTAGGAGGAGGTGCCCGAGAGCTGGCGCCTGGCCTCAGTGTAGTAGAGGTCAGTGCGCCAGACTAACATGGCACCTCCCTTGTCGGTGGGTTTGATGATAATGTCGGGCTTGCTGCAGAGTGAGCGGGAGCGCTGTACGTTCAGATGGGGAGAGGTTAGTCTGAAGAATGGTCTCGACCCGAAACTTCACATTTTCCTTTTATCTAGAGATGTTGCCTGACCCACTGAGTTACTCCAGCATTTTGTGTCCATCTTGGCTGAGCATGATGGTCACATGCATATCTCTGTCCAGAGTGTACCGAATAACAGCTGAAGTCATTCCTCTTGTTGTGACAATGCAGTTGGTCGGTCATGCCCTACCTTCATCAGTCCCATTTGCTGTACAGTACTACATCCAAATACATGATCCTTCTAATCTACTGCATTGTGAGCCACATCTTATATCCCTTGACAGTTTGGCATGTCACAGCTGGACGTTCTTTTAGGAAGGAGATGAGGAGAAATTTATTTAGTCAGAGGGTGGTGAATCTGTGGAATTCTTTGCCACAGAAGGGCGTAGAGGCCAAGTCAGTGGATATTTTTAAGGCAGAGATAGATAGATTCTTGATTAGTATATGTAGTGTATTTGGGTGCTTGGAACTGACTTAAAAGAACACTCAGATACAGGAGTAAACTACCAAGCTTCTTTATTCTAGGATGCCACCTTGAGTCTCCCCCAGCGCATGCGTCCCCTTGCACAAGACATCACATATGCTAATTATATTACATACATCACACTGCTCCCCCTTTAACTTGGAGGCAGGTAACACCATTTATATAATATACACCACACTGCTCCCCCTTTAACTTGGAGGCGGATAACACCATTTTGTTTACATTAAATATAATTGATTAACTTGCAAAATTATATTATTACAGTCATCTTACATTACATCCACATAACTGTAATAATCATATCTAAACTTAGCACATAATTTTTCATTCCACTCATCATCCTTAAATCACATACATTACCCCTTGCTTTATGTGTTATCCTTTTCCGTTCCCTTCTGTGTAAATTGCGCACTCTTTCTGATCACTCTAGCTCTACCTGTATCTCTGCCTCTTCCCTTTTTAAATGTCCTAATCTAATTTGCAGATTTCTTCCTGTTCCTGATATTCTGCCTAAAGGTAACATTTCCTTCTCTCCTCCATTTGCTTTGTTTTCCTCTGTTTCTGTTCCTTATTTGTAAGTGGGATCTGACACATGACTGCAGGTTTTCGTTTTCTAGCAGCTTCCTCTGTCGCTCAATTTCCTGGCGCTGCATGTTTATCTGCTCTTGCTGTACAATAACATTCTGCAATGCATAACCATTTGTCCATTGCTCAGAGAAGGAGGCTCCATGCTGGACTATAGTGAAGTGTCCTAATCGCAATCGGTCCTGCATACTTTTGTTTCAACCGACAAGCCTCGCACATTTCGTCACACATTTATTTATCCATTCTTTGTATCGTTTAAGCCTTCTCTGTTGTTCATCTATTTGTCTTCTTAAATCACCTTTCTGGTTATTCATCAAGAAGTAGGATCTGTATTGTCTTTGCAATACAACAGTGGCGTTGATTTGCGCTCTGTATAGTTTTCTTACTACATAAGCACGGTAGTGAGACTGCACTACAACTGTTGTATATTTCAGTTTGAGGAAGTCTTTCCTATATCGTTTAAGGCTTTTGTATCATTTCAGCCTTTTCTGTTGTTCATCTATTTGTCTCTTAAGGTCTTTCCTATACCAACTCATACGAAGTACTGACTGAACTTTTATAGTAGCCCTCTTTTGCTTAATCCACTGCCTAACCACCATACACTTGTAGGTAGCCTGAATGGTAATGGTTGCATACCTCATTGACTGATATTGCACAAACTGGGAATGCGCTATTTTGCATGCTTCGTACCATCTCTGGATCAAAATGACTGCTTGTTCCATAGCTCTGTAGCGTACCCTTGATCGGTAACCACGGTATGCAACTTGCAGAGTGACTACAGCCACCTTTTGCATCAAGAAATCTTTTCTTGTAATGCACATCATTAAGACTGACTTAATATGGCATACTGCCATGATTTTCTCAACCAATTCTCTGGCTTTACTCACAGTAGAAGACCTGAATATAAACCACTGCTTTTCTCAAACTGTTATAATGTCTCACTTGGACATCTCTTATCTGGCAAGCTCTGTATCGTTGCTGTACCACAATGGCAGACCAGCATAGTTTCTTGAAATACTGACACTGTTTATGCATCTGATAATAAGTCAGTATGACCTTGGCAGATTTCTGCATGCACTGCAATTGCTTTCGAACAAGCATTCCTTGGTAGGCAGCCTGAAGCAGCACAATGCTTCTGCGTACCTTCATGTAAGTCTTGCGATCACTTTCCATTTGAAGGTGTGCCCTATAATGGGTTTGTACTATTATGGCTGCCAATCTCATTGCCTGTATTGACGGTATACTCTGTGCATTCTAAATGCTGCTTGAATAGTTAGGGTTGCCCTCTGAATGGCAATGTCCCTTTGCCTTTGACTTCTGTTACTTTACATTTGCCCTTTGTCCCTTTGCACTTGACCTTTGTCCCTTAGCACTTGATCTTTTTCCTTTTGCACTTGACCTTTGTCATTTTGCACTTGACCTTTGTCATTTTGCACTTGACCTTGGTCCCTTTGCACTTGACCTTTGTCCTTTTGCACTTGACCTTTGTCCTTTTGCACTTGACCTTGGTCACTTTGCCCTTGACTTTTGTCACTTTGCCTTTTACCTTTGGCCTTTTTCACTTGACCTTCATCACTTGGCACTTGACTTTTATCACTTTGCCCTTGACTTTTGTCATTTTGCCCTTGACTTTTGTCCTTTGAGGGATTCCCTGCCCTCTTTACTTCAGGCTCCTTGCCTCTGGATGCCCTTGGAGGTTTTGGCGAGAAATGAGCCATTAATGCCTCCTTACACTCCTCGTACATTTTGTCTGTAGGCTTTGCTGGCAGCAGTAACATACGTAAGGTCTGATAACCCACTCTTCCTAAGCCTAATATGAACCATACTCTCTTCTTTTCCTCTGCAGCGATATCATTGGAAATGAAATGAGCCTCCAAGACTTTGTTCCATTTCTCAAAATTACACCTAGAATCTAACTGGGGCACGTTTCCTACAATTTGAAAAGCCATTCTACTTGTTGCTATTCAGGTGCACTATATTCTGTTCTCTCACTGTGTTTCCTGCACTGGACTTAATCCTTTTGCACACTAAGAAGTGATCCAATCCACTGACTATTACCAATTCTTATAATAATAGATTTATACTATTAACAATTAACTGTCCCCACTGGTACCTTTGCTGATGGCCTCACCGGACCTCCACTTTTTCTGCTTTTGCTGGCTCCCATGGGCTTCACCGTTACTTTTGCTGCCGCTGGCTTGCTGCCTAGTTGACTCCTGCTGCTCCGCTGACTTGCCTGCTGTCTCCCTTGGACGCCCTGCGGAAGGTAAGTCGCTGCTGCTGGTCCCACTGCTCGGCTCGTCGCTGGCTCACCGGCACGCCTGACTACTCGGCGTCGGGGGCTGGGTGAGTGCTGTGTCCCGCTTCTCCTGCGCGGCCCCGCTTCTCTCTCGGCCGGTCCGCTTCTCTTGCGCAGCCGGCTTTCTCACTTGGCACAAGTGCTGTGTGCTATGTGCTTGAGTGCTGTGTCCTGCTTCTCTCGCATGGACCCACTCTTCGCTTGGGGCCGGATTTCCTCTCAAGTCCGGGCTTTCCCCACTCTCGGCCGTCTCTTGCGACCGTGCGCTGTGTTGTGCTTCTCTTGCGGGGCCTGGTCCGCTTCTCTCTCGCGGTCGGTTCTCTCACTCGGTCGGTCCACTTCTCTTGCGCGGCTGGACCCTCTTTTCAGCTCACAGTCGGGCTGACTCTGCTCCCGACCTGGCTTTCTCTCCTGCGACCGGGCGTTCTCTCACGACCGGTCCACTTCTCTCGCGGCCGGGCTTTTTTTCCTCGGCCAGGCTGACTCTTCTCCCGACCGGGCTTTTTTTTTACTATGCTGGTCCACTTCTCACGTGGCCGGCTTTCCCCCTCGACCAGGCTGACTCTTCTCCCGGCCGGGCTTTCTCTCACGACCGGGCTGACTCTGCTGTTTTTGTCGGTGGCTTCTCCGGACCTGTCCGTGGCCTACCTGGTACTAGGCCCTCACTCGACGTTGGTGGCGGCTCCTGGGCCGGGCTGTGAGCTACACAGCCCTGGAAAACGTTCAAAGTCGGTGGCGGTCTCCGGACCTGTCCGTGGCCTACACGGTACACAGCCCTGGAACTCACCTGCAGTCGGTGGCGGCTGCTGGGCCTCTTCTGCCCCTTTGCCGTGGCTGCCCGGCAGCAGGACACCAGGACACCATCGCTAACCAGCAGGACACCATCGCTGTTCTGCTGGTTAGGCATCCAGCTTTTGGCTGCGTTCTTCGGTGCCACTTACTTACTGCCCCACTTGTTTCCCTTGCTTCCTTCCTTCGGTGCCACTTACTTACTGCCCCACTTGTTTCCCTTGCTTCCTGTTCCGACCTTTCTTTTCTTTGGCGCCAATTCAAAACCATTTGGCGTCAAATCGTTTTGCTTGGTGCCGTTCCACTTTGTTTCCAAACACAACCTCTTCTTTTTAACTTTTTTTTCTCTTGACAGCCCTTCTTCTTTGTTCTTTGCTGTTTTATCCTCGTTGCCTCGTTATCCTTATTGTGTGTTCTGGTGTAACAATTCACCTAAAACTTAGCTGTACAAAGATTATACAGCTTGAGGAATTCGACAAAAAAAAACTCAGTCTAAAATGTGTAACAATCTGAAGGACGACATCTTGCCATGTAGACACAACATAGAGATAGCCTGACAAACTCGCCGACTTGTACATGATGTTTTAAACTACAGTCCCATGCTTAGAGGGATCTGCAGGCCTCTCATGTCCAGCTCGCAAACAACTGCGACACAACTCTGTATCTACTGTTTAAACTGTTAAACAATCCTGCGTGTTGCAAAACAGTCCTGCGGGTGAGTTCACAAACTCCATCCCATCCTCGTCGCCAATTGTAGTGTATTTGGGTGCATGGAACTGACTTAAAAGAACACTCGGACACAGGAGTAAACTAACAAGCTTCTTTATTCTAGGACGCCACCTTGAGTCTCCCCCAGCGCATGCGTCCCCTTGCACAAGACATCACATATGCTAATTATATTACATACATCACAGTACAGGTGTCAGAAGTTATGGGGGGGGGGGGGGGGGGAAAGGCAGGAGAATGGGGTGAGGAGGGAGAGATAGATTGAATCGCCTGATTCCTACTCCTTATGACCTTATGATTCACTTCGGCCATGTTGAATCGAATGCATTCAAATACGCTATCTTGAGATTGATGACATACTGCAGAGGCAAGCTTGAATGTCATCGTTGCCCTTGTACTAACATCTTGTTAGCACAGTGGCGCAGCGGTAAAGTTGCTGCCTCACAGCACTGGACCCGGGATCGATACTGACCCCTGGTGCTGTCTGTACAGAGTTTTTACTTTATCCCCGGGACCAGCATGGGTTTTCTCCAGGAGCTCCGGGTTCCTCCCACAACCCAAAGACGTAAAGGTTTATGGGTTAATTGGCTTCAGTAAAATTGTAAATTATCCCTAGTGTGTAGGATACTGCTAGTGTGCGGGGATCGCTGGTTGACACGGACTTGGTGGGCTGAAGGGTCGCTGTATATCTAAGTCTAAAGTCTAATCTTGGTGGAGATTCACCCAGTGAATATTCCTTTTGCAGAAGAGACTAGGTTTAGCACAAGATACATTGTTTTGCAGAACAATGTCCTGCAGAACTCATTCTCCACTGCCTGGATCTTCAATATGCTCTTCATTAAGCGCTATTAGTGGAGATATTTTCCATTCCACACCCCACGCACATTTCTATGTACAGGGAGTTTCTTTCTCAGACACTGACGATACTGTCCGTAACACTCCAGCATCTAATCAACCTTGGCTGTGCTGATCATTCAAATGGTTTCCTGCTAAATACTTCAACTGATCGTAAGTCACAGCTAAAGAATGCAGGATTGGGTCACGTTAAATCATGAAAACGAGACTAAAATGGGAACGTATGAACAAAAAGTGTTTTAAGTCATTTGGAATTATTTAAACTGGAAGTCTGTGGATGGTCAGTCGCTGAGTCAATTCAAAATTGAGACAGAGAGATTCTAGGCACAAAGAGACTGAAGAGAAACGGGTTAGTTTAGTTTAGTTTAGTTTAGAGATAAAGTTCGGCCCACCAAATCCTCACCGACCAGCCATCCCTGCACACTAACACTATCTTACCTACACACACTAGGGGCAGTTACATTTATATCAACACTATTAATCTACAAACCTGTACGTCTTTGGAGTGTGTGAGGAAACCAAAGATCTCGGAAAAATCCCACGCAGGTCATGGGGAGAACGTACAAACTCCATACAGACAGCACCCATAGTCTGGTCTACGGTGCTGCAAGCACTGTAAGGCAGCAACTCTACCACTGTGCCACCGTGCCGTCTTCTTCTTGTGTATGGCGAGCACAGCCTAGAGTTGTAGATCAAGGGGAGGCATCCAGGCCAGGACAGCATCAGTTGCTGGGTGGATGGCTTTGATGCCACCAGGGAAAAGCCTCAGTGAGCAGTCATTCACGATGTGTGGGATGGTCTGGTCTGGATGTCCGCAGTCGCAAGCAGGGCTGTCTGTCATCCCCCCACTTATGCAGGTGATGGGCTGTTCTTGCAGGGAGGGTGCGGATTCGCTTCAGGGTTAGCCATTGCTTGCGATGGAGGTCAAAACCCGGTGGTTTCACTGTGGGGTCTGTGATGACCTCCCTGTTGTGGTGTTGGCATCTTTCCAGGCTCTGCGCCACTCAATCTTGGAGTCAAAGTCTTCCAGGGATCTGACTGAAGACCAGAAGGGTTTGCGGGACTTCAGGCGCACGTTGGGCAGATTGTTCAAGTCAGCATGGATGGGAAGGTCAGGGTTAGCCTCGATAGTGCACCAATCTTTCAACATCCTCTCCCTTCTGCGTATGCTGAGAGGGGCGATATGAGAGAGGACAGGGAGCCACTGCAAAGATGTTGACTTAAGCGTCCCTGTGATGACCCGCATTGCAGAGTTAAGGACAGTGTCAACTCGTTTGGTGTGGCAGCTATTAGCCCAAGCTGTTGAGCAAAACTCAGCTGTGGAGTAGACTGGGGCTAAGCTTGCGGTACGTACGGTGTGTACATTGGATCCCCAGCTGTTGCCCGCACGTTTCCTGATGATGTTGACCCTTGCTTTCATTTCATCAGCCACTCTTTTCTGGTGTTCACAATAGGTGACGGTGTGACTCTGAGGTATTTGGGGAATTCTACATTCTTCACTGGCTTACCACAAACGGACTCTCGGAGCTTTGCATTGGCAAGCCGATTGCAGAGGTGGAAGGCAGTGACAGTTGTCTTAGATAGGTGAATGAGTTGGAACATTAGCTGTGATATTATTGAATGGTGTATAAGAAATGGGAATCTATGGCTTACTCCTGTTTGTATTTTTCAAGTTCTTTGCAATGTCCCAGTCCAAATTTGCTCCAAACATGTTTTCCTGTACAGGAAATTGCCCGTTGACCAGTTTTAAAAAAAAAAAATAGACCATCCTTTAAAAGTGGCATTTTCAAGGATCAAAGATTATGCCTCTCTCGGTACCATAAATAAATTTAAATATTTCAAACAGGAAAACATAAAAAGGAACTGCAGATGCTGGTCCGTACCAAAGATAGACACAAAATGCTGGAGTAACTCAGCGGGTCAGGCAGCATCTCTGGAGAATTGTATTGTCTTTCCGCTGACTGGTTAGCACGCAACAAAAACTTTTCACTGTGCCTCGGTACACGTGACAATAAACTAAACTCAAAGAAGCTGATGAAGGGTTTCGACCTGAAATGACCTGACCTATCCATTTTCCCCGGAGATGCTAACTGACCCGCTGTGTTACTCCAGTATTGGGTATCAATTTTTAGGAAAACATACAGTTTTCATTCAAGAATCTTTGGGTTAAATAAGCACACTCTGAATAGGAAACATAGGGAAACATTAGTCACATGTTAAAAACGTTTTTAGTGGCAATGCCTTGGAAGGCATTCAAAGAACCCCATGACATCATGTCATTGGGAAAAAGTTGCAGTTTGATGATTATGTTATTGAACAAGGTAACTATTGAAGTAGGCTGGGGCATTAAACCGACAGGATAAGGGTGATGGTCGCCATCACAAAGCGATCACCCAATCTATGTTTGGTTTCCCCAACGGAGAGGAGGCCACACTATGAACATTGAAGGCAGTACACCAGGTTGCAAGGGTGGCACAGTGGCGCAACAGAAGCTTCCCCAGTTTGCAAAATCAATTCACCAAAGGCAAAATGATTTGGGGTTTCCTCACAGGTTTCTAACACCAGCAATGTGCTGCTCCCTTTATTCTGAGGGCTAGCTGCTGAAGGTTTTCTGGAAGTACCAAGGTATGTACACAGTGGTGCAGCGGTAGAGTTGCAGCCTTACAGCGCCAGAAATCTGGGTTTGATCCTGACTTTCGGTGCTGTCTGTACGGTGTTTGTACATTCTCCCTGTGACTGCGTGGGTTTTCTCCAGGTGCTCCAGTTTCCCCCCACACTCCAAAGATGTGCAGGTTTGTAGGTCAATTGGCTTCAGTAAAAAATTGGAAATTGTCTGTAGTGTGTAGGATAGTGCTGGTGTTCGGGGTGATCTCTGGTCGGCGAAGACTCAGTGGGCCGAAGGGCTTATTTCCACTCTGTATCTCTAAACTAAACTAAACTCCAGTAAAATTGTTTATAAAAACAAAGCTCACTTGGAATAGATTTCTCCCTCTCTCCACCCAAGACACCTGCTCCTTTCCGCTCTGCCGTGCGAGCATCTCTCACTCCCGAGTCCCACATTTCCTTCTTTACATTTTTACTGCCCCTCTTCTTGCCTTTAAGAATAAGGGGTAAGCCATTTAGAACGTAGATGAGGAAACACTTTTTCACACAGAGAGTTGTGAGTCTGTGGAATTCCCTGCCTCAGAGGGCGGTGGAGGCCGGTTCTCTGGATACTTTCAAGAGAGAGCTAGATAGGGCTCTTAAAAATAGCGGAGTTAGAGGATGTGGGGAGAAGGCAGGAATGGGGTACTGATTGTGGATGATCAGCCATGATCACAGTGAATGGCGGTGCTGGCTTGAAGGGCCGATTGGGCCTACTGCACCTGTTGTCTATTGTCTTATCTGACACAATCTCCTTTTCACCTCCAGCCTTTGCCGCTGACTCCACCCATCTGCCCCACCCTGACCTTACTTTTTCATTTTTCTTCCCCATACTCCAATCAGTGTGAAGAAGAGTTCTGACCTGAAACATCATCTGTCCATTTCCTCCACAGATGCTGCCTAATGTTCCTCCAGCACTTTGACCTCACACTTCTCCTCAAGTTTCCTGCCACCTGCAGTGTCTTGTGACTTCTTTATTGTGTATTCATACTCCCTTGTTCACAGTCTGCTTCAACTTGTGGGAGAATATAAGGACCTTTTTTTATTTGCTCTGCTGCTGATTAATTTATTTTCAATTCGATATTTCAGTCAATGGATGAGGAATACCCTTAAGATACCGAAGGTAGACACAAAATGCTGGAGTAACTCAGAGGGACAGGCAATATCTCTGGAGAGAAGGAATCGGTGATGTTTCGGGTCGAGTTCCTTCTTTTGAGCTACTCCAGCATTTTGTGTCTACCTTTGATTTAAACCAGCATCTGCAGTTCTTTCCTAGACCCACTTCGGGCACTCCAAGCTGCGGAGTGCGTTCGACCGTCCCGACGTCGGAGTTTAAATCATCCGGACGAGAGGGCCTGTACATCCGGTCGTCCGTAGCGGCGACAACGGAGGGTTTATGGCCCCGTCCACGGGTGAACAAAGGAGGAGAACTGACCGAACTTTGTTGCCTTCCACCACAGTGAAGAATGCTGTGGTGGATGTTTGTATAAATTCTATTGTGTATTGTGTGTTCTTTTTTTAAGTGGATCCCTGGTGGCAAATTCATTTCACTGCACCTTCGTTGATGCATGTGACAAATAAAATTTGACTTTGACCCTTAATATATCTTTGTGGGCTCCACCTTTCTTTGATCATCATTGCTCGCGTTGATTCGTCCTTTGCCCTTTTGCATACTTTTTATTCATTTGTTCTATGTACCTTTTTATATATCTCCTTTCCCTCTCCCCTGACTCTCAGTCTGAAGAAGGGTCTCGACCCAAAACGTCACCTATTCCTATTCTCCAGAGATGCTGCCTGACCCGCTGAGTTACTCCAGCTTTTTGTGTCTATCATCGGTGTAAACCAGCATCTGCAGTTCCTTCCTATACCCTTAGTTTAGTTTAGAGATACAGCGTGGAAACAGGCCCTTCGACCCACCGAGTCCACACCGACCAGCAATCCCTGCACTAACACTATCGTACACCCACTAGGGTCCATTTTTACTTTTTTTTACACCAAGCCAATTAACCTGCAAATATTAATATCTTATGTTTTAGCAAAGAACATAAAAGTCATACAAAGATCAAGGTCATAATATTTTCTGCAGTCCCTTTTATCACCATGTTTTCTTGAGTACTAATTTTGAAAGTTTTCAATATCTTTGCGTGATCCTTGTCTGCTAAAGGCTGGTCTGAATTATTAAAGGATTTGACTATTGTCACTATAAGCCCTTGGCTGGGATTTATTTCTATTGCAAGTCAATGAGAGAACATTCCGATTAATAAACTCTGATTATCAGCTTCTCCCCGCAGACAGAAAGATTACAGCAGATGGAAGTAATTGTACATTCCTCAACCCACTTTCACTGTAGATTCACAGCAGTGCTTCCATCAGCCCCTATGGCCGGGCCTGGTGAGAAGCTTTCCATAGGGAGCTGTAACTGTTCCTGGAATAATTCCAAATATAAATGTTATTTGTACATTATGTTTGCATTGCGATGTTGCAGGAGCAGAGATAAATGAAACAGTGTCTGCTCATTCCTTGGATTTGATTCTGAATCCGTGCCAGATGAGTCGGATACCGAGGATTTTACAGCAAACAGATTTGAGTTACTTACTGAGTCACCATACCCCAGCGTTAGAAAGTTTTTAGAGTTTTAGAGATACAGCGAGGAAAAAGGCCCTTCAGCCCACCAGCGCAGTGGATCCCCGCACATTAACACTATCCTACACACGCTAGGGACAATTTAGAATTTTACCGAAGCCAATTAACCTACAGACCTGTTTGTCTTTGGAGTGTACTGGGAGGAAACCGGAGCTCCCGGAGAAAACCCACGTGGGTCACGAGGAGAATGCACAAGCTCCATACAGACAGCACCTGTAGTCAGGATTGAACCCGGGTCACTGGCGCTGTAAGGCAGTAACTCTACCACTGTGTGCCTGTGAGTTGAGTTATGCTCAATAACCAGATGCAATGTTACCTTGACAAGGAATTAAAAGAGGTTCTGCAATCATTCATTGTTCCAATCACTTTGTATCATTGGCGATATAGATGTTGGTCACTCTCACTTTCCAAGTTAGAGTCGCCAAGCTAGGGATTTGTTAGTATCGTTTGTCAGCAACATAAAACAATTATGGTCCTGGCACATTGCAAGGGGAAAATGATGTCATTTTTTTGTTATGCACCAGAAAGGGCTTTATCTGAATTGTTTCCTTTTGCAAAACCGCATGTGCCACAAAAATACACATATCACCACTACAGAGTCACTTAGAATAGTCAATGTTTAATTTAGTTTAGTTTAGAGATACACAGGGGAAACAGGCCCTTAGGTCCACTGAGTCTGCACCGACCAGCGATCTCAGCACATTATCATTACCCTTCACACACTAGGGGCAATTTACAATTTTACCAAACCAATAAACCGACAAACCTGTAGGTTAATTTGTCAATGGTTCAGTTCAATTCAATGGTGCTTTATTGTCATATGTGCAACGCACAATTGCACTTTTTTTGCATAGATCACTCACGCATGGGTTGCCATCATTGATGCCATTTACAAAAAGTCCAAAGTCCTGTCCTTGCGGCTCCTGATCCAGGTACGCCCCAGGCTGTTGCAGGGCCTCTTGCATCGTTCTCGACTGGCTCAGCCGGCGAACCGACTCCCCTCTCCTCGCCCGACCACCTCTGTGTCCTGGGGGCACCTCCTGCAGCCGTCCTTGAAGGCACTAGAGGCATTACCCTGGTCCCTCTCCTACTAGGATTGCCAACTTTCTCATTCCCTAATAAGGGACAAAAGGTCAAATTAAGGGACAAATTCCCGACAGCAATTCGTTGACTGACTGTGCCATGGCTGGGTGAATGATGAGTTGGCCCAGGTGCTGGACTGTACACAAAGCCCAGCCGGCGGGGCAGCTGAGGAGTTTTGGCCTGCGCGGCGTTGCATGCAAAGTCCGGCACCCCATCCAATGCATGAATCGATGATCGGCCATGAGAAGGAGGGGTGGTGGTGTCGACGGTAAACGAAGGTCCGAAGGTCAGACAGCTGGCCGGGCTGCCGACCGACGGGGCCACGGGCGAGGCGTTGCTGCTGCACTCCATGGGCTGCACTACTTCGGGATGGGTGAGGCTGGGCCGGACGCGTCACTCCGAACCGACAGTCCCCTCAACCCGAGTAGTAGCAGTCAAATATGGGACAAGGGCGGTCCCGTATGGGACAAACCAATTTAGCCCAATATACGGGACATCTCAGCCAATATGGGACAGTTGGCAACCCTACTCTCCTACTAGCCCACTCCTCACGTCCGTCGTCACCAGCGGTTCCCTCCTCCTCTACTCTCTGGTGTTCGAGGCCGAGCTCGGCGGCTTCCGAGCTTCCCCCTGCAGGCCGGGTCTTTCTTCCTGCGCCAGAGCCAGGCCTGTCACTGTGCATGGCCATTCAGACCAGCCTTTAGCAGACAAGGATCACGCAAATATATTGAAAACCTTCAAAATTAGTACTCAAGAAAACATGGTGACAAAAGGGATTGCAGAAAATATTATGACCTTGATATTTGTATGACTTCCCCCCACATGTAAGGTAATTATTACCACATCTACACTTGAATAAAATCATGGCTGTTTGGTTTAGTTGATTGTCAGGTGTGCCGAGGTACACTAGACAATAGACAATAGGTGCAGGAGTAGGCCATTCGGCCCTTCGAGCCAGCACCGCCATTCAATGTGATCATGGCTGACCATCCACAATCAGTACCCTGTTCCTGCCTTCTCCCCATAATCCCCTGACTCCGCTATCTTCAAGAGCCCTATCTAACGCTCTCTTGAAAGTATCCAGAGTACCTGACTCCACCACCCTCTGAGGCAGAGAATTCCACAGACTCACAACTCTCTGTATGAAAAAGTGTTTCCTCATCTCCATTCTTAAATGGCTTACCCCTTATTCTTAAACTGTGGCCCCTGGTTCTGGACTCACCCAACATCAGGAACATGTTTCCTGCCTCTAGCGTGTCCAAACCCTTAATAGTCTTATATGTTTCAATAAGATCCTCTCTCATCCTTCTAAATTCCAGAGTATACAATTCCAGCCGCTCCGTTCTCTCAGCATATGACTGTGCCGCCATCCCGGGAATTAACCTTGTAAACCTACGCTGCACTCCCTCAATAGCAAGAATGTCCTTCCTCAAATTAGGGGACCAAAACTGCACACAATACTCCAGGTGTGATCTCACTAGGGCCCTGTACAACCGCAGGAGGACTTCTTTGCTCCTATACTCAACTCCTCTTGTTATAAAGGCCAACATGCCATTCGCTTTCTTCACTGCCTGCTGTACCTGCATGCTTACTTTCATTGACTGATGAACAGGTACCCCCAGATCCCATTGTACTTCCCCTTTTCCCAACTTGACACCTTGTACAGTGAAAAGCTTGTGTTGCATGCTAACCATTCAGCGGAAAGACGGTACATGAATATGGTATATTCACAATCAAGCCATTCACAGAGTACAGGTACATTACAAGGGAATAATATTTAGTTCAAGATAAAACCAACAAAGTCCGATCAGAGATACTGGGATAGTATTCCAGTTAGATACAAAGAAACTGGCTGATTTGTGCTAAATATGCATGTGTGAAATGTGGACACGACAAGCCAAGTTGGCAAGCCGAGTGCACACAATAATTTTAGTGCACACAATAATTTAGTTTTTTTAGTTTAGTTTAGAGATACAGCGCAGAAACAGGCCCTTTGGACTACCGAGTCCGTGTCAACCAGCGATCCCCCATACATTAACACTACCCTACACACACTAGAGACAATTTTGCATTTATACCAGGCAGGTCACGGGGAGAATGTAGAAACTCCGTAATGACAGCACCCGTAGTCAGGATCGAACCGGGGTCTCTGGCGCTGTGGGTCTGTAAGGCATCAACTCTACCATGCTGCCCTATAATGCAACCAGCAAGCAGTGTTTGTTATTACAAGCAGAAGATAATAGTCTCGATCTTTTAGTTTAGTTTAGTTTATTGTCATGTGCAGTGAGGTACAGTGAAAAGCTTTTTGTTGCGTGCTATCCAGTCGGTGGAAAGACTACACATGATCATAATGAAAACCCATGCAGGTCACGGGGAGAACTTACAAACTTGACAAGCACCCGTGGTCAAGATTGAACCCGGGTTTCAGGCGCTGTAAGGCAGTAGCTCTACCACTGCGCCACCGTGCCGTCCCTAACACCGTGTTCTCTCCAAGATTTTCCAGGTTTTCCAGTTTCCTCCCACATCCCAAAGACATGCAGGTTTGTAGGTCGATAGGGCTCAGTAAAATTGCCGCTAATGCGTAGGGAGTGGATGTAAAAGTGGGATAACATAGAACTGGTGAGAAGGGCTGATTGTTGGTCCGTATGGTCTCGGTGGGCCGAATGACTTGTTTCCAAGTTTCACCTTTCAATCAATTTATTCAACCAGTTCACCTTGGACTGTTTCAGGTTTGGGTCTCGAGCCGAAACATCCTCTCAGTCTGAAGAAAGGTCTTGACCCGAAATGTCACCTATTCCTTTTCTCCAGAGATGCTACCTAGCCCGCTGGGTTGCTCCAGCATTTTGTGTCTATCTTTGGTATAAACCAGCATTCTCATTCCCTTCCTGCACAATCAGTTTGCCTCGTTGGGAAAGGCTGCTTGGTTGAGTGTAGGAGCCATGGGCATCTTCCACCACTTTGGAGAGAATCGATTATTGCAGAAGTAAAACCGTGTCAGATTCTCATACCTAATTCTCATATATAATGCGAGTGTACGGTGGAAAAGCAAAGAGCTGACATTTGTTTTCTGTAAAGTCCTCGGTATCAAGCTGATCTGCAAAGTTAGTAAAATATACCACTCCTGTTTGTGATTCATTTTTTGGCAGAGGTTGAAGTTTCTATAGCTTGTTAGCCCATATTTTTTGGATTAATTCCATCTTCCCTTTTGAAGAAAGCAATTATATTTGCTGTTTTCCAGTTCTATAACTCTAGTCCTCTCACTATTAATTTTTAATAGATGGATACTTGGCCTATGATGCCATTATTCGAGTCTCTTCAAGAAACCATGGGTATAATCCATCTGGAACCAGGGTCATGTCCCCTATAAATCTGGCTACATTGTATACTGCTCTGGTTTCAGTTTGAACATGGGCCTGAGCAAATGTCCATTAGAAATATGGCCTTTATGTCACAGGCCCAAAATTGATGAAGTCTTCAAGCCATTAATCTTCTTGTACGGATGTCAGCAGAGCACAGCTGAAGATTTCTGGTCTCAATTTTCTCTGCTAGTAAGATATACTAAAACTAAAGATAGACACAAAAAGCTGGAATAACTCAGTGGGTCCAGCCCAATGGCTAGTCTTGTATATAAAATCATGAGAGGAATAGATCGGGTAGACAGACAGAGCCTCTTGCCTAGAGTAGGTGAAACGAAGACCAGAGCACATAGGTTTAAGGTGAAGGGGAAAACATTTAATAGGAATCTGAGGGGGAACATTTTCATACATAGGGTGGTGGGTATATGGAACAAGCTGCCAGAGGAGGTAGTTGGGGCTGGGACAGTCCCAATGTTTCGGAAACAGTTAGACAGGTACATGGATAGAACAGGTTTGGAGGGGTATGTATCACTCTATGACATCTATGACTCAATGGGTCAGGCAGCATCTCTGGAGAAAAGGAATTGGTGATGTTTCAGGTCGAGACCCTTCTTCAGACAGAGTCAGGGGAGAGGGAAATGAGAGATTATAGACAGCACAAAGAACAAATGAATTAAAGATATTCAAAATACAACAATGCTTATCTTTCATTCAAATGTTCTTTGTGCCGTCCACGTTTCTTGTTTCCCTTTCCCCTGACTTTCAGCCTGAAGAAAGGTCTCGACCCGAATATTTTTCCAGAGATGAGTTACTCCAGCTTTTTGTGGTCTATCTGCTGTTTAAGCCAGCATCTGCAGTTCCTTCCTATCAAAAACTAAACTCTTTTAACAAAACTCATATGTGCCTATCAAAATAAGTTATCAATGGCTTTGGCTTTTAAATAGGCACATGGCGATACAGGGAAAGAAGGGATATGAATCACGTGCAGGCAGATGAGATTAGTTTATCTTGGCAGAATGTTTGGTACCGACACCATGGGATGAAAGGCCTGTTCCTGTGCTGTAGTGTTCTATGTTCTATAATTGGATTTCTGTCAATACCAAGACTATATAGATGTTTTATGTCTAGTATGAAACAACTTTACTTCGTCATGCCCAATAGTACATTTTATACTGATGTGCTACAATGCTGAGAACTATACTCTGTGCTCTATATCTTCCTCTTTGCTCAATCTATTGTATTTGACTGTGAACTGATTGCAATTTGTCATTTATAAGTTCATAAGCAGAATTAGGCTATTCGGCCCATCAAGTCTACGCCGCCATTCAATCATGCCAGACCTATCTCTCCCTCTTAACCCCATTCTCCTGCCTTCTCCCCAGAAGCCCTGACACCCGTACTGATCAAGAATCTATCAATCTCTGCCTTCAAAATGTCGATTGTCTTGGCCGCCACAGCCGTCAGAAGCTGTGACCTCTGGTCCTAGACTCTCCCACTAGTGAAAACATCTTCTCCCCATCCACTGTATCCAGGCTGTATGGTATGTAATGTGTTTGGATAGCACGCGAAACAAGTTATTCTCTGCACCTCCGTACATGTGACAATATTAAACCTAAACCTAAACCTTCACCTTAACTCGTAGAAAGGATGTACATACGATACAATACAATAGGACTTTATTTATCGCAGGAGGGAAATTTATCTGCCATCAGTCATAAAAAACACAAAATATATGAAACATGAAATTAAAGTAAAGAGCGGAAAACCTTGTGGGATGTGTAAAGATCGGGGAGGGGCTGGTGGGGGGGGGGGGAGTCAGTCTACTTCCTGACAGAAGGGGGAGGAGTTGTACAGTTTGATAGCCACAGGGAAGAAGGATCTCCTGTGGCGTTCTGTGCTGCACCTTGGTGGAACCAGTCTGTTGCTGAAGGTACTCCTCAGGTTGACCAGTGTGTCATGGAGGGGGTGAGCTGTATTGTCCAGGGATGTTCCGCAGTTTGAGGAGCATCCTCCCCTCCAAGACCACCTCCCATGAATCCAGCTCCCATGAAATACGCAACGCTCTCTGTAACTTGCAGAGTAAAACCCAAGATATGGGTTAACATACAGTATGTTGAGCCTTTGAAGACACTGGGCCTGTACTTGCTAGAGTTTAGAATATTAGGCGGCTCCTAATTTAAACTTACCGAATAGTGAAAGGCCTGGATAGAGTGGATGTGGAGAGGATGTTTCCTGACATGGGAGAGTCTAGGACCAGAGGCTACAGCCTCGGAATAAAAGGACGCACCTTTTGAAAGGAGATGAGGAGGAATTTCTTTAGTCAGAGGGTGGTAAATCTGTGGAATTCATTGCCACAGACAGCTGTGGAGGCCGTCAATGGATCTAAGTAAGACACAGATTGACCAATTCTTGATTAGTACAGGTGTCAGAGGTTATGGGGTGAAGGCAGGAGAATGGGGTTGAGAGGGAAAGTAAGATCAGCCATGATTGAATGGAGGAGAAGACTTGATGGGCCGAATGGCCTGATTCTGCTCCTATGACTTATAAGCCTATGAAAATAAATAAAATGACCACCTGAGGGCCACCAATCCATTTAATTGAAGCAAGTCAGTGGATTTTACAGTTGAATAGATTCTGATTGTTTTTCCTTTAGATTAACAGTTGTTGGTAAGCCCAAAATGCTGGAGCAACTCAGCGGGACGGGCAGCATCTCTGGAGAGAAGGATGGACGTTTCGGGTCGAGACACTTCCTCAGACTGACGTCGGGGGGCAGGGAGATACAAAGATAACGAAAGGTACGGTGTGAAAAGGAGGCAAAGGGAATGGAGATCAAGGAAAATGTAGAATAGATCATTGTTAGCTGGGAGAAAATAACAACAAAGCTAACTGAGATCAAATGTAGTCGGACATAAAATGTAACCTTCACACTTCCTTATCTGTCTATCTCCCTCTCCCCTGACATCAGCCTGAAGAAGGGTCTCGACCTAAAACATCAACCATTCCTTCTCTCCAGAGATGCTGCCTGTCCCGCTGAGTACCTCCAGGCATTTTGTGCCTATCTTCGGTTTAAACCAGCATCTGCAGTTCCTTCATACACGGTTACTGGTAAGCCGTCCTTACTGAGTTTCCAGGAAATCATTAGCTTTCTTTCTAGTTTACAATATTTTGTAAGTTACTTTGCATCTGTAGCAACATGTGACAGTTTGCATGTGGATATCTGAAATCTAACATAAAATGTGACATTTTTATATCAATGCACAAATCCCAGCTCCAGGAATAGACTATATTATTGTGCTAATTTACTGCACAGTGCAGGTCCCTCTTCAGTCTGCATCAAAATAAATAATAAATGTAAATTAATTTATTGATCACCAGTATATTTTTCTCAAACACAATGTTCAAACCGTGCTTTATTGATTTTCCTGATGTGCTTTGTTAATGTTGCAGACGTGTATAGTTAAGCACTGTACATGGGCGGTTGGATGCAAAATATTTATTCTTAAGAAGGGTCTCGACCCGAAACGTCACCCGTTCCTTCTTTCCAGGAATGCTGCCTAGCCCGCTGAGTTACTCCAGCTTTTTGTGTCTATCTTCGATGTAAACCAGCACCTGCAGTTCCTTCCTCCGCATTTATTCTTACTTCCAGTTAATCTTTGAGAATTCATTTTGAATAATCAAACTGAAGACACATCTTTAACCTTGCAGAATTGTTTTTAAGTAATGGAGTTTTTTAAGTAAGGAGCTTCCTTTTTCTCATTTCAGAGAGATTAGGAAGGAGTTTTAAATGTGGGTTGGGCGTAGAGGATTGACTGCTTAAAATGTCTTCCCAATTTCTTTAAAATGAGAGAAGGGCCCCTGACTTAAGGGCCTGTCCAACTGTACGAGCTAATTCAAGAGTTCTCTCAAGTTTTCCCTAATTCGAACTCGGAGAATTACGGTAATAGCCGCTCGTAGGTACTCAAGGCTCTCATGGACATTTTTCAACATGTTAAAATCTTCATGAGTCTTCACAAGCTTACCGCGTTTCCCGAGTACCTGCCGTTAGCGTTACGAGCTGCTAAGAGACGTCCCGAGCTCCGACAAACCCGCTAAGTACATTCTACGTGCTTACCACGAGTTTGATTTTTTTTTTTAAACTGGGGAGAGCTCTTGAATTACCTCGTACAGTGGGACAGGCCATTTAGGGTGCCCTTAGTCAGAGAAGGGTGCGCCCTGTCTGCCTTTCTTTACTATTCATTTTATGTTGATGGTTCTGAACATTTTATTCAGTTAAAGTCATTTACGTTATTCAGCGCACTGATTATGCATGGCATCAACAAGTTTTATGTGTCATTCCTAACTGTCACTGAATGTCATGTTGTCACTTGTGGGCAGAGCATCACGGCTAATTCCTTGTATGTGAATACACTTGGCCAATAAACGTATTCATTCATTCACTTTGACAATTGCTCACCATGACAATTAGACAGGGGCCTCATTCTGCAGCCAGCAATGCAGCTAACCAACCCAACACACGCTCCACTGCAGCTCACTGCAGCTCCCTGGTGGGATCATAAAGCTTCCATTTTTACGTCAAGGTGGTTCAACCTGCAGCTTAGCCTCCAGCACTATAGTTTTTAGTTTAGAGATACAGCACGGAAACAGGCCCTTCGGCCCACTGAGTCCGAGCCGACCAGCGATTCCACACACGGACGTTATCCTACACAACTAGGGACTATTTACAATTTTTACCGAAGCCAATTAACCTGCAAACCTGTACGTCTTTGGAGTGTGGGAGGAATGCGGAGCTCACAGCAAAAACCCACGCAGGTCACGGGGTGAACGTTCCGATTCCGTATAGACAGCACCCGTAGTCAGGATTGAACCCGGGTCTCTAATGCTGTAAGGCAGAAACTCTACCACTGTGCTACCGAGCCGCCCCTAAAATCTTAAACTAATATGGGCGGCGCAGTGATGTAGCTGGTAGAGCCGCTGAGTTCCTCCAGTACTTTGTGTGTCGCAATAATAATATATTCCTCTATGAGTGAAACGTTTCCCATACACTGATTACCTTGATGACCTTTGAGGCCTTGAGGATGGGATGGTGGCACAGTGGTAGAGTTGCTGCCTCACCGTGTCAGAGACCCGGGTTTGACCATTTCTACCGCTGCACCACTAAGCTGTCCTCTTCAGAAAACAAATCCTCAGGAGACCAAAATTGTGTGAAGCCAGAAGAAATTAAATCTTTCTGAAAACTAGTCTGATAAGGAACTGCAGATGCTGGTTTACACTGAAGATGGACACAAAATGCTGGAATAACTCAGCGGAACAGGCAGCATCTCTGGTGAGAAGGAATGGTGGCGTCTTGGGTAGAGACAAAATGTCACCAATACCTTTCCTCCAGGGATGCCACCTGTCCCTCTGAGTGTCTCCAGCATTTTGTCATAAGGTCATGTGATCGGAGCAGAATTAGGCCATTCGGCCCATCAAGTCAATGGCTGATTTATCTCTCCCACCTAACCCCATTCTCATGTCTTCTCTCCATAACCCCTGACACCTGTACTAATCAAAATTTGCACTCCTGTACACATGCACTCAGCAAAATCTGAGCCAGGGGTGCCTATTAATCATAATCATAATCATAATAATACTTTTTGCAACATACGAGGAATTTCATTTGCCATGCAGTCGTACCAATAAAAAGCAATGGAACACACAAAATACATTTTAACGCAAACAGCCACCACAGTGACTCCTCCACATTCCTCACTGTGATGGAAGGCAAAATAAAGTTCAATCTCTTCCCTTCTTTGTTTTCCTGCGGTCGGGGGCCTCGTGCTTTCCATTGACGGGGAGATCTTGGTTCCCGTAGCGTTTGGGCCCACGCGTCGGGGCGATCAAGCTCCTGCATCGGGGGTGGGGGGGGGGGGGGGGAAATCTCAGCTCCCCCGCGCCAGACGAACTGACCCCGGGTCGGGGCTGGTCTAACCTTCTGTGTCATTGGAGCTTCCCAACATCAGTCTCTGCCCGAGACTGCGAGCTCCTCGATGGTGAAATCCACGGTTGGAGCGTCGATCACAAGCAAGGGATCGCAGGCTCCGATGGAAGTCCACGGCCCCACGGTGAGGCTCAAAGCTGAAATGGAAAACCCTTGGTCCTACTTTGGAACAGCACAGACACCTTTGACAACTAATTCCATCCCTCCTTCATCCCCCAGTAAGTGATGATAGTTGTGATGTACTAACTCATTAATGGAGCAAATAAGGTGGGCCTTGTCTGCAATAATGGCAACAGTAAGAGCGTTGAGATCGTCACCTGGGCAACTAATGATAGGAAGCATTTTGCAACTGCTCACAGGACGGGTGGATGGATGTGTGATTGTGCAGCCGAGTCACAGAGTCATTCATCTTCACCAGTATCGTACATCTAACTGTCAACAGAGGCTGGATTAAACTGGAAACAGGGCCAACTTACTGATAATCGTTGCTTTCAAGTCACTGGATGACGAGGGATATTGATGGCTAACTTCTTTCAAAAGACATGCTGTTTTAGTTAAGGGCTGTGCAGACCACACTCAAAGCATGTGAACAATGTAGGGCCACTTTTTCTACTCAAGCTGGAAATTTAAAGACAAAAACAAAGATTTTTCCACAGCACCTAGCTAGGTACAAGTGACAGTAAAGTACCATCATCATCAGGCGAATGAGATCCACAAGACGCAACGTGCATAGGAAGGGACCAGGGTTTGACCTCCTAAGGATCCAAATCACCGCTCTTCATCTCTTCACCGCTCTTCATCTCTTCACCGCTCTTCATCTCTTCACTGCTCTTCATCGCATCACAGCTGGTAGAGCTGCTACCTCACGGCATCAGAGACCAGGGTTCGATCCTGACCTGTGTGGAGTTTGCATGTTGTCACTATGAAGGCATGGATTTCCTCCGAATGCTCCGGTTTTTATAAGTTCATGTGATAGGAGCAGAATTAGGCCTTTTGGCCCATGAAGTCTACTCCACCATTCAATCATGGCTGATCTATCTTTCTCTACTAACCCCATTCTCCTGCCTTCTCCCCATAACTCCTGACACCCGTACTAATTTTCTCTCACCTCTCAAAGACATACAGGTTAGTAGGTTAATTGGCCTCTAGTGTGTAGGGAGTGGATGCAAAAGTGGGATAACATAGGTGAACAAATTGCCCACACCAACCAACATACCCCATCCACACTAGTCCCACCTGCCTGCGTTTGGCCCATATCCCTTTAAACCCATCCTATCCGAGTATCTGTTCATATACTTCTTAAACTTTGTAATAAACTCTAAACTAAATCTCTAAACTAATCAGCACAGCAGAAACACTGCAGCACGATATCCTGCAGCCCAATATACCAGTTGCCCTTCAGAATAGTGTCCCACAGGTGCTGCAAATTATGCTGGGTAGTTGGTACTTCTGAATCCACTGGGGATTCGGTAAAGGTCTAACAAAGGTGCAGGGCCTCCAACTAAACTTCATTATTACTGAGGACGTGCCCCAGGAATGGAAGTGCCAATGGAACGAGCGCTGTAATGTGTCATTGCGGCACAGTGTGTGGAGAAATGCATTGCTGTACGGGGAGGTGAACGGAGGACCCGCGCTGTGGACCGGGAACCTGCCTGGGGGCCCAGCTCACCTGCCCAAAGTGGAAGGAGTCGGACAGAGAGCCAGTCGGTAGACCGGCTGCGGGAGGGAGTGCAGTACCTCGACGGTGGAGTGGGCTGCTGGAGGCCCAGCAGCAGCCTGGGGCTTGGCTGAACCAGGCGCCACTCTAAGAGGCCGAGCACGTGCACCGCATGCGGCCTACAGCGGTGGAGCTGCGGCGGAGAACACCACGGCTACGCTTGGCCCGGCCGACCCTGCAACGCGACCAGGACAACAGACCTTCATGGGCAAATCAAAATCCCTGCACTTACAACAACGAGGACTTGAAAATGACACCAAACTGGCGAGGCTGTTCACTGTCTCAGACTAATACTGCAAAACACTTGTACTCTTTATATTCAGGACAGGCAAATCACATGACCTACGTGTATAGTTTAGTTTTGTTTAGTTTAGAGGTACAGCGCAGAATCAGGCCCTTCGGCACACCATATCCGTGTGATCCTTGCACATTAACACTACCCTACGCACACTAGGAACAATTTACATTTATACCAAGCCAATCAACCTACAAACCTGCAAGCCTTTGGAGTGTGGGATGAAACTGAAGATGTTGGGGAAAACCCACGCAGGTCATGGGGAGAACGTACAAACTCTGTACAGACAGCACCCGTAGTCGGGATCGAACCCGGTTTACTGGAGCTGCAAGGCAGCAACTCTACCGCTGCCTTATGTGTATCTAAGAGCTTATGTAGGTTGATAGTGGTACTGAGCTGCAAACAAAAATGAATTTCACTGTACCTCAGTACATGTGACAATTAATGTACCACACCATTCCATGCCACCTTAGAGACAACTTTGCTGCCTCTTGCCACCCATCCAACAATGACTCATCACACGGGGTGGGCTGGTTGTCAGTGAAGGCTGCAGTGGGGGAGGTTGAGCTAAGGGGTGGAGCCAGTCAGCATTGAGTTGCAGGGCTCAGGACAGTATCCTGGCCAACACTGTGAGTGTAGGCCAGTGCTGAGGTGCCTCCATTGTCAGGGTGCCTGCTATTCACTCTGGTTACCACCGAGGGCAGTGTAGACTGCGTGCTCTTGTGTTCAATTGTGTTTCAGCACTCTAACCTATGTGACATTATAAGTCATAAGGTTATAAGTGATAGGACCAGAATTAGGCCACTCGGCCCATCAAGTCTACTCTACCATTCAATCATGGCTGATCTATCTCTCCCTCCTAACCTCATTCTCCTGCCTTCTCCCCATAACCTCTGACACCCATACTAATCGAGAATCTATCTATCTCTGCTTCAAAAATATCCACTGACTTGGCTTCCACAGCATTTTGTGGCAAAGAATTCCACAGATTCACCACCCTTTGACTGAAGAAATTCCTTCTCATCTCCTTCCTAAAGGAACGTCCTTTAATTCTGAGGCTATGACCTCTGGTCCTTGACTCTCCCACCAGTGGAAACATCCTCTCCACATCCAAGCCTTTCACTATTCCGTACATTTCCCCTTCATGCTTCTAAACTCCAGCGAGTACAGGCCCAGTGCCGTCAAACGCTCATCATAAGTTAACCCACTCATTCCCGGGACCATTCTTCGAAACCTCCTCTGGACCTTCTCCAGGGCCAACACATACAGGGCAGGATAGTACAAATTCAGTTATGATGCCCAAAATTGCTCACAATACTAAAAATGCGGGAAGAGGGGAGAATGAACATTCGTGTTACTTAGTGAGGTCCATAATTAAGTGCTGATGGTTGTGTAAGTCTTTGCTCAGACTTGGATTTTCCCGGGTTGAGACTTCTACGGCAAGATTTCAGGAAAAGCATCTTTGTTTTGAGTAGGGGGTACACAAAAAGCTGGAGAAACTCAGCGGGTGCAGCAGCATCTAAGGAGTGAAGGAGATAGGCAACGTTTCGGGCCAAAACCCTTCTTCAGTGTACACTTTGTTTTGAGTACTCCATACTCCTCGCTCCTCAGCTTGAGTTTAGTTTATTGTTACATGTACCGTGAAAAGCTTTTGTTGCGTGCTAACCGGTCGGCGGAAAGATAATACGTGATTACAATCAAGCCATTCACACTATAGATACATGATAAAGGGAACAATGTGAATAATGTTTAGTACAAGATAAAGTCCAGTAAAGTCCGACCAAAGATCGGGTCTCCAACGAGGTAGATACTAGTTTAGTACTGCTCTCTGGTTGTCGTAGGATGGTTCAGTTGCTTGATAACAGCTGGGAAGAATCTATCCCTGAATCTAGTTTTCGCACTTCTGTACCTTTTGCCTGATGGGAGCGGGGAGAAGAGGGAATGGCCAGGGTGCGACTCGTCCTTGATTAACCTGCTGTCCTTGCCGAGGCAGCATGAGGTGTAAATAGTAGAGTCTGTCCTCACCTTCTCCATCATGGTCTGGTTTGGCTCAGCCACCAAGCACGACACCCGGAGGCTGCAACGAATCGTCCGATCGGCTGAAGGTTATTGGCTGCAACCTTCCCTTCATTGACAAACTGTACACTGCAAGGGCCAGGAAGCGAGCGGGCAAGATCATCTCTGACCCCTCTCACCCTGGCCACAAACTCTTTGAATCACTTCCCTCTGGAAGGTGACTCTGGACTGTCAAAGCTGCCACAGCCAGACATAAAAACGGCTTTTTTTCCACGAGTAGCAGCTCTACTCAATAACCAAAAATTTGTAGCCTCCTTTTGCTCTGGTATTTTATTTAATTCACATGTTTAATCAATAATGTTTTATTATTAATGTTTAATGATTTATGTATCATTCTTAACTGTCATTGTATGTCATGTTGTCATATGCGGAGCACCAAGGCAAATTCCTTGTATGTGAATACTTGGCCAATAAACTTATTCATTCATTCATTTATTCATTCATTCATTCAAATGGACAATGGAAGGGAGGTTGGTTTGTGTGATGATCTGGGCTGCATCCACAATTCTCTGCAATTTCTTGCAGTCTTGGATGGAGCTGTTCCCAAACCAAGCTGTGATGCATCCTGATAAAATGCTATGGTGCTTCTCAAGCCGCCCACCCCACTCTTCCTCCCACCCTCCTTCACCCCCCCTTCCCCTGCCCCACCCCCCCATCTCTGCTCCCCCCCTCCTCCACCCCCACTCCTCCAGCCCCACCGCCCCTCCCCCAGCCCAACTTGCCCAAGCTGATAAAGATGCTCCATCTCCACGAGTCCCACCTACCTGCTTTTGGGCCTTATTGGAGTGCCGCAAACTATCTTTAATCAGACTTTACTGGACTTTATCTTGCACAAAACGTTATTCCTGCATCTGTACGCTGTGGACAGCTTGATTGTAAACATGTATATTCTTTCCGCTGACTGGATAGCACACAACAAGAAAAACTTTACACTGTATCTCGTTACACGTGAAAATAAACTAAACTAAATCTTTCCTATACATGTATCTTTCCAAATGTCTTTCAAATGTTGTCATACCTGCCTCAACTACTCCCCTGGCAGCTCATTCATACACCCTCCACCCTCTGTGTGGAAGAAGCTGCCGCTCAGGTTCTTATTAAATCTTTCCCATCTCACCTTAAACTTATGTGCCCTGGTTCCTGACTGCCCTACACTAGGTAAAAAAACACAGAGCATTTACCCGATCTGTTCCCCTCATGATCTTATACACCTCTAATACATCACCCCTTATCCTCCTGTGCTCCAAGGAATAAAGTCACCCTCTCCCTAAAGATGAGGCTGCCGAGTCCTGGCAACATCCTTGTCACAATGTCATTCAATATACTTGTCAAAATGACATTATTTCAAGGCATGGAATGAAGAGCAAAATGCAGGAAACGTTAAGTGCGGGGTTAATAGGAAATTAATCTTGTATAGGAAATCTATGTTTTATATCCTGATAAAGGTTTATCCTCTGTTGAATTGTCAGCAAGTTTGAATTCTGGAACTGAGTTGATTCCAGGATATTTAATATTTTTTCCTAATGAACAGTATGGACATGTCATTATAAACACTGCAGGAAGAGCTGTTTCTTTTGTGCATGTTTCAGAGCATCATAAAACTGGGTGCATTCTGGCAGAACAAAGATGCTATTTTTTCCCATAAGGTTGAAAAGATAAGCTGGTGTGAAAACCTGACACAAGAAGTTTGTCAGCTACATGAAATCTCCTGGTGCTCCCTCAGCTTGAATGCGAAATGTGCTTTTTTTTTTAGCAGAATCACTAGAGGTTGAATATAGAATCTGTTTTTCATTTTGTCAAGGCTGGAGAGCACCTTATGACTGGAATGAGTCATAGTCACAGAGTCATGGACTCATACAGCGTGGAAACAAGCCCTTCAGCCCAACTTGTCCATGCCGATCAACATGTCCCATCCACACCAGTTCTGCCTGCCTGCGTTTCAGATTCAGTTTCAGTTTAGTTTATTGTCACGTGTACCGAGGTTCAGTGAAAAGCTTTTGTTGATTGCTAATCAATCAGCTGAAAGATAATGCATAATTCCAATCAAGCCATTTTGGGCTTATATCCCTCTAAACCTGTCCTATCCATGCACCTGTATAATTGTTTCTTAAATGTTCGGATAGTCCCTGCCTCAACTACCTCCTCTGGCAGCTTGTTCCATACACCCACCGCCCTTTGTATGAAAAATGTCCCCTCATGTTTATGTGCACCCTCATGAATGTATAGCAGAAAGTCGTCACGGTACTATTGTTGGAGTACCTTATGCACTTCGCTGTGACATACCGACAATATTGGTTGTCAAGCTAGAAACAGTGCAGAGAAGATTTACGAGGAATGTGCCAGGACTTGAGTGCCTGAGCTATAGGGAGAGGATGAGCCGGCTAGGCCTTGGAGCGCAGGAGGATGGGGGATGATGTTATAGAAGTGTACAAAATCATGAGAGGAATAGATCGGGTAGACGGACAGAGTCTCTTCCCCAGAGTAGAGGAATTGACAACCAGAGGACATAGGTTTAGGGTGAGGGGGAAAGATTTTACAGGAACCTGAGGGGTAACTTTTTGACACAAAGGGTGGTGGGTGTATGGATAAATCGGAGGTGGTAGATGAGGCAGGGACCATCGCAGCTTACAAAAAACATTTAAACAGGTACATGGAGAGGACAGGTTTATGAGATATGGGCCAAATGCGGGCAGTTGGGATTAGTGTAGATGGGACATGTTGGCCGGTGTGGCCAAGTTGGATCGAAGGGCCTGTTTCTGTCCTGTATCACTCTATGACTTGATTGCAAGCCTGTAATTCAGAGAATTTAATTAGAAAATGGCTTATTCGGTACCCTCTTGGGTAACTCGATGAATGGGGCTGATTATTCTAATCTCCTTGTGGCGAGGATGATCTGGTCACTCCTTTAAATTCACCTCCAGCACATGTTGTCCACAGTCTCAAGGTGACATTCCCATCCCAGCCCAACATCTGGTACTCCTTCTACAGATGCTGCCTGACCAGCTGAGGTACTCCAGAACATGGATAGAGTGGATGTGGAGAGGATGCTTCAACTAGTGGGAGAGTTTAAGACCAGAGGCCATAGCCTCTGAATTAAAGGATGTACCTTTGGGAAGGAGATGAGGAGGAATTTCTTTAGTCAGAGGGTGGTGAATCTGTGGAATTCATTGCCACAGACAGCTGTGGAGGCTAAGGCAATGGATATTTTTTAGATGGAGATTGACAGATTCTTGGTTAGTGTGGGTGTCAGGCGTTATGGGGAGAAGGCTGGTGAATGGGTTTGAGATGGAAAGATAGATCCGCCATGTTTGAATGGTGGAGTGGACTTGATGGGCCGAAATGGCCTAATTCCGCTTCTAGAACTCATGAACACATTGTGTTACCACCAGGGGCGCCGTACAATTTGCAGCCTCGACAATAGTCTGTTTTTTCATCTTTTTTAAAATGTTTAGTGTGTTTTGAAAGTCTGTTTTAATGATCTCTGGTTTGTTTTATGTGAGGGAGGGGGTCGGGGGAAACTTTATTTTCAATCTTGTACCCTGCCGGAGATCCATTTACTTTCCGGGTCATATTTCTGGTCGCTCTGCGGCCTAACATCTTGGAGCTGGAGGCGTCGCTCGGGACTGACTTTGAGCCCCACCGTGGGGTGTGGACTTACCATCGGAGCCGATCCCTTGTCTGGCATCGCTCCAACCACGACCTACGGAATTTACCATCGAGAGCTCGCAGTCTCGGGAGAGGCTATGGATGTCGGGAGCTCCACCGACGCAGAAGGTACGACCAGCCCCGACTAGGGGTCCGATCGGACAGCATGGGGGAGCTGAGATTCCCCACCGATGCAGTAGTAATCGCCCCGATGCGGAGGACATGAATGTTGCCAGCTACGGGAGTAAGATCGCCCCGTCAACGGAGGGCTCGAGGCCCCCGACCTCGGGGAGGACAAAGAAGGGAAGAGATTTAACTTTTGTTTTGCCTTCCATCACAGTGAGGAATGTGGAGGAGTCACTGTGGTGGATGTTTATGTTAAAATGTATTTTTGTTGCTTTTTTATTTGTATGACTATATGGCAAATGAAATTCCTCGTATGTTGCAAAACATACCTGGCCAATAAAGTATTATTGTATTTTATTCAAGATGCAGTTCCTAATGTCCACTGGGATATTTTGGGTCAATTTGTACTGTACTAAATCACTCGTAATACAGGTCAACCAACCAAGTGCAACGAGAAAATCTGAAGTGTGATTGAATGGAGATCTTTAGAATTATGAATGGGTCCGATAGATTTAGTTTAGTTTAGTTTATTATTGTCTCATGTACCACGATACAGTAAAAAGCTTTTTTGCTGCGTGCCATCCAGTAAGCGGAAAGACTATACATGATTACAATCAACTTGTCCTGTGCTCAGATACAGTATAAAGGGTATAACGTTTAGTGCAAGATAAAGTCCAGTAAAGTCTAATTAAAGAGTTGCATTAAGATGAGTCCGATTAAAGATAGATAGATGCAGAGAAGAGTTAGACACAAGATAGGCCACACACAAATTGGAGGAACAGCACCTCATATTTTGCTTGGGCAGCTAACAATCTTGTGGTATGAACATTGATTTTTTAAATTTCAAGTAACCCTTACATTTCCTCCACCTCCCCCCCCCCCTCCCCCACCCTAGTCATCCTACTAGTTCCACTGTTCGCTATCCCCATTATCACCTCTTCCCCAGCAAACAATGGGCCATTGTGGGCTCCACCCTTCCTTGGTCACCTGTTGCCGACCCTGCTTTGTTCTGGCCTTTTCTAACCTTTGGTTCCCTCCCCTCTACTTTCATTTTGAAGAAGGGACCCATTCAATTTCTCCAGAGATGCTGATTGACCCGCTGTTACACCAGCATTTTGTGTCCATCTTCGGTGTAAACCAGCTTCTGCAGTTCCGTCCAATGGAAGAGCATTGATGGATGCAATCAGTGCAAGTGGTCAGCAAGAAATCCAATGGAGGATTTAGGAAAAACTACTCAGAGTGATGGGAATGCAGAACTTGCTACCACAGGCAGTGATTGAAGCAGATAGCACTGATGTGTTTAAGGGAAGGCCAGGCCATTTTGTGAAAGGGAAATGAATACGGAGTTAGGCTGGTAGATTTGTCCTACAAGATGTGTCCATACTACAAAATTACTACTGTGGCTACTACTACTACATATTAAAAATTAATAAAATTAGATAAAATATTAGATAAATAAACACTGACATAGACATGGCGGCATTGTTTTTGTCTTTGACCTATTATCGTTTGTATTCTATATACTAAAATTCTTAGACCATAAGACATAGGAGCATTCGACCCATTGGATCTACTCTGGCTGATCTATTTTTTCCCATCAACCTCATTCTCCTGTTTTCTCTCTGCAGCCTTTGACGCCCTTCCTAGTCAAGAACCAATCAATCTCTGACACAATTTTAGGCAGCAGCGGGAGCCTCGGCAGTGAGGGGCAGAAGGAGCCTTGGTGGCAGTGGGGCCTCGGTGGCGGTGGGGCCTTGCGATCGACCTGCGATCAGCGGTCGATGAGCGTGAGGGGGGAGGGGAAGACAATGGGTACCCGGTGTGGGGGAACCGCCATGAGGGACGGTGGGAGAACAAAGGGGGACCTGGTGTGGGGAGGGGGGGCACTCTAGTTTAGAATTCCTCTGCCCAGGGGATGAGTCTGTGTTTGTTTGTTTGTTTGTTTGTTCGTTTATTCCAGTGAAGGCGCTGTGCATACGGCAGCCATACAACAGTCGCTAGTCTTTTTTTTTCACTTTTAATTTTATTTTAATTTCAAGTTTTCGTATACCTTGTTGTGTGTTGTGACTGTTGTCAGGCCAATTTCCCTTCGGAGACGAATAAAGTTCTATCACATCGTATCATGTCGGATAAAAATACCCAATGTCTTGATCTCCACCGCCTTCTGTAGAAATGAATTATGTTGTACTGCTGCAAGTAAGAATTTCATTGTTTCAGGACACACGACAATAAAACACTCTGGACTAGATTTTTTTTCGGAGATGCAGTGCAGAAACTGGTCCTTCGGCCCACTGAGTCCCCACTGAGCAGCGATCATCCTGTACACTAACAGTGCCCTACACACTAAGGACAATTTACAATTTTACCGAAGCCAATTAACCTACTAACCTGTACGTATTTGGAGTGAGGGAGGAAACCGGACCACCCGAAGAAAACACACAGGGGGAACATACAAACTCTGTACCGGTAGTCAGGATTGAACCTCTGGCGCTGTAATGCAGCAACTCTACCACTGCGCCACCGTGCCGCCCTTGACGAAGGACAGGCTGAGGTTTGAGTGCAATGTAAGCACTGGCACGGACTGGTTTGCCTGTCCCTTTGTCATTTATCCTAAGTGTCAGTACAATGAAGTTGCTCCCATGACCTGAATTGACAATCGTATTAAAAATTAATAAAATATTAGATAAATAAACACTTGACTGCATGTAGCCCGGAGTTGTCAGTCATACCGTATTAGATATTGTAAGTGGCCACTGTGCGCTGAACCACGCAGTGCCTTGAAATTTTAGACCATCAATGGAAAAAGGAAATGGAAGAAAGTGCACAGATGGGTTGTGCACAACTTATCATTTGACACCTAGATATCAACAATGCACCTGTCAATTCATTAATTGCATAAATAATTGAGCCCGGGTTTTAAGACTGGGATTCAAAGAGCAGTTTCTTCCCTCTTCAACTGGTCTGAGTTTGTGTGGTGTGTGCATCCTGTCCTTGGGACACAGCACAAAGCTTCAGTCCAACACATTACAAACACCAAGATAGACACAAAAAGCTGGAGTAACTGCACGGTTCAGGCAGCATCTCTGCATCTGCAGTTCCTTCCTACACATTACACACACACACACGGAAGGATCAGCGTAAGCAAGTCTGAGAATTTCAACAGCAATGAGAACCAGATTTAGTTTAGTTTAGTTTAGAGATACGCAGAAACAGCCCCTTCGGCCCACCGAGTCCGTGCCGTCCAGCGATCCCCACACACAAACACTATCCTACACACACTAGGAACAATTTACAATTATACCAAGCCAATTAACTCATAAACCTGAACATCTTTGGAGTGTGTCGGAGGAAACCGGAGATCCCAGAGAAAGCCCACGCAGGTAATGGGGAGAAGGTATAAACTCCATACAGACAGCACCTGGAGTCAGGATTGAACTCGGGTCTCTTGCCCTGTAAGTGCTGTAAGGCATCGACTCTACCGCTGTGCCCATGATGTGCAGGATGGAGGAGGCAGTGAAAACCCTGGCAGCTGGAGGTAGGAGGCCTTTCTGATATTTCCTGATACTAACTACAGGGACTTGGCATTTTATTTCGGAGTCACGTGAGTGACTTCATGAAGACCCCGCCAGCACGCATGCGCGACATGTCGTCGCTCGCATTTGCTGTCGACAAGCTGGGGGGGGGGGAGTGCGCTCTCTCCACAGCTCCTTCAAAAAGACCGTTAAGGTAAGTACACTAACCTTAACCTGGTTACAGGTACAGAATGGAAGGAAAAGGAAAAGGGAAGGGGAAGCTTCCCAAGAGCCGCGGGACGCCAACAGGCCAGCGGCCACTTTCTCCGGAGCTGCTTGCAACACCGGCAGCACCCCGACGGTCGGGGGAAAAGGTGCGGACGTTGGGCGCATCAGTGACACCAGCGCCCAACTTATCTCCGGAATGGATGTCCGCTCTGGAGCAGGGAATGCTAGACCCTGACTTCGTGCCCCCCTCCCCAGGAAGTGGGGGAGCAAGCAGGTACGTGGCAAAGTGCCTCGCACACCGATGGCGGCATCACCCCGTGTTTTTCAGGACCCACGGGGGCAGAGCTGGGGAAAGACCGCGCCACAGATGCGCCCCGCAGCCGCGGCAGGCCACGTACAGCAGCCGGGGATATCTGTCGTAGGGCAGGCCGGCAGAGCTACTGCTGCGTCGAGCAGCCCTGCAGGAGCAGGAGCTGCCGACATAACACCGGGTCAGGCTGCGGTCAAGGACGCCGGTGGCAGCAGTACACAGTCGACCAGCTTAGCTCTGGCAGCTGCCGACCATGTGCCTCCACGGAGATATATGGTCAGAAGTGGAGGTAAGCCTGCACGGACTTCTGGGAGCCAGGTACCGGGGGCCGGCGCCGACTCATCTCCACTGCCTTCCTAACCAGGCAGGGGGACCGCCACAGTCCGCTCGAAGGCCTACTAGCGGTATGTCCGTGCGGGAGTCATATGGGCCTGCAGGAACAGCTGTCCACGACGACCTACCACCGGACCCTAGTCTGCACCTTATGGAGATGTGGTCCGCTGGTGGAAGCCCCAGAGGAATTGCAGAGCCTGGGGAAGTCGGCTTGTCCGCCGCGAGTAGCGGGGACGGTCTCATTGCAAGGTTGGAGCTCTTGGTGGAGCAACTAGTCCAGCGGGATCTGGACCGGGATGAACGGGAGTCTCGGGCCACCACAAGCCACGCCAGGAGACCGCCCAGCATCTCGTCTTCTCCAGCCAGCAGTGCCAGAAGTCAGCAGGACGCTGACTTTGATGAAGAACTAGAGATGCCGGAGGCCGCAGATCCACAGGAAGGTGCGGACCTGCTGGACGTAGTGGGAAAATTTGCCTCAGCTACCCACACAGGGGAGCCGCTGCACCCTAAACTGGCGGGAACCATTAATTATCTGACCACACACCAGCTTCAGGGTCAGGTCATCAATTAAACCATGGAGAAGTTCAAGCCGCCCGAAAACTGCATCAACTTGAGTGTCCCCACGGTCAATGCCCAAATCTGGGGGAATTTGAGTACCACCACTAAGATGCAGGACGTACGCCTCCAGAGAATCCTCAAACTCCTGTCGACGGGCATCACGGCATATGCCAAGACCCTCGATGGGGATATCGTGACCAGTGAGCAGCAGGATGCCCTGGCACTTCTCTGCAATACGCAGTTTGAAATAAACTGTCTTCGTAAGAGCTCCATCCGGCCCACTCTCAACCCAAAATTTGCAGGGTTGTGCCGTATCTCCACCACTCCACCACCTCATCAGCTGTTCGGGGGAGATCTGCCGAAACAGGTCAAAGAGATGGACGAGGAGGCCAAGACCGTCGGCCTTATGAAACCGCCACCGGCCAAAGTGCACCCATTCCATCGACAACAACCATACCCTACCTGGAAACCTCGCCAGCCGGATAGGACACCAAGGACCTATCCGCCTCCACTCCCCCAACAGCAGAGGCCTTTTTTAGGGCAAGGCCAGCATAGGCCCGCATGGACGATGTGGCCACAGCCATGACAAGCAACACAACGTTCCCCCCAAAACACAATATACCAAGACCCGCCGTTGACCATGGAGGTAAGGGGGTCTGGTTCGTGTAAGAAAGTAGCAATTATAACCTCACAAGTAGGGGGACGGTTGCAGGCTTTTCGCGATGCTTGGGATGCAATAACCACAGACACGTTTATTGTACAAAGTGTTCACTGTTATGTCATAGAATTTATTAATGGGAAACTTCCCCCTACACAGCATGAACCTCAGTGCACATTTACGCTCTCTCAAAAAGAGATAAAGGAGGGACATGCAGAAATTATACGGCTAGCAGCCAAAGGGGTGATAGGGAAACGACACACAAATCCCTTGAGTTTGTGTCCAACATCTTTACGAAAACCAAAAAAGATGGTGGATGTCGGATTATCATAGACCTAACCCAGTTGAACACTTTTGTACAATATACCCATTTCAAAATGGAAACCTTTGAAACAGCTAAGCAGCTGCTTTACCAGGGGTACTTTATGGCTTGCATTGATTTAAAAGATGCATACTATACAGTCCCCATCATAGAATCTCACAGGAAGTTCCTAAAATTTGTCTGGAGGGGACAGTTATGGCAATACAAAGCCTTACCCAATGTTTTAACCACAGCACCCAGACTATTTACCAAATAGTCAAACCAATATTGGCAATCCTCAGGCAACAGAATTATATCGTCATGGCATACTTAGACGATATACTTATAGTGGGGCAGACCCTCCAATTGGCAAAGCTGGCAGTCACAGTGACCAAATCTTTATTTGAGACATTAGGGTTTGTAACCCATCCAGACAAATCCAAACTAACCCCATCTCAAGTCATGGACTACCTGGGCTTCACCATTGACACAAACGGAATGATGATCACCATCCCGACCAACAAAGCTTCAGGCATAAAAGAAGCATGCAACAGCCTTGCTTGCGCCAGGGTACCGACTATCAGACAGACGGCCAAGGTAATTGGGAAATTGGTAGCTACATTCTCAGCTGCGCAATTCGGACCATTACATTACCAAAACTTACAAAGAGAAAAGATCTCAGCATTAAAAGCAAATGCTGGGCACTTTGACAGACCGATACGGCTGCCAATTAAGGCTAAAGCTGAGCTACAATGGTGGACTGACAATATTAGTGAGTGTCACAAATCCATTATTGTTAGCAACCCATCAGACGTGCTACAGACTGACGCAAGCGCACAAGGCTGGGGTGCAACTGACACCACGTCCAGTTGTGGTGGCAGATGGGACACTCACGAGTCTACCCTTCCCCAGACTCAAGGGATAAACTATCTGGAGATGTTAGGGGCTTTCCATGGGCTGCGGGCATACTGCACTAACTTACAGCATTTACATGTCCGCCTCCAAATAGATAACACCACGGTGGTGGCTTATATAAATCATATGGGTGGTATCAGGTCATTATCTTGTGACGAATTGGCATACACAATCTGGCACTGGTGCATTGAGAGAAATATTTGGATAACAGCGACCTATCTACCAGGGAAGCTCAACACAGTGGCGGACACCAGGTCACGAGTGTTCAATGATAACATAGAATGGATGTTGAACCCCCAAATATTTGCTGAAATTATAGCTAACTTTGGCACACCAGATATAGACCTTTTTGCATCCAGGTTGAACCATCAGATACCAACATATGTGTCTTGGGAACCAGACCCTGGGGCAGTAGCTGTGGATGCTTTTTCTCTCCATTGGGGGAAGTGGTTTTGCTACACATTTCCCCCATTCTGCCTCATCAGTCGGGTATTGCAGAAAATTCATCTAGATTCTGCTACAGGCATTTTGATCATACCCGACTGTCCTACACAGCCATGGTACCTGGTGGTCCTCCAAATATTGAAACGTCTGTGGGTTCAAATTGGCAAAAACCCCAAATTAATTACCAACCCCTTTACGGGGGAAAGTCACCCGTGCCATGGTCACTTAAACCTGTTGGCTTGCAGGTTCTAAAGAGGCCGCTTATCAAGGCCGGCATATCACCCAGAGCCATGGACCTCATCTCAGCGTCGTGCCGAGCATCAACCAGAAGGCAGTACCTCACCCAGGTCAGGAAGTGGGAGGCCTTCTGCTCCCGTACCAATAGAACCTACAACTCGGCCATGATCCCTGATGTCTTGGAATTCCTAGCAGGCCTTCATTATGACGAGGGCCTCAGCTACAATGCCATCAACAGCGCCAGGAGTGCGCTGTCCTCATACCTGGACATAGGTGTGGGCTCACACCACCTGGTGTCCAAATTCATGAGGGGAGTGTTCAACATCAACCCTCCACGACCCAGATACAACAGCACCTGGGATGTAGGGATCGTACTGACCCTACTGAGCAGCTGGTCCCCTATGACAGAGTTACCACTCAATAAGCTCACCCTCAAAGTGGTGATGCTGATGGCACTGACTACAGCTCAACGAGTCCAGGCCTTACACAAGCTGTGGCTGGATAGCATGGTCTCCACCCCTGCAAAGGTAACTTTCTTTGTAGAGGACTTGCTGAAGCAGCACAGACCTGGGGCTTTTGGGCTGCAGTTGGAATTCCGGGCGTACCCCACTGATGCCACCCTCTGCATAGCCACCCATCTCTGCCACTACATCAGAACAACACGAACCATCCGAAAGATGGATCAGGGGCTCCCCATCAGCCACAAGCAACCACATCACCGGGTGACTGTGCAGACCATCGCCAGGCGGCTCAGGGTGGTGTTGGGTGCAGCAGGAGTTGATGCCAGTGAAGCAACTTTCCAGCGGTTCTACAATAAGCCGGTGGTCGCCCCCGCAATGTTCGCAGAAGCCGTGCTGGGTGCCGCTCCATGAATGATTTGTCCCCGAATTAGGGGTCTTTTGCTTTGTTATTATTTGTGTTAATAAATGTGCATTATTTTTCAGCCTGTTCAGTCTGGAATGCGTTAACAACCTTCCTCCATCAGTATTGCGGCAGTGTGATAGCATGGACTCATCCAGCTTTGAAATCTTGTAGTCACTCATGGACTCCGTAAACGAGAACTTACCAAGTTCGAAGGTTGATCTTTATTTATGAGGAGTTGCGGTGAGGGAACCCTCTATCATAAGGTCAACTGGTATGTTGACTGGCAGTGAAAAAAAGCGAATGGTATGTTAGCTTTCATAGCAAAAGGATTTGAGTACAGGAGCAGGGAGGTTCTACTTCAGTTGTACAGGGTCTTGTGAGACCACACTGGAGTATTGCGTGCAGTTTTGGTCTAAATCTGAGGAAGGACATTATTGCCATAGAGGGAGTGCAGGAGAAGGTTCACCAGACTGATTCCTGGGATGTCAGGACTGTCTTATGAAGAAAGACTGGATAGACTCGGTTTATACTCTCTGGAATTTAGGAGATTAAGAGGGGATCTTATAGAAACTTACAAAATTCTTAAGGGGTTGGACAGGTAGATGCAGGAAGATTGTTCCCGATGTTGGGAAGTCCAGGACAAGGGGTCACAGCTTAAGGATAAGGGGGAAATCCTTTAAGACCGAGATGAGAAAGACTTTCTTCACACAGAGAGTGGTGAGTCTCTGGAACTCTCTGCCACAGAGGGTAGTTGCCAGTTCATTGGCTATATTTAAGAGTGAGTTGGATGTGGCCCTTGTGGCTAAGGGATCAGAGGGTATGGAGAGAAGGCATACGGGATACTCTGATCATATTGAATGGCGGTGCAGGCTCGAAGGGCTGAATGGCCTACTCCTGCACCTATGTTTCTATGTTTCTATGTTCTACGTCATTAATCTTACTATCTCCAGTCATGGTGCGTTCTGTGATTCCACACCGCTGCTTTGAAGAATGTCGCGCGTGCGTGCTGGCGGGGTCTTCACGAAATCCCTCACCGCAACTCCTCATAAAATAAAGATCAACCTTCGAACTTGGTAAGTTCTCGTTTAATCTCACCAATTTAGTTCATAAGTCTTCGGTGCAGAATTAGGCCCATCGGCCAATCAAGTCTACTCCGCTGTTCAATCATTGCTGATCTATCTTTTCCTCTCAACCCCATTCTCCTGCCTTCTCCCTGTATCCCCTGACACCCGTACTAATCAAGAATTTACCTATCTCTTAAAATACCCATTAAATTGGCCTCCACAGCCGTCTGTGGCAATGAATTTCACGGATTCACCACCCTCAGACTAAAGAAATTCCTCCTCATCTCCTTTCTGAAGGTGCCTCCTTTAGACGTGCTTAATTTAAACAGGTATGTGATTTATGTGTTCTCGGAGTAATGCGCTTAATCATTTTAATACCAAAGCCTGATTTACCTGCTCGTGTTTTTGGAATAACATGGCCAAATTTACACCTGCAGTGTAGTTGCATATAAGATTATTTTACGCATTTTTGATTTAGGCGCTGGTTTTCAGCAAACAGAATCCCCACATAAAGCACAAGGTGCCTGAACTGACCAGAAGAATTAGTTCTCCATGGGCGAGCTGATGGGTTTCTATCTTGAACTTCATCTTAACCAAACTAGAGAACTTCAGCAGGTCTGGAGACTCCATTGTTCTTCAGTTGACCAATTTTCTTTTCAACATCTTCCCGATGTAGGGATGGAGCAGACACCACTCTGTAGAATGGCTTCAAGGACAGTCGTGGATGCGATGTTCTTTGGAGCATTTCTTCCAGCAGATGCTCATTGGCCTCCCCGCCCTCGATAAACCCTGCTGGGACTCCCACGAGAGTGCACCTTGGGTGCTTGGGCTGCACATGGTTTTGAATCTATGCCAATCACACTTCCCAATAAGGTGCTGGATCCCCTAGGCTTCTTCAGCAAACCATCTGCTCTCTTGGCCTTGAGTTTTCACTTGGACTTTGGCCTCCAGGTACCTCTGGAACTGTGTGCTATCTCCTGAGGAATGCTGACATTTCGAGTACTCCGTATGTTTGCAGTTATTTATCTCCTGGTCATTCGAACCACACCAATGTTGGTGCCTTCTGGTAAAGATGAAACACCTCTCTTCTATGGTGCTAATTATGTTGGACACAGGGCAGTTAGAGCTCAGTGGGTGCTCTGTGACTCCACCATTTGGGAAGTATCAGATGGTTTGTGCAACAGTTCTTTGTGGGATCCTTGACCCCTTCAGCGTTGATTTTCTCGCAGCAACACTTTACACTTCACGCTGCCTCGGCAAGGCCAGCAGCACAATCAAGGGTGAGTCTCACCCCGGACACTCCCTCTTCTGCACTCTCCCATCAGGCAAGAGGTACAGAAGTGTGAAAACGCACACCTCCAGATTCAGGGACAGCTTCTTCCCAGTTGTTATCAGGCAACTGAACCATTCTATCAACAACTAGAGATCTGTCCTGAGCTATCATCTACCTCATTGGAGACCCTCTGACTATCTTTAATCGGACTACACTGGACATTATCTCGGCCTAAACGTTATTCCCTTTATCATGTATTTGTACACTGTGGATGGCTCGATTGTAATAATGCATTGTCTTTCTGCTGACTGGATAGCACACAACAAAAGCTTTTCACTGTACCTCATGACAATAAACTAAGCTAACTAATTAACTACTTTCTTAGGAGCCTGGGGAAATTTGGCATGTATAAACTAAACTAATCTAAACTAAACTAAACTAAACTAATCTAAACTAAACTGAACTAAACTAAACTAAATTGAACATAACATAATATAACATTTCGCTTTCCACCATTATTGGTATTGGGACCAGTTATGGTAGCAAGGATATGGACATCATTGCAGTCTCTCTCTCCAATGATAACATAATTGATCGGGTGCCAGCAGGGCCGGCCTTAGGAGGTGCGGGGCCCGATTGGGAACAATTTTGGTGAGCCCCAGGTTCCCAGCCAAGGTCTGTCAGCCCTGTTATTTAGTATATATTATGAAATTGTACACTGAGGTGCTATAGATTATACACTGTCTTAATCTCTCCTGCTCTCGTCTGACTATCAGTACCTCCGCTGGCTTCCAACCTTTGCCGTAGCTGCTAATTACCATTAAACTGCATTATTCCACGTGTTATTTAACGAAGGTTTACTAATATTCTCTATGGGCTCCACGGTTGCAACCAGATCCTTGCAATCAATGTTTCAGTCTGTGGTCAGGGAGAATGTCGTCCCTGTACAGCTCCCTCCCGATGGGTGGGAATGAAGGGCGGGAATCGGAAGGCCCCAAGGTTGATGATGGGAGGGTGCGGGGAATGTGACCTGCTGTCACTGCCGCCAAGCTTTCGCCACACGACTGCTCCCGGCAGCTTCTCAAGCTTCAACCTTGTGAAGCTGATATTGACCACTTTTTTCGGACACACTTGTTAGTTACTACACATACCAATCGCAGCCGTGGCTTACCACTGGGTCCTGTATTATGCACACACAGACACGTTTTGTGTGCGAATGGGGGGAGAATGGGATGTTATGTTTCTGTTGATACGACGACTGAAGTAAAGTTGTAGTAACGGGTCCCCCGTGCCTGCCCCGGCTGTAAAATACTGGGAAGTGTGGGTGCAGAAAGGGATACGGGAATAGTATCCCGGAAAGTGGTGACAGTATTGAGAGTTAACCGCGGGGCTGTGTTGTTGTCGATGAGGAATTTCACCTACTGGGGTCACTGCTGAGGGGATAGAGTGTGTTGCCCACCAGCCTAGCACGGGGCCCCCTTAGGCGTGGGGCCCAATTGGGAGCAATTGGTCCAATTGGCTTAAGGCCGGCTCTAGGTGCCAAAACCTGGTTCAAGGGTGCTGCCATCACGTCTTAGGTTTGTCTCTCTGAACCAGTCACAGCCTCTCAAATCAAAAAAGAGCTATTTATTCCATCTCTTGCCTTCTCTATTTACTTTTCAGAAATACAAAGTGGAAAGAGGCCCTTCAGCTCAACAAATTCATGCCGACCAGCGATCACCCCGTACACTAGCGTTACCCTACAGACTAGGGACAATTCACAACTTTTACCAAAACCAATTAAGCTACAAACCTGTACGCCTTTGGAGTGTGGGAGGAAACCGGAGCATCCAGGGAAAACCGATGCAGGTCATGGGGAGAAGGTACAAACTCCATGCAGTGAAGAGTCAGGATCAATCCCGGGTGCCTGGCGCTGTAAGGCATCAACTCTACCACTGCACCACCTTGCCGCCAGATTAACTGAATCCGTTAACTAAACTTCAGTCTATGCCAGTATATTATCCCACTCTCATGTGCTCTCATTTTGTTTAATAATTTCCTTCATGGTTATGATGCATACTCTCCTCAGTCAGTGCGAACCTATGTTTGGACTGTGAGAAGACTGTACACCAAGTTCTCAGTAAGGTGAAGGAATCTGGTGAGTTTGCTTTCCCTACTTCTTTCTTGCGATCACAGTTTTAGATAAGATTGCATCCTTTCTGAAGTCGGCATTGAAAGAGGATTACTTTGTCTCTCTCTGTGTCACGAGCCAGGGCTTTCTCTTGGCCTCATTCACAGTTTCAGGGACTGGAGCACGTGTAGTGATGACTGTATCACATTGGTGCCATGTTAGAGTGAGCCTGTCGATCATAAATCATTCACTTGCTGCACAAGGAAAGTGGCTGAGAGACCAGAATATCTCATTCTTCAGAGCAAACAACCACCCAATGAAGATAACATTTCTCTTCAGCTTGCCCTTCTAGAAAGTGGTGTATCCACCATCTTTTTCTTTGTGTTAGACATCTCCGACCCTTTACATCACACCCTCACATTTAGCACCTGACTCCCTGGCCTGCAATAGTACTGTACCATCACGATTAGGAAAGATGATGAGATTGGGAAGGAAGATGAGATAAAGTTCCAAACTTTATATTGGAACTAGACTAAGTGGGACCCGTTGGGTCCCAGCTTCACACGGGAGGGCTAGTCCCCCAACGCAATATTGCTCCTCTCCACCAATTCCAATGTTGCTGGCCAGTGGTGGGGGGTGGGGGGGCTTTCTGTTGCGCTAGCATGGATGTTGTGGGCCGAAGACAGGTTTCCAGAGGGCTAGTATGGACATTGTGGGCCGAATGGATTCTTGGGTTGGCAGCTCAGTCACTGAGGCCTGGCAGCTCAGTCACTGAGGCCTGGCAGCTCAGTCACTCAGGCCTGGCAGGCTGGCAACTCAGTAACTCAGGCCTGGCTGGCTATTAGCTCAAAAACTGCCAGAAATTCTGCCCAAAACAGGTGACAGACTCTGTGAGAGAGAAGGGGAGAGGGTGGTGAATCAATTTTAGACATTTTCATCTCTTTTTACAGATCACAGCAATGAAGGAGGAAAGTCTATCCTTGCGTGGATCTCTGGAGTGCTAGTATGGATGTTGTGGGCTTAAGGGACTGGTTTCCAGAGAGCTAATATGGACATTGTGGACTGAATGGATTCTTGGACTCTTCAGTGAGTCATGGCTGGTGGGCTGTCAGTTCACTAAGTCTTGGCTGGTGGGCTGGCACTTTGGTCACTTACAGCTGGTGGGCTGGCAGTTCACTTACTCATAGCTGGTGGGCTGGCAGTCCAGTGACATATGGCTGGTGGGCTGGCAGTTAACTTACTCATGGCTGGTGGGCTGGCATTCATGTCACTTATGGCTGGTGTGGTGGCAGTTCACACAGTCACCCCTCCTCCCTTCACCACCCCCCCCCCCCCCACTCTGCTCCTTGCCATTCCCCTCCCCCCCCCACGCATTCAGTCCATCACCCCTCAACTATTAGTGGCTCTCCGACAACGCAGCCATTCCAACCTATTAGGTTCCCATTGTGATGAAGAACACGCAGGCAAGGCAAGTGGAAAAAGGATTTGTTAAAGTTTAAAATGTGAATGACTCTTAAAATATAACAATAATTTAAATGTCAAAGATGAGATTTATTAAGTTCAGTTCTTTCTTGTTGTGTCTCTTGTTGCGTTCTGCTGCTAACTGCCTCATGATGTCTCTTTGCTGTTGATAAAAAAAGAGACAATTTTAATATAGAGAGATTGAGCGATCAAATTTTGTCTGTGTATGTGTGTAGAAAATCTGAGAATTTACCTCAAATGTCATAATTCAGTGCAGGCATGCAAATTCAATTTCACAGCATTTCAATCGGAGTGCAGGCCAGCAAATCCAATCTCACAGCATTTCAAGCAGCGTGCAGGCAAGCAAATCCAATTTCACAGCATTTCAAATGGAGTGCAGGATAGCAAATCCAATCTCACAGCATTTCAAGCGGAGTGCATGCCAGCAAATCCAATCTCACAGCATTTCAAGTGGAATGCAGGACGGCAAATCCAATCTCACAACATTTCAAGCAGAGCGCAGGCCAGAAAATCCAATCTCACATCATTCAAAGCAGAAGGCAGGCCAGCAAATCCAATCTCTCACCATTTCAAGCAGAGTGCAGGCCAGCAAATCCAATCTCACAGCATTTCAAGCAGAGTGCAGGCAGCAAATCCAATCTCACAGCATTGCAAGCAGAGTGCAGACCAGAGCATTTCAAGCAAGGCCAGCAAATCCAATTTCACAGCATTTCAAATGGAGTGCAGGATAGCAAATCCAATCTCACAGCATTTCAAGCGGAGTGCATGCCAGCAAATCCAATCTCACAGCATTTCAAGTGGAATGCAGGACGGCAAATCCAATCTCACAACATTTCAAGCAGAGTGCAGGCCAGCAAATCCAATCTCACAGCATTTCAAGCAGAGTGCAGGCCAGCAAATCCAATCTCACAGCATTTCAAGCAGAGTGCAGGCAGCAAATCCAATCTCACAGCATTGCAAGCAGAGTGCAGACCAGCAAATCCAATCTCTTAGCATTGCAAACAGAGTGCAGGCCAGCAAATCCAATCTCACAGCATTGCAAGCAGAGTGCAGACCAGCAAATCCAATCCCAAAGCATTTCAAGCAGAGTGCAGGCCAGCAAAACCAATCTCTTAGCATTTTAAGCAGAGTGCAGGCCAGCAAAACCAATTTCACTGTATTTCACGCAGAGTGCAGGCCAGCAAATTCACACACACACACACACACACATACGCTCACATACATACACAGACTCACACACATACACACACACCCTCCACCTCACACACACACACATACCCTCAACACACACACATACACTCATACACACACATACACTCACACACACATACACTCACACACACTTACACACACTCATGACACACACACACACACACACACACACACACACACACACACACCACACACACACACACACACACACACACACACACACACACACACACACGCACACACACACACGACACACACACACACACACACACACACACACAGGGCAGGGGGGGCACACACACACAAACACACAAGGTGGCGTTGGACAAACGGTAGATACTGACTCACATCACCATATATGCGAGCTACGTGACAGTAAACCTTTTTGAATCTACTCACACGGCTGAGTGCGGCCTCTCCACTAAGGTGGGGCTGAACTCACATACCACGTCAGAAACTCAGGGAACAGCATTTCCGCAATCAGCGTGACCTCTAAACTTACAGGAAATGATGCAATCAGTGAGACCTCTGTACTCACCGGAAATTACATAATCAGCGTGACCTGTCCGCTAAGCGGAAGTCACGGAATGAGTGGGACCTTTGGATTAAACACAGTCAGGCCTAACAAAGCATTTATTCCTTCCAAACACAGTCGGACCTAATAAATCAATTATTCCTTCCAAATACAGTCAGGCCTAACAAAGCATTGCAGTTTCAAGCACAGTTCAGGGCAGCAGGCCAAACAACTCATGGCATTGTCATTTCATTTCATTTCCAATTTAGCATTGCAGTTTCAAGCACAGGCAGGGCTGCAGGCCAAACAACTCATGGCATTGTTATTCATGTTTCATTTCCAATTAAGCATTGCAATTTCAAGCACAGGCAGGGCTGCAGGCCAAAAAACTCATGGCATTGTCATTTCATTTCATTTCCAATTTAGCATTGCAGTTTCAAGCACAGGCAAGGCAGCAGCCAAACAACTCATGCGCGATTGTCATTTCATTTCATTTCCAATTTAGCATTGCAGTTTCAAGCACAGGCAGGGCTGCAGGCCAAGCAACTCATGTCATTGTCATTTCATTTCATTTCCAATTAAGCATTGCAGTTTCAAGCACAGGCAGGGCTGCAGGCCAAAAAAATCATGGCATTTTCATTTCATTTCATTTCCAATTTAGCATTACAGTTTCAAGCACAGCAGGGCAGCGGGGGGGGGACAAACAACTCATGGCATCGGGTGGTTTGTTTAGCGGCAATTCATTTCATTTCCAATTAAGCTATTTCTCCTGCATCTCTACACCTTCGGTGTCCACTGATAGGGATCCACACCTCAGGTGAGTCTCATACTTGATTTTACTAGGTGCGCGCAAACAACACATTAGGACTGTTACAGTGCCTTATACAGCAGTAGGGTATTCGGACCCTAACCACGGGTGTTGTCTGTATGGAGTTTGTACGTTCTCCCTGTGACCTGTGTGGGTTTTCTCTGATTGCTCTGGTTTCCTCCCACACTCCAAAGACGTGAGGGTTTGTAGATTAATTCAATTGTTCAATCCTTCAATAGTGCTTTATTTGTCAGCTATGCAACTGCACAGTGAAATTCTTTTTGCATATATATCGCACATGCAGGCACCGCTATTCTTGGCGCCATTATTCAAAGTCCAGTCGGCCCGTGAGCTCGATGTGCTGAAGCAGTTCCCGTGTACTGACCTCCCGCTCCTCTCCTCAATCAACATCAAGACCTCTGTAAATTGTCCCCGTAGGGTGCAGGTTCCAACTAGTGTATCATTGGGCGGGTTGGACTCAGTGGGCCAAAGGGTCTGTTTCCATGCTGTATTTCTAAAACTGAAACCAAAACTATTTCCTCTCGTGATAGCGCCTCGAATTCGGGTACACAGTCTAAGAACTAAACCTAGTCTTTCAACACTGAATTTGAGAAATAATTAAGGGGAATTAAGGGAGACACAGTGGCTCAGCTGGTAGAGCTGCTGCCTCACAGCATCAGAGGCCTGGGTTCAATATTGATCTCCGGTGCTGTCTGTGTGGAGTTTGCATGTTCTCCCTGCAACCACGTGGGTTTCCTATGGGTGCTTCATTTTCCTCCCACATCCCAAATATGTGCGGATATATCAGTTTATTGGCCTCTGCAAATTGCCCCGAGTGGATGCAAAAACTGAGTTAGAAGAGAAAGAGTGAGAACGGGTGATCAATAGTTGGCATCTTTCAATCAGTCAATGAATTCCTAATCCAAAGGCTGATAGAAAGTGGAATTGACTTCCCCAACGCGTAATTGACTTTGGATCAATAGTTAATTTTAAATCTACGATTAATAGACTTTTAATAGCTAAAGTTATTGAAGGACATAGTGAAAAACTGCCAACATAATCTCAGTTCACAGATAAACTGGTGAATTTATTGAATTGGTGTACAGTTTTGCTTTTCTTTAGTTTAGTTTAGAGATACAGCACGGATTCATGCCCTTCGGCCTGCCGAGTCTGCTCCGACCAGCAATCCCCATTGCACTAGCATACGCTACACACTAGGCATAATTTACAATTTTTTTTAACCAAAGCCAATTAACCTACATACCAGCCAAGAAGGCACGAAAAATATACAACAGATAGTCCTCCCGCCAGTTTCGCCACCTCCAACGTGAGCCCCTCCACCCGCCACATCTTTCCCATGTCCCCCCCTGTCCTTGCTTCCGCAAAGACGCTCCCTCCCGCAACTCCCATTGTCAATTCTTCCCCTCCCCTCCCGCTCTACTCCTTCCCCGGGCATTTCCCTTGCAACCGCAAGAAATGCGACACTTGTCCCTTCACCTCCCCTCCTCCACTCCTTTCAGGGACCCAAGCAGTCCTTCCAGGTACGACAGAGGTTCCCTGCACCTCCTCCAACCTCATCACTGCATCCAGCTGCTCCAGATGCCAGATGATCTATATCGTGATACCACAGCAGAGCTTGGAGATCGTTTCAGCCGAACACCTCCGCTCGGTCCGCAAAACCAACCCACCAATCCCGTCGCTCAGCACTTCAACTCCCCCTCCCAATCCGTATCCACTCTCGGTCCGGGGCCACCTCATGGCCAGAGTGAGCACCGCAAGTTTGGAGGAACAGCACCTCATATTCCTGCTTGGGAGTACCTGCATCTTTGGCTTGAACATTGAATTCTCGCATTCTGTTAACCCTTGCTGTCTCCCTCCCCTTCCCACCTCTCCCTCAGCCCTCGGCCCTGCATTCTCTCTATCTCTATCTCCCTCCCCCTCCCTAGTCGCACTAGCTTCTCATTTTCACACCACAAAACAGCTTACAATGGCTTGTTCCCTTTATCATCGATACTTTTTTGCATATCTTTCATTCATTGTTCTTTATCTCTCCACATCACCGTCTATATCTCTCGTTTCCCTGATCCCTGACCAGTCTGAAGAAGGGTCTCGACCCGAAACGTCGCCTATCTCCTTCGCTCCTTAGATGCTGCTGCACCCGCTGAGTTTCTCCAGCTTTTTGTGTAACCCTTGATTCTCCAGCATCTGCAGTTTCTTCGTTAACCTACATACCAGTACGCCTTTGGAGAGTGGGAGGAAACCGTTGCACCTGGGGAAAACTCACGCAGTCACGGGGAGAACGTACAAACTCCATACAGACAAGCACCCATAGTCAGCATCGAACCTGGGTCTCTGGCGCTGCTCACTACCCCTGCGCCACTGTGCCGCCCTTAAGGTTTAAAGGGCTAAATACCTTACTCATTTCCTATGAGGATGAAAAGCTTGACAGGTGCTCAGCTCACCTTGATCTGTAACATTGCCATGGGGCAAAGTCCCAGTAACCTGGTAGAGGAGGTATTATGGATGATGACTTCATAAATAGCCATGATCTGGTTCCTGCACCCCTTGGTTTCCACCCGCCACCCTCCATCTGCTATTGCTGCCCTCTGACAGGTTAGCAGTCATACCCATGTAGAGCTGCCATCTGGCATGAGATGCCACAAAAACACTCAGAGCTTAAGGAAACCTCCCTGAAATTTACAAATTCGTTTTTTTAGTATTCATTCCACTGTTACCATTTTGTTAAGCATTATCTGCTTTGGGTCTAAATTGTGAACTCAGATCTCAGCCTTTGCGACCTGCAAGGTGAAAGCTGCTGCTTATGAAAAGCAACACGAGCGGAGGACGAAAGGTGTGAGTGACTCACGAATTAATACTTCACTGAACAGCCATTCAGAAGTTAAGTTGCCCTTGAAGAGATTTCCTCACAAGTCTCGGAGACCAAAGGACAATTGAGTCATCAGTGCGGGCCAGGTAGTCAGCTTATGCAACTTCAATGACCTTCTCCTGGCATCACGGACTTGCACTTTCCCAGCGCGCTCACCCTAAGCTGTGCTTTCACACAATGAGAATATTTACCGTAGACGTGAGCAGTCTCTACAGCTGCACAGATGTGTGTGCAGGTAGGCACAAAGTGCTAGAGTAACACAGTGGGTCAGGCAGCATCTGTAGAGAAAAGGAATTGTTGACGTTTCGCGTCGAGACCCTTCTGCAGACTGCAGGTCAAGCTCCACGTATTTATGAGTCGCCCTTAAATACAGGAGAGGTGCCGGAAGACTGGAGGTACTGGAAATGTTGTACCACTTTTCAAGCAGGGCTGCAGGGAAAATGGTAGTAGCATAATGAATTCTGAAGTGTATAGACACATCCTATCTGCTCAAGTTCAAACAAATGCCTCCAAACTCATTGGCCGATGGTTCATTCTACAGCAAGACAATGATCCCAAACATGCTGCTAAAGCAACAAAGGAGTTTTTCAAAGCTAAAAATGGTAAATTCTTGAGTGGCCGTCAGTCACCCAAAACTGAACCCAATTCATCATGCCTTTTATATGCTGAAGAGAAATCTGAAGGGGACTAGCCCCCGAAACAAGCATAAGCTAAAGATGGCTGCAATACAGGTCTGGCAGAGCATCACCAGAGAAGACACCCAGCAACTGGTGATGTCCATGAATCGCAGACTTCAAGCAGTCATTGCAAGCAAAGGATATGCAACAAAATACTAAACATGACTACTTTCATTTACATGACATTGCTGTGTCCCAAACATTATGGTGCCCTGAAATGGGGGGACTATGGATAAACACTGTTGTCATTTCTACATGGTGAAACCAAAATGTATAAAAATGGCCTTTATTAAAATCTGACAATGTGCACTTCAACCACATGTGTTTTTTTCTATTACAAATCTCAAATTGTGGAGTACAGAGGCAAATAAATAAATGATGGGTCTTTGGCCCAAACATTATGGAGGACACTGCACGTGGGTTAATTGGCTTGGTGTATGAGCAAAATTGTCCCTGGTGACAGTAGGATAGTGTTAGCGTGCGGGGTCAGCATGGACCGAAGGACCTGTTTCCGCGCTGTATCTCCAAACTAAAAATAAACTAAATTTGAGGCTGCTCAGTGACACAACAGTTACTGTTGCTGCCTCAGAGATTCAGCAGTCTGGATCACATGGATTTCCCCTGGAAGCGGGCCCTGTTCCCCAAGAGCAGTCTACTGCCCCAAGTGCAAACCCAATTTCCCCCAACAATTCCCGACTGCCCCTAACTTACAGAATAGTGAAAGGCTTGGATAAACTGGATGTGGAGAGGATATTTCCACATGGGATAGTCTAGAACCAGAGGCCTCAGAATAAAAGGACATACACATTTAAAAAGGAGATGAGGAGGAATTTCTTTAGTCAGAGGGTGGTGAATCTGTGGAATTCATTGCCACAGAAGGCTGTGGAGGCCAAGTCAATGGATATTTTTAAGGCAGATATAGATAGATTCTCGATGAGTTTGCATGTCAGGGATTACGGGGAGAAGGCAGGAGAATGGGGTTGGGGGGGAAAGATAGATCAGCCACGATTAAATGGCGGAGAAGACTTGATGGGCCGAATGACCTAATTCTACTCCTACAACTTGTGAACATGACTCCACCCTCAACTCATCCCATCTACCCTGAAGGTATCATATTTATCCCTGCAGCTCTTTCTCACCATTGTCCACTAGCGTGGGCACTTGATCAGTTCCAGACGGTGTTCCCCAGGACTGGATGTGTCATCAGTGCCTTGTATCTCTGTTGTTCCATTGTCACATAGGCCTGGGCTGTTAGCTCATTGTCATAGAGTCATAGAGTGATACCGTGTGGAAACAGGCCCTTCGGCCCTACTTGTCCACACCGGCCAACAATGTCCCAGCTACACTAATCCCACCTGCCTGCGCTTGGTCCATGTCCCTCCAAACCTGTCCTATCCATGCACCTGTCCGACTGCTTCTTAAACAATGGGATAGTCCCAGCCTCAACTACCACCTCCGGCAGCTTGTTCCAGACACCCACCGCTCACTGTGTGAAAAAGTTACCCCTCGGATTTCTATTAAATCTTTTCCCCATCACCTTGAACCTATACCCTCTGGTCCCCGATTCCCCTACTCTTGGTAAAAGACTGTGCATCTACCCGATCTATTCCTCTCATGATTTTGTATCCCCCATATAAGATCTTCCCTCATCCTCCTAGAATAGAGACCCAGCCTACTCAACCTCTCCCTATAGCTCACACCCTCTAGTCCTGGCAACATCCTCGTAAATCTTTTCTGAAACCTTTCGCGCTTGACAATATATTTCCTATAACATGGTGCCCAGAACTGTACACCATATTATACATGCAGTCTCACCAACATCTTATACAACTGCAACATGGCCTCCCAACGTCTATACTCAATACTCCGACTGATGAAGGTCAAAGTGCCAAAAGCCTTTTTGACCACCTTATCAACCTGCGACTTGACCTTCAAGAAACCATGTACTCCTAGATCCCTCTGCTTTACACACTACTCGGAGGCCTACCATTTACCGTGTAGATCCTGCCCTCACAACACCTCACAATTATCAGCATTAAATTCCATCAACCATTCCTCCGCCCACCTGGCCAATCAACCCAGATCCTGCTGCAGTCGTTCACAACTATCTTCACTATCTGCAAAACCACTAACTTTTGTATCATCAGCAAACTTGCTAATCTTGCTCTGTATGTTCTCATCCCAATCATTGATATAGATGACAAACATTAAAGGGCCCAGCACCACACCCTGAGGCACACGAAGGGCCTGTTTCCACACGGTATCACTCTATGACTCAGCCCAGGCCTATGTGACAATGGAACAACATAGATCCGGAAGTGGCAGCGCTGGCTGGCAGCTGCGGCTCACCTGCAGTCCGTCTGTTTTTTTCTTTATTTTGTTGTCTTATAGTGTTTGTTTAGGTAGAATTTTGTTTTATTAGGTTGTGTATGTGTGGTGGGGGGGGGGGATGGGAGAAAGAGGGTTTTAGTCTCTCCCTTTGGGGGGATGCGTGTCCCCCGTCACTGTCTGTGCTGAGGCCTAATGGCGGAGCTGTGGCGTCGTTCGACGGCGGCCTGGTTTGGAGCTGCGGTGCTCCAGCGGCGGTCTGGCTTAGAGCTGCGGTGCTCCAGCGGCGGCGGCGGCCCAGCTTAGAGCTGCGGTGCTCCAGCGGCGGCGGCGGCCCAGCTTAGAGCTGCGGTGCTCCAGCGGCGGCGGTGGCCTGGATCGCCTCAGCGCAGAGGGAGAACTAGGAGGGATGAAGACAATGACTTAAGACTTTTGCCTTCCACAACAGTGAGGAGGTGTCTGGTGAACTCACTGTGGTGGATGTTAAATATGTGTTTATTGTGTGTTTTGTTTTTTTATTATATGTTATGACTGCATGGTAACAATTTCGTTCAGACCGAAAGGTCTGAATGACAATAAAGGAATCTAATCTAATCTAATCTAATCTAGTCACAGGCCTCCATTCTGAGAAGCAACCTTCCACCATCACACTCTGCTTCCTTCCATGGACCCGAATAGCTATCCATTCAGCTATCTCTCCTTGGTTCCCATGAGATCTAACCTTCCTGCGCAGCCTATCATGCAGCACCTTGTCGAACGCCTTACTGAAGTCCATGTACACAACATCTACAGCTCTGTCCTCATCAACCTTTTTGCTCACGTCTTCAAAAAAATCAATCAGATTTGTGAGACCCGACCTCCCACGTACAAAACCATGCTGACTGTTCCTAATCATCCCTTGCCCATCCAAATGCCTATATATCCTATCCCTCAGAATACTCTCCATAACTTACCAACTAAAGATGTTAAGTTCACCGCTTATAGTTCCCAGCATTCCTGCAGCCCTTCTTGAAAAGAGGCACAACATTTGCCACCCTCCAATCCTCTGGCACCTCTCCTGTATTTAAGAACGACTCATAAATTTCATCTCGAGCTCCCGCAATTTCCTCTCTAGTTTCCCGCAATGTCCTCGGATATATCTGATCAGGCCCCGGAGATTTGTCTACCTTCAAACACGACAGTACCTTCAGTACTTCCCCGATGGTAACTCTGACTGCTCTCATAACACTTCCAGGGACTGCTCCAATTTTCTCCATCCTACTGTCTTTCTCCTCGGTAAATACAGAGGATAAATACTCATTGAGGTTCTTGCCCATCCCCTGTGGTTCCACACAGAGGTGACCGCTTTGATTCCTGAGAGGTCTCACTCTCTCTCTAGTTACCCCTTTCCCCCTTATGTATTTATAACATCTTTTGGGATTGTTCTTAATGCTACCCACCAGACCTATCTCCTGGCCCCCTTTTTGCCCTTCTGATCTCCTTTTTTAGTTTGCTCCTTAGTTCCCGAAACTCCTCCAGGGATGCACTTGATCCCAGCTGCCTATACCTGTCCCATGCATCCTTCTTGTTTTTGACGAACATCCAAATTTCCCTCGTCAGCCAAGAGTCCTTACGTTTGCCTGCTATGCCCTTCACTGTAACGGGGAAGTACACATCCCGAGCTCTCTTCAGTACACTTTTAAAAACATTCCACTTGGCCGATTTTCCTTTCCCCTCAAATAACTGCTCCAGTCAACTTGAGTGAGACCTTCTCTCATACCCTCAAAGCTGGCCTTACCCCCAGTGGAGCATGTTAACGTGGACCCTCTCCATCCTAATCCATAACTAGCCTCCACACACACTTCATTAACTTGCCCTTCCCAATTTCCCAATCCTAGATCCAGCGTTGAGCTCTCATGTGTGGTCGCATGTGTTGGTCATGAATAGTCTCCTCAGTGCCCAAAGAGTCGTAGCGTTTTTCTGGTCTCCGCTGGATTTTGAAATGTTCAAAACCTTTCGGCGACAGTCGGCGACCGTGGGCTTGTCATAGCTTGTCTTCTCCTGACGTAGGTGCTGCCGTAGGTTGTCGCCAGGATGGCGTAGGTTGTCGCCAGGATGGCGTAAGTTGTCGCCAGGATGGCGTAGGTTGTCGCCAGGATGGCGTAAGTTGTCGCCAGGATGGCGTAGGTTGTCGCCAGGATGCGTAGGTTGTCGCCAGGATGGCGTAGGTTGTCGCCCGTAGGCCAGATGGCGTAGGTTGTCGCCAGGATGGCGTAGGTTGTCGCCAGGATGGCGTAAGTTGTCGCCAGGATGGCGTAGGTTGTCGCCAGGATGGCGTAGGTTGTCGCCAGGATAGCGTAGGTTGTCGCCAGGATGGCGTAGGTTGTCGCCAGGATGGCGTAGGTTGTCGCCAGGATGGCGTAAGGTTGTCGCCAGGATGGCGTAAGTTGTCGGCGGTGCTGACTTCGGTGAATTCCAATGTCGTAGTCACCGGCAGTCACCTACAAAATCGCCTAAGTAGAACAGGCCCATTAGTCAAGTCACCGGCTTTTCGGCGACATGCTACGACTATGACAGTCGCCGGCAGTCGCCTAAAAAATCGTCTAGTGGAGCAGGGCCTTAAGAAAACTCTCCCGAACACTTGAGGAATTGCACCCCGTCTAAATCCTTCACGCTATGATTTTCCCAGTCTATATTGGGGAAGCTGAAATCCCCTACTACAACAACCTTATTTGACCTGCAGCTGTCTGCAATCTCCTGGCACATTTGCTCTTCTTTCACAGTTCCTGTGAAATGTTTAGTCTTTGATCGATCCACTAGCCCGGTTTTATCAGTGGACTGTTCCCTTGTGCATTGTAAACTGTCCTTCAAGCAGATTGTGGAGTCTTATCAAGCTGAACTTTTTTAATCTCATACAGTTTTTCTGTTTAACCGTTAGATGAGGCAGGGAGGATTACTCTGTATCTCCAGTCTCAGAAACAATATTTCATGACATCTGCTTCCTTCTATTTAGCCAATTTTCTGTCTGTGCTAATGCAACCCTTTTGATTCCATCCACTTCAATCGTCATGCCATCTATTGTGCGGCACTTTATCAAATGCCTTTTGGAGGTCTCGATACACGACAGTGACTGTGTCTCCTGTCACTGTCTATCCTTCTCGATCAGTTGCCAAATCTCTAGAATTTAGAGATGCAGCTCGGAAACAGGCCCTTCAGCCCTCCGAGTTCGCACCAACCAGCGATCATCCCATACACCAACATTGTCCTGCACACTAGGAAACTTAGCAATTTTGCCGAAGCCAATTATCCTCCAAACCTGTACATCTTCTGAGTGTGGGAGGTCATGGGGAGAACGTACAAACTCCGTACAGACAGCACTCGTAGTCAGGATCGAACCCAGGTCTGTAGTTCTGTAAGGCAGCAACTCTACTTCTGCACCACTGTGTTGTACGTGTGCTGCCATGTTCAGTGATCTCTGGGTTGTATTGTGAGGTTTCACCGTCTCTCAATACTTTGTGTTGCTGCACCATTCATTGTCTATGCTCCGCCCTTCTCCCTCCTCCGAAAGCACATCCCAGCACATTCCCTTGTGTTGCATTGTTCAGGCATCTCACTAACTGATCAATGCCTCCTAACTTTCAATCATTCGTATATTTTCCGATTATCATTCCACTTTTCCTAAATGTTATCACAAAATTCATTTTGTATAATATATTTTTATATATTGTATGAAATATAGAGTTATCTGTGATTCTGTGAAGACGAGTTGTGGTGCAGAGCTGCAAAGGGCTGAGCAACAGAAGTCGCCTGTGCTGCAAAATAAATTATTAGATTGAGGGCTTTGAGCAAATTGATGACCAGCACAACTCTAAAACATTCGTCGAACTGCTTTGTAAATCCTGTTGCATCACAAAACAAAACTGAAACCCCATTTAATAGGAGGTGGAGGGGCAGGTTTTTCACTCAGAGGGTGGTAGGCAAATGTGGAAAACAAGCTGGCAACATACAAACAAACTTAAAGCCAAGGGTCCCCCTCACCCGAGGGGGACCAATATCCTGGCAGGGAGATTTGCAAAGGCTACTGGGGAGACTTTAAACTAGAAAGGCTGGGGGGAGGGACTCAGGTAGAGGGGGCTAGGGGACAGGGTGTGGGGCAAGAGGCAGAGAAGGGAAGCACTCGGACCCAAAATGTAGGCGAGAAAGAGGAAAAAGATAATAGACAGAGAATAAGGGATGGCAGGTTTATAAAATGTGCATATTTTAATGCTAGGAGCATTGTAAGAAAGGTGGATGAACTTAGAGCCTGGATTGACACCTGGAAATATGATGTTGTGGCAATCAGTGAAACATGGTTGCAGGGCGGCTGTGATTGGAAACTAAATATTCCAGGATTTCGTTGCTTCAGGTGTGATAGAATTGGAGGGACCAGAGGTGGAGGTGTTGCATTGCTTGTCAGAGAGGATATTACAGCAGTGCTTTGGCAGGATAGATTAGAGGGCTCGTCTAGGGAGGCTATTTGGGTGGAACTGAGAAGTGGGAACGGTGTAGCAACACTTTTAGGGTGTATTACAGACCGCCAAATGGGGAGCGAGAATTGGAAGAGCAAATATGTAAGGAGATAGCAGATATTAGTAGTAAGCACAAGGTAGTGATTGTGGGAGATTTCAATTTTCCAAAAATAGACTGGGAAACACATTCTGTAAATGGGCTGGATGGTTTGGAGTTTGTAAAATGTGTGCAGGATAGTTTTTTTGCAGCAGTACATAGAGGTATCGACCAGAGAAGGGGCAGTGCTGGACCTCCTGTTAGGAAATGAGGCAGGTCAGGTGACAGAAGTACACGTTGGTGAGCACTTCGGGACCAGTGATCACAATACCATTAGTTTCAATATAATTATGGAGAGAGTCAGAACTGGACCTAGGGTGGAGATTTTTGATTGGAGAAAGGCTAACTTTGAGGGAATGCGTAAGGATTTTAAAGGAGTGAATTGGGACACTTTGTTTCATGGGAAGAATGTAGAAGAGAAATGGAGGACATTTAAAGGGGAAATTGTAAGAGTACAGAATCTTTATGTCCCTGTTAGGTTGAAAGGAAATAGTAAAAATTGGAAAGAGCCATGGTTTTCAAGGGAAATTGGACACTTGTTTCGAAAAAAGAGAGATATCTACAATAATTATAGGAGGCATGGAGTAAATGAGGTGCTAGAGGAGTATAAAGAATGTAAAAAGAATCTTAAGAAAGAAATTAGGAAGGCTAAAAGAAGATATGAGGTTGCTTTGGCAAGAAAGGTGAAAGTAAACCCAAAGGGTTTCTACAGCTATATTAATAGCAAAAGGATAACGAGGGATAAAATTGGACCATTAGAGAACCAGAATGGACAGCTATGTGCAGAGCCAAAAAAGATGGGGGAGATATTGAACAATTTCTTTTCTTCGGTATTCACCAAGGAGAAGGATATTGAACTCTGTGAGTTAAGGGGAAAAAGTAGAGTAGCTATGGAAACTATGAGATTCAAAGAGGAGGAAGTACACTTTTGAAAAATATAAAAGTGGATAAATCTCCAGGTCCTGATAGGATAGTCCCTAGGACATTGAGGGAAGTTAGTGTAGAAATAGCAGGAGCTATGACAGAAATATTTCAAATGTCATTAGAAACGGGAATAGTGCCGGAGGATTGGCGTACTGCGCATGTTGTTCCATTGTTTAAAAAGGGTTCAAAGAATAAACCTAGCAATTATAGACCTGTTAGTTTGACGTCAGTGGTGGGTAAATTAATGGAAATGATACTTAGAGATAATATATATAAGCATCTGGATAAACAGGGTCTGATCAGGAACAGTCAACATGGATTTGTGCCTGGAAGGTCATGTTTGACAAACCTTCTTGAATTTTGTGAAGTGGTTACTAGGGAAATTGATGAGGGTAAAGCAGTGGATGTTGTCTACATGGATTTCAGTAAGGCCTTTGACAAGGTTCCCCATGGAAGGTTGGTTAAGAAGGTTCAATATTTGGGTGTTAATGGTGGAGTAGCAAGATGGATTCAACAGTGGCTGAATGGGAGATGTCAGAGAGTAATGGTGGATGGCTGTTTGTCAGGTTGGAAGCCGGTGACCAGTGGGGTGCCTCAGGGATCTGTGTTGGGTCCACTGTTGTTTGTCATGTACATCAATGATCTGGATGATGAGGTGGAAAATTGGATAAGTAAGTATGCAGATGATACTAAGATAGGTGGTGTTGTGGATAATGAAGTAGATTTTCAAAGTCTACAGAGAGATTTAGGCCATATGGAAAAGTGGGCTGAAAGATGGCAGATGGAGTTTAATGCTGATAAGTGTGAAGTGCTACATCTTGGCAGGACAAATCAAAATAGGACGTACATGGTAAATGGTAGGGAATGTTGTGGAACAGAGAGATCTAGGAATAACTGTGCATTATTCCCTGAAGGTGGAATCACATGTAGATGGGGTGGTAAAGAAAGCCTTTGGTGTGCTGGCCTTTATAAATCAGAGCATTGAATATAGGAGCAGGGAAGTAATGTTAAAATTGTACAAGGCATTGGTGAGACCAATTCTGGAGTATGGTGTACAATTTTGGTCGCCTAATTATAGGAAGGATGTCAACAAAATAGAGAGAGTACAGAGGAGATTTGCTTGAATGTTGCCTGGGATCCAGCAACTATGTTACAGAGAAAGGTTGAACAAGTTAGGTCTTTATTCTTTGGAGCGCAGAAGGTTAAGGGGGGACTTGATTGAGGTCTTTAAAATGATGAAAGGGATAGACGTGGATAAGCTTTTCCCATTAAGGGTAGGGAAGATTCAAACAACAGGGCATGACATGCGAATTAAGGGACGGAAGTTTAGGGGTAACGTGAGGGGGAACTTCTTTACTCAGAGGGTGGTGGCTGTGTGGAATGAGCTTCCAGCAGAAGTGGTGGAGGCAGGATCGATTTTACCATTTAAAAGTAAAGTGGATAGGTATATGGACGGGATGGGAATGGAGGGGTATGGTCTGAGTGCAGGTTGATGGGACTAGGGGAAAACAAATGGTCGGCACGGACTGGAAGGGCCGAGAGGGCCTGTTTCCGTGCTGTAATTGTTATATGGTTATATGGTTAAAGATCACCACTAAAAGCTGGAGTATCTCAGCGAGTCAGTCAGCGTCTGTGGGAAAAGGAACAGGTGACAGATCAGGTCGAGATCCTTCTTCAGTCTGTGTCTGTGTCTGTGACTGTGTCAGACTGAAAGCCAGAATGACTTACCTCAAAGAAGTGAGAGACTGCTGTGTGCTCTGTTTCACAGAGACGTGGCTAACCCCTGACATACCTGACCGTGCCATTCAGCCCGAGGGCTCTCTCTTCACCACTTGGCCCGTACAGCATCTTCGGGCAAGGTTAGAGGTCGTGGTTTCTGCTTTCTATATACCTGGTGGTGTTCAGACGTAGCAGTCCTGGCGAGCTCATGTTCCCCGGACCTGGAATTTCTGAGTGCTGTCCCTACTACCTGCCAAGGGAATTCACCTCAGCAATCCTGACAGCAGTCCTCATCCCTCCTCATGTAGACATCAAGCTTGCTTTGAACGAGCTGTGTTCCATTATCAATAGCCTCGAAACAATACACCCCGAAGCCCTGGTCGTTGTAACGGGAAACTTCTATCAAGCCACCCTCAGGGACTTACTACCAAAGTACGACCAGTATGTCTCTTGTCCCACCAGGGGCCAGAACACCCACGATCACTGCTCTACATCAATAAAAAATGGCTACCACTATGTCTCTCAGCCAAATTTTGTGAAATCTGATCACTTAGCTGTGCCTCTGCTCCCTGCCTACACACAAAAACTGAAGCTGCAGGAAAATTGTTCAATGCAGGCCGATGGATGACATCCTACGCGACTGCTTTGTCAGCGGATTGGTCCATAGCCAGGGGTTCTCAGGGCTGCCAACTCTCACGCATTGAGCGTGAGACTAACGCATTTGAGGAAATTCTCACGCTCTCACGCTGATGACAGAAGTTCTCACGCTCAAAAAAATATTTAAAAAAATATATGAATAAATAAATAAAGTCACACTTCACCACACTCACCACTGAGAATAGTTTTTTGTTGGCGGGTTCCCCGTAAAGAACGAGCAATTTAATTGGCTTAAGCCCATCGCACACTATTTAAAATGGCAGTGTAGATAAAAATGCTGGAGAAACTCAGCGGGTGAGGCAGCATCTATGTCTGAGTTTGACCCTTCTTCAGACTCAAGCATTTCTCCAGCAGTTTTGCCCACCGCTCTATAGATGCTGCCTCACCTGCATTCACATTCCCGTGTAGATGGTGTGGGAGGTGAGACACGGCGGTGGTCCCAGCACCGCTCCCCCCTGAGGCACCGCTCACACCTCCCACCCTAACCTCCGGCAGCTCGGTGTCCGTTGGCCGCTCTGCCCACACCACATGGAGTTTTAACCCTGGCCCGGAGCCAGGAGCGGACCGGGTGAGTGGGGGCATCAGTGCCGCATCCGGAACCGCGGCGATGAATCTCGGGCTAAGGCTCCGATCCGATGCTCGACCCCCAGGTCACTGACCCTCACCTACCCCGGACCTCCAGGTCACTGACCCTCACCTCTCCCGGACCACAGCTGGACACAGAGCACCTGGGCCGGCCCGCATTCCCGGGGAGGGGAGAGGGAAATGCTCCCCAGACATCGCCAAGTCTCCGCTCACTCCGGGTGTTGTCGCCGCTTCACTGACCCACACTTTCACACACAACCTAGCACACACCCTTACACACACACACTGGCACACACAAGGTTTAAAGGGATTTGGGCCAAATGCGGATAAATGGGACTAGTTTAGATGGGGCATCTTGATCTGCATGAACAAGTTGGGATGAAGGGACTGTTTCCATGCTGTAAGACTATGACACATTGTACAAAGGGTGCAATTGCTCTGGAGAGGATCCAGGGGCGATTTATGAACATATTGGCGGGGCTGGAATTTTTGTTTCACTTTGAAGAAAGGTTTAATAACTGGGATTGTATTCTCTGCAGCAACGGAGGTGAAGAAGAGACTTAGCTGAGGTGAATAATATTATGAGAATAGGACCTGTTTCGCTTAATAAAGAGTGTAAGAAGGAACTGTAGATGGTGGTTTAATCTGAAGATAGAAACTAAAAGCTGGAATAACTCAGCAGGTCAGGCAGCATCTCTGGAGAGAAAGAATAGGTGAGGTTTCGGGTTGAGACATTCAGACTGAAGAGGTTGAAAACCACCAATAAAACACAATGACTGAAGATGTGTATTATCCAACTAAGGGCAGAAATCAGAATCATATGTTCATCTTTATTGACGTGACACCATAATAAATATATTACAGAAAAAAAAAAAAATGGGGAGGCACGGTGGTGCATCGGTAGAGTTGCTGCCTTGCAGCACCACAGACCCAGATTTGATCCTGACTACGGATGCTGTCTGTACAGTATTTGTACATTCTCCTTTTGACCACATGGTTTTATGTGGAAATTCCGGTTTCTCCCACATCTGAAAGAAGTGCAGGTTTGTAGGTTAATTGGCTTCTGTAAACTGTCCCTGGCGTGTAGGATACAACTGGTGTATGATAGATTGCGGTCGGTCGACTTGGTGGGCCGAAGGGCCTGTTTCCATATATATGTTTTACATATATATCTTAATTTCAGTGAACCATATACAGTTGAATATGTGGCATTATTTTCATCTTGTTTCTATAGTCAAAGCGTAAGGTTAATTGATTTAATTGTGCAGATCAAGTCTGACTCCTCTTGCCTTGATTCTGTGTTTTTGTTTCTCTATATATGCATAACAGCATGAATTAGAATCTGATTTCCATGCATGAATATACTAAGGTCATTCATGTGCTGCACCTGTTGATCAGAGCCTGGTGAATGTAATTAGGAATGTAATTTAGCCTAACCTTATTCATACCTGATCCAATTTGAAGCATAAATGTTGCATCAAGTGTAAGTTAAAAGTATGCACCGGATTCCGCAATTTCAAACTGAAAAATGCAAAAGCTTCCTATCGTGGGAGGGGGGACACCCCCTTCCCACACCCTCCCCCCCTCAGTCGCTGCACTCCCTCGCAATTTCTCACTCTCACCTGTCATCCAATGTTGGCAGCCTTTGGGTTCTGCAGCTAATATGCTGAATAAATATGCCACTGCGTGACTGACTTCAGCAATAGAGGAGTGCATGCGAACAAAGACAATCCGAGCATTCCCCAACTGGAAACCGTGGATGAACCGCGAGGTACATTCACAAGATTAGGCCAGGTCCGCTGCATACGTCAAACGTTCAAACTTTTCACTATACCTCGGTACACGTGGCAATAAATTAAACTAAACTAAACTAAACAAAAAACTAAACTATGGAATGAGCTACCAGGGGTGGGGGTTGAGGCAGGCACTATAACAACATTTAAAATACATTTGAACAGGCACATGGATAGGAACGATTTTGAGGGATATGGGCTAACTGCAGGTAGATGGTACGAGTGTAGATGGGGCATGTTGGTCGGCATGGGCAATTTGGGCCGAATGGCCTATTTCCATGCTGTATGACTCTATGACTATCAACCTTAGTTGAGGGTGACAGTAGATCCATGCGTACTGTGTCGCCTGATAGTTATGCTGCTGCAAGTAATAACTTCATTGTTCTGTTTTCCGTACACATGACAAATAGATCCTCTTGACTCCTCGCAGTAATGACCAAATATCACCTGCTGATACTCGATTATTTCCCAAAAGGTTTTCACAAGGTCTTCAGCTATCAAACACAAAGTGAGGACTCACTTTGCAAGGTGCTATATTCCAGACAAGAATGTGGAGACCAAAACATTGTTGCAGCTGAGATTTTAAAGTTTGCACAAACTGAGAATCCACTCATTCAGGATCACCGTCACACTCAGCACAATCTAATGAAAAGGCGGAGAATGCTGTAAAAGCAGCCAAATTGCTTTGATAAAGGGGTCTGAAAATGCATACTTGCATCTCCTGGCATAAAGAAACAGGGCAACAGTGAGGGGCAGTTTTAGCCCAGTGCTGGGTCTCATGAACTACTGAAACCAAAAAGCCACAAAATTGCTAAACCCTATCATTCTGAACTGGCATAGACAGATAAAGGAAAAGAAAGACTGGCAGCACAGTAGCGTAGCGGTAGAGTTGCTGCCTTACAACGCCAGAGACCCGGGTTCGATCCTGACTATGGGCACTGTCTGTATGGAGTTGGTACGTTTTCCCTGTGATCATGTGGGTTTACTCCGGGTGCTCCAGTTTCCCCTCACACTCCAAAGACGTGTACATTTGCAGGTTAATTGGCGTCGGTAAAAATTGTGAATGGTCTGTAGTGTGTAGGATAGTGCTAGTGTATGGCATGATTGCCGGTCAGCATGGACTCGGTGGGCCGAAGTGCACTGTATCGAGTCTAAAGTTTAAAGAGAGAAGGAAGTGTAAAGGGCCTGTCCCACTTTCTCGAGTTACTCACGAATTCTCCCGATTCAAACTCGGAGAATGTCCGTAGCGAGTCCGTAGGAAGCCGTAGATATTTCGTAGCGGCTCATAATGCCAGCCGTAGGTACTCGGGGTATCAGGTAAGTCGGGACGTTTTTTCAGCATGTTCAAAAATGTCCACGAGTAAAAAAAATAGCCCCGAGTACCTACAGCTGGCTATTACCGTAATTCTCCGAGTTTGAATCAAGGGGAAAACTCGGGAGAATTTGTGAGTATCTCGGGAAAGTGGGACAGGCCCTTAAGCTTACTCCCACAAAAAGATACAAACTGCTGGAGTAACTCAGCCGGTCAGGCAGCATCCTTGGGGAACACGGATCAGTGGCGTTTCGACCTGTCATTCCCCAGTAACTCCAGCACTTTGCATTCTGTTGTGTAAATCAGCATCTGTAGTTCCTTGTTTCTACCTCTAAGCTTTCTCCCACATCAGGACAGCAAAGGAGATGCTGACCTTTGAAGCAGATGATGTGGAAAGGTTTAATAACACAAGAAAGTTAGCAGAAAGTCACTGCCATTTGACCATCGCCATGACCTTGGTCTTGTAGGGTGATGGTGTTTTGCAACACAGGAGCAGGCATCATGTTGGGAACACTAAGAACCTGTGGACAGAATCATAGAGTCATGCAGCAGGGAAACAGGCCCTTCGGCCCAATTTGCCAATGTCGACCAAAATGCCCTATCTACACCAGTGCCATCTACCTGCATTTGACTTAGATGTCCTTTGAATGTTGTGACAGTACATGCCTCAACTACCTCCTCTAGCAGCTTGTTCCATATACCTACCACCCTTTGTGCGAATAAGTTGTCCCTCTGGTACCTATTAAATCTTCCCCCTTACCATAAGCCTATGTCCTCATAAATCTACTTTGTATCCTTTTTAGTTTGGAGACATAGTCATACAGGGTCGAATCAGGCCCTTCAGCCCAACGTGCCCAAACTGACCAACATGTCCCATCTACACTAGTCCCACCTGCCTACATTTGACCCATATTTCTCTAAACCTATCCTACCCATGTACCTGTCTAAATGTTTCTTAAATGTTGCAAAAGTACCATATACCCACCTCCCTCTCTGTAAATAAGGTTTCATATTAAATCTTTTCCCCCTCATCTTAAACCTATGTTTCCCAATACACCTTCTCTGGGCTAGATACACTGTGCTTCTACCCAATCTATTCCTCTCACAGTTTTATGCACCTCTATAAGATCACCCCACATCCTCCTGTGGTCTAAGGAATGGTGTCCTAGCCTGTTCAACCTCCCCCTATAGCTCAGGCCCTCGAATCCTGGCAACATTCTCGTCAAACATTCTCGTAACCCTTTCCAGCTTAACAGCATCTTTCCTATAACAGGGTGAGCAAAACTGAACACAACACCCCAAATGTGGCCACACCAACATCTTGTACAACCGTAACGTAACATCCAACTTCCCTATCTGTACTTTGACTGATGAAGGCCAATGTGCCAAAAGCCTTCTTGACCGGCCTATCGACCTGTGATGTCACCTTCAAGCAAAAAATGTACCTGCACTCCTCGACCCCTCTGCTCTGCAACATTTCCCAACCACGAACCTGCCATTCACTGTGATGCTAGAATCTTTATCAAACAACTGCCCGTAAAACTTGACCGGTAAAGTCATCTGTCCATTCCCTCCACAGCTCCACCAAACCCCGACAACAGGAAACATCTGATTTCAGAATAACTTGAACAAATACTCGTGTGCATTCCATACTCTTGCACTCTCAGCATGAAGTATTTCTTGCAAGGAAGTAAGATGCTGGAAGTGATAAAGGTGGAGTATGGTTTGTTGGCCTAGTTTATTGTGAGTGCTCTTGTCTGCTGCAAGGAAAGTAATTCAGAACTTTGTTTTCAATGTGATCACAGCATTTCAGTATTATCTAGAACACTGGAAGAGAATTGTTAGTGCAACTTAAAGATTTTAAAGATGCACATCATTGAAGGTAATAAGGAAAAGCTACCATTACTGATGAAATGGTGATATTCAAAGACCATCAGTTTCGTTTATTGTCACGTGTACTGAGGTACAGTGAAAAGCTTTTCTTGCGTGCCAACCAGTCCACAGAAAGACAATACATGATTACAATCAAGCCATTTACAGTGTAGAGATAAGGGAATAACATTTAGTGCAAGGTAAACCCAGTAAAGTCCAATCAAAGATAGTCCGATGGTCACCAATGAGGTAGATAGTAGTTCAGGACTTCTCTCTAGTTGTGGTAGAATGATTCAGTTGCCTGATAACGGATAACAGATGGGAAGAAACTGTCCCTGAAATAGGAGGTTTGCATTTTCACAGTTCTATACCTTTTGCCCAATGTATTTCCTGCATACGTGACAATATACTAAACTCAACTTGTAAACAATTATGGAATGGTTCAAAGGATTTGCCACTTTACGAAAGCGCTGTGCTAACAAATCTCCCCTCAACCCTGTTATGCTTTATGCTGCCTTACGCACTTTTTCACTGTTTTGCTTCACACCCACGGCCTTAATGAAGCATGCTGATTGCTTGCGTACAGGCCCTGAGCTCCATAGGCAATTCCCCATGGCATTGGTTTGCTCGTTGCCAGGGAGGGCTTCAGGCTTCTGCCCCACGCTGCAGTGAATCTTCCTTTGGTTCCGATACGATTCCTCCAAGAACCTTTTCTCGTCTAATTCTCATTAAAGTGTGCTTGTTTCGTGCAAATTTCATGAGGAGGCCGGCCCCCTGAACTGAAGGGACCGAAAGATGTGAATTTTTAAATCCCACTCTCTCGTCTAACTGAATTCATAAATAAAACACACATCTCCCAGATCATGTCGTTGCCGACAATTGATGGTCACGCAAATAGAAGCAATCTGATTAAGAGGGAACATATGAAGTATAAATCATCGTTTTTTTTATTTAATGAGGCCAGTGTGACAAATAGAGCTGTCTAAATTTCCAGCACAGCACCGACAGACTACTTCACTTGCACTTTGTCCTCACTGTAGCATTTATTTAGTTATATCTAACAAATATTTAAATACTAAAATGAATCATCTGGATAGTTGTGATACCAGCTAATCTGGGTCTTTAAAGTAAATATTGTTCAACCTAAGAACCTCTTGTACTCAGCAGCCGAGATTTGCCTCCACGTGGTTGCTGCAACCAAAGAGCGTTTGGGTGAACGTTCAATCCACAACAAATCTATTCCCCTCTTTTTCTCCCCGTTCACCTTGGCATGGGCCTTGGAAGGACATCCAGGAATGGTGACTCTTGCATATGGACTCAGTGGGCTGCTCTGTACATTCTGTACTAACCGGGGTGATAGTCGGGATAGTCTTGCAGAGCTGTATGGAAAAAACATATTGCACTGTACCTGGTACACGAAACAGTAAAAAAACTGTTGTAACCACCCGATAGGATGCTTTCTCTGATGCATCTGTAGAAATTGGTCATTCAAAAGACATCTAAGTCAAATGCAGGTAGATGGTCGTTGGAGTGATGCCAAATATCCTTGGTCTTCTGAGTAAATAAAGGCATTGGCATGCTCTCTTGGCCATATCATCAATGCGATTGGACCAAGACAAGATGAAGTTTACTTTAGTTTAGTTAACTTTAGTTTAGTTTAGTTTAGTTTGGTTTATTGTCACGTAGACTGAGGTACAGTGAAAAGCTTTTGTTGCGTGCTAACCGGTCGGCGGAAAAACAATACATGATAAGAATCGAGCCGCCCACAGTGTGCAGATACATGATGGGAGAATAACAGTTAGTGCAAGACAAAGCCAGTAAAGTCCGATCAAGGATAATCTGAGGGTCTCAAATGAGGTAGACATTAGCTCATGGCTGCACTATAGTTGTGGTAGGATGATTCAGTTGCCTAAACTAGCCTATTTTACTTACTAGCCTGTTTGTCCCAGATGATTTATTTAAACTTGAGTTGACAATAGAATGTTCCCTGTAAACTTCCAAATAGACAATGATTAATAGTGGTCACGACAGCTTGGCTGACACTGAATCTTAACCTACGTGTACAGGCTTGATGCAGGAAAAATGTTCCCGATGTTGGGACAGTCCAGAAACAGGGGTCACAGTTTAAGAATAAGGGGTAGGCCATTTCGGACTGAGATGAGGAAAAACTGTGGAATTTGCTGCCACAGATGACAGTGGAGGCATATTCACTGGATGTATTCAAGAGAGAGTTAGATTTAGCTCTTGGAGCTAAAGGAAGGGATATGTTATATCCCTAAACTATACACACACGTGGATGTGTTATATCTGGACTTTCAGAAGGTTTTCGACAAGCTCCCACATAAGAGATTAGCATATAAACTTAAAGCACACGGTATTGTGGGTTCAGTTTTGATGTGGATAGAGAACTGGCTGGCAGACAGGAAGCAAAGAGTAGGAGTAAACAGGTCATTTTCAGAATGGCAGGCAGTGACTAGTGGGGTATTGCAAGGCTCAGTGCTGGGACCCCAGCTATTTACAATATATATTAATGATTTGGATGAGGGAATTGAATGAAACATCTCCAAGTTTGCGGATGACACGAAGCTGGGGGGCAGTGTTAGCTGTGAGGAGGATGCTAGGAGGCTGCAAGGTGACTTGGATAGGTTGGGTGAGTGGGCAAATGCATGGCAGATGCAGTATAATGTGGATAAATGTGAGGTTATCCACTTTGGCAGCAAAAACAAGAGGGTAGATTATTATCTGAATGGTGGCCGATTAGGAAAAGGGGAGATGCAACGAGACCTGGGTGTCATGGTACACCAGTCATTGAAAGTAGGCATGCAGGTGCAGCAGGCTGTGAAGAAAGCGAATGGTATGTTGGCATTCATAGCAAAAGGATTTGAGTACAAGAGCAGGGAGGTTCTACTGCAGTTGTACAGGGTCTTGGTGAGGCCACACCTGTAGTATTGCGTACAGTTTTGGTCTCCTAATCTGAGGAAAGACATTCTTGCCATAGAGGGAGTACAGAGAAGGTTCACCAGACTAATTTCTTGGATGGCATATGAAGAAAGACTGGATAGACTCGGCTTGTACTCGCTGGAATTTAGGAGATTGAGGGGGGATCTTATAGAGGCTTACAAAATACTTAAGGGGTTGGACAGGCTAGATGCAGGAAGATTTTTCCGATTGGGGAACTCCAGAACAAGGGGTCACAGTTTAAGGATAAGGGGGAAGTCTTTTAGGACCGAGATGAGAAGATCTTTTTTCACACAGAGAGTGGTGAGTCTGTGGAATTCTCTGCCAAAGAAGGTAGTTGAGGACAGTTCATTGGCTATATTTAAGAGGGAGTGAGATGTGGCCCTTGTGTCTAAAGGGATCAGGGGGTATGGAGAGAAGTACAGGATACTGATTTGGATGATCAGCCATGATCATATTGAATGGCGGTGCAGGCTCGAAGGGCCGAATGGCCTTCTCCTTCACCTATTTTCTATGATTCTATGATTCTATGGGGTGAAAGCAGGAACGCAGTACTGATTTAAGATGATCAGCCAATGTACTTGCAATAAATGATTTGTTAGCCCTTAATGAAAATGCAATGAGTTGTTTGGCATGTACTGTGCTTGAAACTGCAATGGGAATGGAAATGAAATAAAAATGCAATGAGTTGTTTGGCCTGCCCTGTGCTTGAAACTGCAATGGAAATCAAAATGAAATGAAAATGCAATGAGGTGTTTGGCCTGCCCTGTGCTTGAAACTGCAATGGAAATGGATATAAAATGAAAATGCAATTAGCTGTTTGGCCTGCCCTGCGCTTGAAACTGCAATGGAAATGGAAATGGAAATGAAAATGCAATGAGCTGTTTGGCCTGCCATGTGCTTGAAACTGCAATGGAAATGAAAATGAAACGAAAATGCAATGAGTTGTTTGGCCTGCCCTGTGCTTGAAAATGCAATGGAAATGAAATGAAAATGCAATGAGCTGTTTGGCCTGCCGTGTGCATGAAACTGCAATGGAAATGAAATGAAAATGCAATGAGCTGTTTGGCCTGCCCTGTGCTTGAAACTACAATGGAAATTGAAATGGAATGAAAATGCAATCTGTTTGGCCTGCCCTGTGCTTGAAACAGCAATGGAATGGAAATGAAATGAAAATGCAATGAGCTGTTTGGCCTGCCCTGTGCATGAAACTGCAATGGAAATGGAAATGAAATGAAAATGCAATGAGCTGTTTGACCTGCCCTGTGTTTGAAACTGTAATGGAAATTGAAATGAAATGAAAATGCAATGAGCTGTTTGGTCTGCCCTGTGCTTGAAAGCAATGGAATGGAAATGAAATGAAAATGCAATGAGCTGTTTGGCCTGCCCTGTGCATGAAACTGCAATGGAAATGGAAATGATAATGCAATGATCTGTTTGGCCTGCCCTGTGCTTGAAAGCAATGGAATGGAAATGAAATGAAAATGCAATGAGCTGTTTGGCCTGCCCTGTGCATGAAACTGCAATGGAAATGGAAATGAAATTAAATGCAATGAGCTGTTTGGCCTGCCCTGTGCTTGAAACTGCAATGGAAATTAAAATGGAATGAAAATGCAATCTGTTTGGCCTGCCCTGTGCTTGAAACTGCAATGGCAATGGAAATGAAATGATACTATCTAAATGGCGTCAAGTTGGGAAAGGGGAAGTACAACAGGATCTGTCATCAGTCTATGAAAGTAAGCATGCAGGTACAGCAGGCAGTAAAGAAAGCGAATGGCATGTTGGCCTTTATAACAAGAGGAATCGAATATAGGAACAAAGATGTCCTTCTGCAGTTGTACAGAGCCCTAGTGAGGCCACACCTGGAGTATTGTGTGCAGTTTTGGTCCCCTAATTTGAGGAAGGACATTCTCGCTATTGAGGTAGAGTAGCGTAGGTTTATAAGGTTAATTCCCGGGATGGCGAGGCTGTCATATGCTGAGAGAATGGAACAGGTGGGCGTGTACACTCTGGAGTTTAGAAGGATGAGAGGGTATCTCATTGAAACATATAAGATTGTTAAGGGTTTGGACATGCTAGAGGCAGGAAACATGTTCCCGATATTGGGGTGTCCAGAACCATGGGCCACAGTTTAAGAATAAGGAGTAAGCCATTTAGAACGGAGACGAGGAAACACCTTTTCTCACAGAGAGTTGTGAGTGTGGAATTCTCTGCATCAGAGGGCGGGGGAGGCAGGTTCTCTGGATGTTTTCAAGAAAGAGCAAGATAGGGCTCTTAAAAATAGCAGAGTCAGGGGATATGGGGAGAAGGCAGGAACAAGGTACTGATTGGGGTTGATCGAATGGCCTACTCCTGCGCCTATTGTCTATTGTTTATTGAAATTAAAATGCAATCAGTTTGGCCTGCCCTGCGCTGGAAACTGCAATGGAAATGGAAATGAAATGAAAATGCAATGAGCTGTTTGGCCTGCCCTGTGCTTGAAACTGCAATGTAAAAGGAAATGAAATGAAAATACAATGAGTTGTTTGGCCTGCCCTGTGCTTGAAACTGCAATGGAAAAGGAAATGAAATGAAAATACAATGAGTTGTTTGGCCTGCCCCGTGTTTGAAATTGATATGGAAATGAAATGAGTTGTTTGGCCTGCCTGAAACCACTAATTTCAGCACACAAGCCCGTGTTAGCCGAGAAACCAGTCCCTTTTGCCCAAAATGCCCTTATTTGCCCAGGAGGAGCATTTTGGGCCAAAACGCTAATGCCAGGCCAAGAAAAGTCCAGAAAAAGTGCCTTTCACTGGGATTTCAATCAGATTTTTATTTTTAAAGAGCCCTTTCGGCCCATCTGGCTTGTACTAGCCCAGGAGGAGTCCCATCGGCCCATCAGTAAGCATTCCCCCTGCAAGTATTAAACCTCATCCCAGTATTTTTCTCCCTCCCTTCATTCGCTCCCTGGGGTGGAAGATTGCAACCTTCATGTGGTCCGCCCTGTTTCAACTAATGCAATCAACCTGGCGTGCGCAATGAAATAAGATCAAATAGAACATGTTGTCCTAAAACGTTAGGCTGTGCATGCCATACGCAAGAAGAGGAAGATTGGCTCCCTGTGAGATCCAGGCCAGGATAGACTTTCCTCCTTCATTGCTGTGATCTGCAGAAAAAGATGAAAATTGTCTAAAATTCATTCTCCACCCTCTCTTCCTTCTCTGTCTCACAGAGTCTCTCACCAGTTTTGGGCAGAATTTCTGGCAGCTTCTGAGCTGCCAGCGCACCAGGCCTGAATGACTGAGCTGCCAGCCCAACAGGCCTGAGTGACTGAGCTGCTAGCCCACCAGGCCTGAGTGACTGAGCTGCCAGCCCGCCAGGCCTGAGTGACTGAGCTACCAGCCCAAGATTCCATTCCGCCCACATTGCCAATACTATCCCTCTGGAAACCAGTCCCTTTGGCCCATGCCCATACTAGCGCTCCAGAAAGCCCCCCCCCACTGACCACTGGTGGAGAGGTGGAATACTGCGTTAGGGGACCAGCCTTCCCGTGTGAACACAGGACCCCAACGGGTCCTACTTAGTCTAGTTAATATGTATATGGTTCCTCCTCCTTCTCTGGGTGATGCAGCCACAATTGTCTCCAAGGCAGCAAGAGCCCAAATGAGTGTCAGATGTTTTCCTGGATTCTTCTTGTGGTCTGTTCTCATTCTGCAGAAATGTATTTCTTGCAACCTTCAAGTGACTCATTACAAGAAAGCTATGCTCTGAAGAAACCGTTGCCGATGTGTCACTCTCCCACAGAGTGGCTGCAAGATTCTTTGTTACAATTATATCCTTTGAAGCATCCTTTTGTTTTTGTTGGTGGACAAAGATAGGCTCTGTTTATGTCTGGGAGAAAATCCCCAAAGAGCTAGATGCAGAAGATCAACGATCTTCTACATGTGGTCATGGTTATGGAGTCAGAGTGGTAAACAGCACAGAAACTGGCCCAAGATAGACACAAAATGCTGGAGTAACACAACGGGACAGGCAGCGTCCCTGGGGAGAAGGGATGGATGACGTTTCGGGTCAAGACCCTTCTTCAGACTGGTTAGGGATAAGGGAAATGGGAGATATAGATGGTGATGTGGAGAGATAAAGAACAATGAATAAAAGATATGCAAAAATTAACTATGATACAGGAAACAGGCCATTGTAAGCTGCTTGTAGAGTGAAAATGAGAAGATAGTCGACTTGGGTGGGGGAGGGATCATCACCTTCTATATCTTTAATTTCCCTTATCCCTAACCTGCCTGAAGAAGGGTCTCGACCCGAAACGTCGCCCATTCCTTCTCTCCGGTGATGCTGCCTGTCCTGCTGAGTTACTCCAGCTTCTTGTGTCTATCTTCAGTTTAAACCAGCAGTTCCTTCCTACACAGAAACAGGTCCTTCGGCCCAGCTCATCTATGCCAACCAAGTGTCTTTCTGAGCTGGTCCCAGTTGCCTATACGAGCTCCGTATCGCTCTAAATCTTTATTATCCACATACCCGTCCAAATATCTTTTAAATATATTGCAATTGTATCTGCTTCTATTACTTCCTTTGGCAGGTCGTTCAAGTAATCACCACACTCCCTGTGTGAAACCTCCCTCTCAAGTCGACTTTAAATCTTTCACCTCTCACTTTAAACCTATGACCTCTAGGTTTGAGAATCCTCTACCCTGGGAAAAAAGACTGTGATAATTCATCTTATCTATGCCTCTCATGGTTTCACAAAGCTCTGTAAAGTCATACCTCCTGAAAACAATCTTAGCTTATACACTCCCTCAATAGACAATAGACAATAGACAATATACAATAGGTGCAGGAGTAGGCCATTCGGCCCTCCGAGCCAGCAACGCCATTCAATGTGATCATGGCTAATCATCCCCAATCAGTACCCCGTTCCTGCCTTCTACCCATATCCCCTGACTCCACTATATTTAAGAGGCCTATCTAGCTCTCTCTTGAAAGTATCCAGAGCACCTGCCTCCACCGCCCTCTGAGGCAGAGAATTCCACAGACTCACAACTCTTTGTGTGAAAAAGTGTTTCCTCATCCGTTCTAAATGGCTTACCCCTTACTCTTAAACTATGGCCCCTGGTTCTGGACTCCCACAACATCGGGAACATGTTTCCTGCCACTAGCATGCCCAAACTCTTAATAATCTTATATGTTTCAATAAGATTCCCTTGTATCCTTCTAAACTCCAGAGAAAGCAAGCCCAGACATTCCATTCTCTCAGCATATGACAGTTCCGCCATCCCGGGAATTAACATTGTAAACCTATGCTGCAAGAATGTCCTTCCTCAAATTAAGGGACCAAAATTGCACACAAAACTCCAGGTGTGGTCTCACTAGGGCCCTACACAACTGCAGAAGGGCCTCTTTGCTCCTATACTCAACTCCTCTTGTTATGAAGGCCAACATGCCATTCGCTTTCTTCACTGCCTGCTGTGCCTGCATGTTTACTTTCATCGACTGATGAACAAGGACCCCCAGATCCTGTTGTACTTCCCCTTTCCCCAACTTATTTAGATAGTAATCTGCTTTGCTATTTTTGCTACCAAAGTGGATAACCTCACATTTATCCACATTTAACTGCATCTGCCATGCATCTGCCCACTCACCCAACCTGTCTAAGTCACCCTGCATTCTCATAGCATCCTCCTTACAGTTCACACTGCCACCCAGCTTTGTGTCACCTGCCAATTTGCTAATGTTACTTTGAATCCCTTCATCTAAATCATTGATGTATATTGTCCCAGCACCGAGCCTTGCGGTACCCCACTAGTCACTGCCTGCCATTCTGAAAGTGACCCGTTAATCCCTACTCTTTGTTTCCTGTCTGCCAACCAATTTTCTATCCGTCAGCACTCTACCTCCAATACCATGTGCCCACTAATCTCCTAAGTGGAACCTTATCAAATGCTTTCTGAAAGTCCAGGTACACTGCATCCACTGGCTCTCCCTTGTACATTTTCCTAGTTACATCCTCAAAAAATTCCAGAAGATTAGTCAGGCATGATTTCCCCTTCGTAAATCCATGCTGACTCGGACCGATCCTGTTACTGCTATCCAAATGTGCTCTCTTCTTCCGGTGGCGCTATGGAGGGCTAGAGGATAACGCCAGCCAGCTCCTCGCATAAAATGGGAAAAAAACGGGGATTAACGGACCTACCTGCTGCCTGCTGCCTGCCGTCTCTGCACTGATTGTTGTGAGTGACGTCATCAGGCGCGCGACTAGTTATGTCTACACAACGCAGTCCACCCGAAAAATCGAAAAGTCGATCTACCAGGCAGAGACCAGGAGAAGGCCTGACTGAAGCCTCGGACTCAGGTAGGACGTCATCCCAGGAAGATGTGATGAAAAGAACGGCGAAAAAAACGGTAAGTGAAGAACTTAAAACTTTTATTTCACGTGAAATTGCTGGTTTAAAGGAGGAAATAAACCAGATGAACACTGAAATGAAAAATTGCAACTTGAAATTAATTCCAATATTAATACCAAGGCCAAGAAAATATCGGAAGATTTGAAGAAAGAAATCGCAGAAATGATGAGTGAAATGTCAAAGGAGATGAATGATAAGATTGAAAAGGTGAAAACTGATTTTGAAGAAAGGCTGAATCCTGTGGAGAAGGCACTGGACCAACAGACAGCTGGTATAAAAAGCCTTGAAGAACTAGCCGATATAAGTGCTCGGACTACAGCAAAGCTTGTTACAGAAAATGAACGTCTAACGGATTTATTGACCAAAATAACCGAGAAATGTACTGAACTAGAAGGTTGCCAGAGAAGACAAAACCTAAGAATTGCGGGTATTCCTGAAGGGGGAGAGAAACATGAAGATCCCCGAGAATTTACTGCGAATCTACTGCAAAATGTTTTATCTCTGGAACAAAAGCCTTTGCTAGCCCGAGCGCATAGAGTGATGAGACGTCAAACAAGACCAAATGCCCCCACAAGACAAATGATAATAAAGGTACAATATGACTACGTTTTGGAGGAGATAATGCAAAAAACATCGAGAAACAGAAACCTTGTATTTGAAGGACACAAGATCAGCATCTATCCAGATAATCCAGCAGAAGTCTCCAGGAAACGAAAAGCATTTAATGAGACTAAAAGTCTCCTGAGGGGGGTAGAAAACTTGAAATATGACCTGATTTACCCAGCTACTCTAAGAGTTACTTTTAACAAGAAGGAATATTTCTTCTCCAATCCTGTGGGAGCGCTGGACTTTGCCCGGAAGATTAAGACCTGAGAAGGCCTCATCATCGAATACACTTCCAGGACTTTACAAGACTTTACAAGACTTTACAAGACTTTGCAGGACCGGATGGAACTGGATAGTGCTGGATGGAAGCTGGAGAAAGATGTGGATCTGAAACCCTCACATGGATACTAATAATTAGTATAACTACATTACTAATACAAACAACTAATAAATATTAAAATTATACTGTGGTATTTTCACTAATCAGAGCTAATTATTATGACATTAACTACACTACTAATATAATAACTAATAAATATTAAAATTATACCGTGTCATTTTTATTAATTAGAATTAATCATTATTACTAATGACTAATGTTCATTTATATTGGAATGATTAGAGTCAAATATAGAGCCTGATTTCATTTGTCCCCTTTGGAAACTTTTCTTTTGTACCAGTAATTTTCATTTTTATTTTTTATTTTCCTTTCTTTTCGTGTGTTTTTTTTTTATAATTAGATTTTCAAATAAGTTTTAAACATATGTATTCTCACATTTTCGATTATTATAATCCGAATATTTTTAAATTTAATATCCCCGGTAAAATATTATTATGGAATAATAATTCCAAAAAATCAGGGAGCTGATTAGTTAGTTAGATAAGTTAGTAACATCAACTACGGAAGTCGATAGATGGTTAGCCTTGCTAGTATGGCTAGCACTAACTACAATAATACTAGATGTAGTTTTTTCCTCCTTTGTGCACTATACTAACCTCTTAATCTATCCTTTCTTCTTTTCTTTTATAAACTATTATTGTTTTTTTCAGTTTGAATGGAGTTATATATTGGATCAAAGGAGATATACACGTGAGAGGCATTCAAGGGACTTAAAATTCATCTATTCGGTGTTCGGGTGTAAGGTCGGGTCTGTCGGGCTGAACCATTGGCTCTATTACAGACCCCCATAGACAAAAGATGCAAGACTTAAAAATGAATATGGGGAATGAAGGAATAACGTTTTGCAGCTGGAACGTTAAAGGTATTAATGAACCAATTAAGATAGGTAAAGTATTAGCACATTTAAAAGCAATTAAAGCTGATGTAATTTTTATTCAAGAAACTCATTTAAAAAAAGATGCTGAGTATAGGCTGAAAGCTAAATGGATAGATAAAACGTATCATTCTTCTTTTACACACAAATCAAGAGGTGTAGCAACATTATTTCATAAAGGCATTTTATTCAAACATACATCAACTATAACTGATAACGATGGCAGATACATTATTGTAATAGGAGAATTAAATGCACAAAAAATAATTTTTGTTAATGTATATGGACCAAACTTTGATAGTCCATTGTTTTTCAAGAAAATATCCCGGAAATAGCATAATATAACCTAATAACTGGAGGAGATTTAAATTGTACATTAGATCCTTACTTAGACAGATCTACAAGACAAAGGAAAATTAAATCCCATTCCAGTGACTTATTAAATGCATATATGGAAACTACTAATATTAAAGATGTTTGGAGAGTAGAAAATCCAACTGGACGAGAATACTCCTTTTATTCACTGGTACATAAAACCTATTCAAGAATAGATAACTTTTTGGTCGATGTCAGACTTATTTCACTCACTTATAATTCTAAATATCACAATATTATAATTTCAGATCATGCACCTTTAACATTTAAGATTAAAATAAATGGTAAAACAGAAAAACGGGGACAATGGAGATTTAATCCACAAATTAAAAAAAAACTAAATAACTCAGGAATATATTACAGAACAGATCAAGATTTTCTTTGAAATAAATGATAAACCGGAAATATCTTATTCCTTATTATGGGAAACTTGTAAAGCATATCTCCGTGGAATTATGATTTCCTCTCAAGCATTCTATAATAAAAAGAATCGAAGGGATCAACAGGAACTGGAAAAGGAGATTAAACAATTAAATACAGAGAATGCAGCTAATCCATCCATAATAATACATAATAAAATTGCAGCACTGAAATATAAATTAAATAAAATATATTCAGATCAAGTTGTAAAACTTTATCAATACACTAAACAATTACAGTTTGAATTTGGAGATAAACCTCAAAAATTATTGGCTCGCCAATTAAGGAAGATGGAGGGAGAAAAAATAATCCACAGGATTAAATCACATAATGGCAAACTTTTTAATACAACCTAAAGATATTAATGAGAGATTTCTGCAATATTATAAAAACTTATACACCGCTAAAACAACAGAAAACAAGATAGGAATAGAAGCATTTAAAAAAAAATGTAATTTGAATGGGTTGGATTCACAAAATAGAGAATCATTAAATGCTGAAATTTTAGTAAAAGAAATCCAAGAATCTATTAGATCATTAAAAAATGGTAAAACACCGGGACCAGATGGTATTGGCTCGGAATTTTATAAAACATTTTATGATCTGATTGCACCACGCCTGAAGACATTATATGAATATATATATACACAGCAGAAACTACCAGAAACGTTAAATTAATCTATTATAACACTTATACCTAAAATAAACAAAGATCTGGATGAACCAGGATCATTTAGAGCTATAGCTCTTTTAAATACTGATCAAAAGATACTAACTAAAATATTAGCACAAAGGCTAAGCACAGTTATTAACAAATTAATTCATCCCGATCAAACAGGATTTATACCAAAACGATATTCCTCATATAACCTGAGACGTTTATTCAATATTATATATTCGAAAAGAGGTATTAAAAAAGATCTAGTAGTTATTTTGTTAGATGCGGAGAAAGCCTTCGATCAGGTGGAATGGTCCTATTTGTTTTCGGTTATGGAAACTTTTAAATTGGGAGAGAAGTTCATTACTTGGGTCAAATTATTATACACTAACCCAACAGCCAGAATAATAACAAATCAAATGCTATCAACTAAATTCAGTTTATCTCGAGGATGTAGACAAGGTTGCCCTTTATCTCGCCTACTGTTTGCACTTGCAATAGAACCATTAGCTCAGCGGGTGAGATCACATCCTGAAATATATGGGTATGATACCAGAGATACTGAAAATAAAATCTCCTTATATGCAGAAGATGTATTACTTTATATCACAAAACCGGAAATTAGTATCCAAAATTTATTAAAATTAATAACTGAATTCGGATCTTTTTCAGGATATATTATCAATTGGAATAAAAGTGAACTTATGCCAATAATGGTAAATAACCTACATATATTACAACAATTTCCTTTTAAGATAACAAATGAAAAAAATAAATATCTTGGAATTTATGTAACAAAAAGATTTGATTCTTTATTTAAATCCAACTTCCCACTATTATTGAATAAATTAAATAAGAACATTTTATATTGGAAAACTCTACCCATTTCAATGTTAGGTAAAATTAATGTAATAAAAATGATTTTTCTTCCGCAATTACTATATCTTTTCCAATTAATTCTGATATATCTTTCTAAAAATTTCTTTAGGAAGGTGGATTCTCTAGTTACTAACTTTATTTGGGATTATAAGAGCCATAGAATAAATTTAAAAAAACATTTATGTAAATTAAAAATAAATGGAGGTTAGCACTACTAAACTTTATGTTTTATTAATGGGCAGTTAATATTAAAAATATGAATTTTTGGTTAGTAGAGACAGATAACCAACCAATTAGGTTAAAAATGGAAAAAGAAGATTGTTCTCCTTTTGAAATCAGTTCAATAATATTTGCCAATATTAATTTAGGTAAGAAAACCTATAGTGAAACCCCTATAATAGAAAGTGGAATACGTATCTGGAAACAAATAAAGAAAACATTAAAATTGAAATCTATACCACTAGCCCTTACCATTGTAAATAATGTTACATTTAAACCTTCAATGATGGATAAAGGCTTTTTACAATGGAAAAATAAGGGAATTAATAAGATGGGCGATCTCTTCAGGGAAATTTCTTTCCTTTCATTTCAAGAATTACAACAAATTTATGGATTACATTCCAAAGATTATTTTAGATACTTACAAATCAGAGACTATGTAAAAGCAAACACACAGGAAATTAGAAATAGAAAGACAGAAATTTTAGATGAATGTCTAAATAAACACCCGAACACAGAAAAAATGATATCATACATTTATAATATCCTATTGGAAAATGATGTCCCATTAACAGAAATATATAGACAATCATGGGAAAATGAATTAGGTCAAATTATCAGACCAGAAGTATGGGATGAAAGTTTACATCACATACACCACTGTTCGTTAAATGCTAGACACTCTCTTATACAATTTAAAATATTACATAGATTTTACATTACTCAAAATCCAAACTACATAACATTTTTCCAAATGTCTGCCATATGCGATAAATGTCAGCACTTAGAAGCTAATCTGACACACTCATTTACAAATTGTGTAAAAATTACAAAATTTTGGATAGAAATATTTAGGATAATTTCGAATGTTGTTAATATGAACCTGACATTTGACTCAAAGTTAATAATACTGGGAATACTGGAAAGAGATCAGTTAATAACAACGAATCAAAGAATTTTTATTGATTATAGTTTAATAATTGGGAAAAAATTAATATTAAAATTCTGGAAAGGTCATACATCCCCCACAATTAAAATGTGGAATACAGAAATGTCGGAGACACTCGATCTGGAAAGATTGAGACTTGTCCTAATGGACAGGTTGGATCTTTTCAGAGGGATATGGTCTCCATATATTGAATAACTACAGGGTCAAAGTGGCTCGGTGCGAGAGGCTGACTGAGGCCTGAATAATAGAATGGATGAAGAATTACGTATAATAAATCATGGATATATCACCAACGATGGATACCTTTTTAATACTCCATTCACTTCCTTATTTTCTATATTATTTTTCTCTATCTTTTCTTACTTAATAAAAAAAATTAAAAAAAATGTATAGAAATATAAAGTCTTAAATGTTAATATTAATATTAATAATATTATGAATGTATGTAAGAAGTATTTTCTATTAATATGTATTTACAACTAATAAAAAAAATTCATCAAATGTGCTCGCATTATAACTCAATCTCTCCCATCCTCGCAACATTCTTATAAATGTTTTCAGCCTCCTCTCTAGCTTAGTCACATTTCTCCAATAGTAGGGATATCAGAATTCATGGTGGCGTGGCGGTAGAGTTGCTGCCTTACAGCAAAATGCAGCACTGGAGACCCAGGTTCGATCCCGATTACGGGCGCTGTCTGTACGGAGTTTGTACGTTCTCCCTGTGACCTGCGTGGGTTTTCTCCAGAGATCTTCGGTGTCCTAACACATTCCAAAGATGTACAGGTTTGTAGGTTAATTGGCTTGGTTAATTGGCTTGATAAATGTAAAAATTGTGCAGTATAAAATTGTCCAACTACAAGTTACAAGGTACAAGGTACCAGAAGTTCACAAAATATTCCAAGCACGATCTCACCAACATCTTGTACAGTGGGCTGCACAATGGTGCAGCGATAGAGTTGCTACCTTACGGCACCGGAGTCCCCGGTTCGATCCTGACTACAGGTGCTGTCTTCACAGAGTTTGCACTTCATCCCTGTGACTGCATGGGTTTTCTCCAGTTACTCTGGTTTCCCCCTACATTCAAAAGACGTACAGGTTTCTTGGTTACGTGGCTTCTGTAAATTGTCCCTAGAGTCTAGGATAGAACTAGTGCACGGGGTGATTATTGGTTGGCGCGGACTCGGTGGGCCGAAAGTCCTGTTTCCACACTGTATCTCTAATCTAAACCAAGCTGCAACTAAACTAAGCTCATACGACTTGTACTCAGTGTTCCCTCCCATGAAGATACACATACTATACACCTCCTTCACCATCATTTCGGGGAGTCCAGAACCAGGGGTCACAGTTTAAGAATGAGGGGCAGGCCATTTCGGACTGAGATGAGGAAAAACCTTTTCACCCAGAGAGATGTGAATCTGTGGAATTGATAACTCCTGGTTACAGACCGCCCAAAGAGAAATCTGCCTGGAAATTATACCAGGTCGATAGCACTAAACAATTCGATATTCATTGCACTCTCTTCCAATTCTCATTCTGCCAAAGGCATAATACAGTGTGTTGACATAACTACATAACACATTTAGTTCTATTGTCTCGGGATCAATTTCTCTGTGCAGCCTTTATTGCCTCTCCCTCCGTGGACCCCATCACAATTTCAAAAACATCTATTAAATATCTTTTAACTTTTTGCTGCTCCCATTCCTATAGTTTCCCCGCTCCTGATATTATCATCCTGATGAATCAACATTGTCTACTTTCTATTATCTTAATGTGTTTTCTGCAACGGGACTTCTATATAAATGCAAAAGTGTAATTGTCATACTGCCATTCTCAAACTCCCAGATGGGCTGTAGATTGAAAATTGTGTTCAGTTCTGATCATCGGACATCAAGAGAACATGATAGACGCCCAGTTCAGCGTTCCCTTGAGCAGAGCTGGTGTAATTGAAGTGTTTAGGATTTGATAATGCAAATGGTGGAGAAATTATCTCCTCTGCTTTCAAGGTCAAGGACAAAGGATCCCTCGCTTAAATTATTTGCGAGCCCTTCTAGAGTGACATCTTGAAGCAGATCTTCACACAAAAGCTATGAGAAATCTAAAATATTCTTGCTCAAGTTTCAAACTCAGATTCATAGAATTTTCATACAATAGACAAAAGACAATAGGTACAGGAGTAGGCCATTCAGCCCTTCGAGCCAGCATCGCCATTCAATGTGATCATCCCCAATCAGTACCCCATTCCTGCCTTCTCCCCATATCCCTTGACTCCGCTATCTTTAAGAGCCCTATCTAGCTCTCTCTTGAAAGTATCCAGAGAACCGGCCTCCTTCGCCCTCTGTGGCAGAGAAATCACAAGTCTCTGTGAGAAAAAGTGTCTCCTCGTCTCCGTTCTAAATGGCTTGCCCCTTACTCTTAAACTGTGGCCCCTGGTTCTGGACTCCCCCAACATTGGGAATATGTTTCCTGCCTTTAGCGTGTCCAAACCCTTAACAATCTTATATGTATCAATAAGATCCCCTCTCATCCTTCTAAGTTCCAGAGTATGCAAGCCCAGCCGCACCATTCTCTCAGCATATGACAGTCCCGCCATCCCGGGAATTAACCTTGTAAACCTACGCCGCACTCCCTCAATAGCAAGAATGTCCTTCCTCAAATTAGGGGACCAAATCTGCACACAATACTCCAGGTGTGGTCTCACTAGGGCCCTATACAACTGCAGAAGGACCTCTTTACACCTATACTCAACTCCTCTTGTTATCAAGGCCAACATGCCATTCGCTTTCTTCACTACCTGCTGTACCTGCATGCTTACTTTCATTGACTGATGAAAAAGGACCCCCAGATCCCGTTGTACTTCCCCTTTTTCCAACTTGACACCATTCAGATAATAATCTGCCTTCCTGTTTTTGCTACCAAAGTTGATAACCTCACATTTATCCACATTTTACTTTGGAGTCACGTGAGTGACTACGTGAAGAAGGCCGTCCCCACGCATGCGCGTCATTACGTCTGGCGCATTGGGCAACGACCGACTGGCAGGTGCATTTGCTCCTTCCAGCGGGTAAGTTTAAAAGATTCAGGTAAGTGTTTTTTCAAACAGCTTTGGCTGAAATCGTTGCTCCCGATCCGGAGTACGTTTATTGGAGAATACTTGTATTGTGAATTGGTCCAAGGTGAAGAGGCGAGCTGCGACCAAAACGGCTGCGGAAGACCACGGGCCTGCGGGCAGCGTGCAACCGCCAAATTCACCTACAGAGCCGCTGGCAGAGCAGCCAGCAGCCACAGATTTGGTGCGGCCAGAAGGCACCTTGGCTACTCCACGGGGGAGGAAAGCCACAAGAAAGTCTGTAAGGGCCCTGGACTCTGAGGAGTTGGGCCAGGAGGAGGTGGACGAGTTCCCTCCTAAGGGCAGTGTTACCGGCAGGCTGGCCCAGCTGGAGAGCCTTGTGGAGAGGTTACTCCAGCACGATACGCTCCAGAGGAAGGAGCTATCGGAGCCCGGGGAGTTTATTGACCCCGAGGCAGCAGCGCCTGTGTCAGGGCTGCGTGATATCTCCCTGTCAGATGACGGGAGCGTATGAGGTCAGTGCTATGCTGACCCAGAGTACGGAGGCACAGTTGGGCTAGAGGGACCATCGGGTGTATTGTCCATTGCATCCATATTTGCGGTCCCAGCCCTCACCGGCGAGCCATTGGATACAGAGCTCGCCGAGAATATTAATTATATGGCTTCCCATCCTCTGCAAGAACAGACGATGGAGGAGACCACTGCCAGGTACACTACTCCACAGAACTGTGCCTCACTGAGTGTCCCCATAGTAAACCAGTCTATTTGGGGCACATTGGAGGGGGTGTCAGAGCCCAGGAGGTAAAATTGCAGAAAGTACTCCGGCTACTCGCCTCGGGCATCACGGCCTTTGCAAGGTCAGTGGAGGGGGCACCTCTCTCAGGGACTCAGGAGGACGTGATGGCATTAATGTGCAATGCACATTTTGAAATTAATGGTATCAGAAAAAATGCCATCTGTCCTGCCATTAACTCTAAATTTGCTGGATTTTGTAAACCGGGGACTGTTCAACCCCCAGACTTCCTATTCGGAGAAAACCTGAGTAAACAGGTGAAAGATTTGGACGAAGTCTAAGACTGTTGGCCTCATGAAGATGCCTCCGAAGGGTCGTCTTTTCGCAGACTGTACCCCTACCCTCAGGTGCATGCCAAACGGTTCACTGGGTATGGTGGACGTAGTGTGGAGCAAACTACACAGAGGCCTTTTTTAGGGCAGGGCCCGAGCCGGGCCATGTTCAAGATGCAATGCTCTCCAGCAGTCCTACCCCCCAGACCTCGGGTGCAGAAGCAGCGACGTTACCGCCGGTAAATCCTAATGTAGGTGCGACTGCAATGGATACATTACAAGTTGGGGGGAGATTGCAATTTTTCTTACATGAATGGTAGTGGATAACATCTAACCCGTTTATACTGCATAGTATTCAAGGTTTTCAAATTGAGTTCATTTCCAACTTGCCTCCACCTACTCAGCACACACTTGGCCGTAAGTTTGTGTTCTCACAACAGGAGTGTATTAGTGCACAAAAAGAGCTAGACTCTTTGTTTAAAAAAGGTGTAATTGAAAGGGCAGGCGTGAGTCTTATCAATTTGTGTCCAACATCTTTATGAGGCCAAAAAAGGATGGAGGATGTAGAATTATTCTAGATTTGACGGAGCTTAACACTTTTGTGCAGTATAAACATTTCAAAATGGAAACGTTTGTTACAGCTAAACAACTGCTTTCCAGGGGATGTTTTATGACAAGCATTGACCTCAAAGGTGCTTACTATTCAGTGGCCATTCATAAGCAACACAGAACATTTTTGAAGTTTAACTGGATGGGTCAGTTCTGGCAGTTTAAAGCTTTGCCTAACGGATTAACTTTGACTCCCAGACTATTCACAAAATTGCTCAAACCAGTTCTGGGGTTCTCAGAGCACAAAATCATATTTTCATGGCATATTTGGATGACATTTTAGTCATTGGGAGGACTTTTGAATTAGCTGAATCATCTGTGTCAGCTACAAAACTCATTTTCGAAAAGATTGGATTCATTATCCATCCAGTTAAGTCTAAATTGGTGCCATCTAAGATAATTGCCTATTTGGGTTTCAGCTATCTATTTACCAGGAAGGTATAACACAGTGGCAGACACCAAGTCACGAGAGTTCAAAGAATGGATGTTAAATCATGAAGTGTTCAATGATATTGTCCTTCGTTATGGTTTACAGGATATTGATCTGTTTGCTTCCCGGCTTAATCATCAGTTACCAATTTATGTGCCATGTGAGCCAGACCAGGGGCAGTAGCAGTAGATGCATTCTCGCTATATTGGGGTGGTAAATTTGTGTATGTATTCCCCCCATTCTGCCTCATTACCCGATGTGTGGCAAAGATCCATCAAGATTCCGCCACTGGCATTCTGGTAGTGCCAGACTGGCCTACTCAGCATTGGTTCCCTCTGGTGCTAGCCTTAATCACACAGCCTTTTATGGTAGTGCCCAAGAGAAGAAATCTGCTGGTACACCCAGTGACAGGGGAAAGCCACCCTCTTCATGACCGTATAAATTTGTTGGTTTGCAGATTCTGAGGAGACTGTGTCTGGGGCTCGGGCTTTCAGATGTCATCACTGCGGTCTGGAGGAAGAGCACTCAGAAACAGTACATTTCTCACATAAGAAAATGGGAGATGTACTGTTCCCGCTCTCACATTTCATACCACACAGCTACAATCACTGATGTCTTGGAGTTTCTATCATCATTCTATCACGATAGCAAACTGAGTTATAGTGCCATAAACAGTGCCGCAGTGCTTTGTCCAATTATTTACAGCTGGAGTCAGCACATCACACGGTAGGGTCCCACCCTTTAATAACTAAATTTACGAAGGGCGTCTTTAATTCCACTCCCCTAGACCCAGGTACATTCATATATGGGATGTCAGCGTGGTCCTCATGCTGTTCTGTCAGTGGGCACCAGTTTCATCTCTGTCCCTACACCATCTGACATTGAATGTAGTTATGCTCATGGCCCTGGCATCAGCACAACGGGTCCAAACACTACATAAACTCAGACTGGACAATATGAGTTTGTCCGGCAATAATGTCACCTTTTTCATTAGGGACCTCATCAAATAGAGCAGGCCAGGGGTACTAGGGCTCAAGTTGCGTTTCATGGCATATCCCTCAGATCCACGAGTGTGTGTCGTATCATCCATAACCCATTATATTAAGGTCACCAGGAGCTTGAGAGGCTCGGAACTCTCCTTTTTTGTCAGATACACCAAACCTCACAAACAGGGTACGGTGCAGACCATCTCTAGATGGATCAAACAGGTTCTGGCGTGTGCAGGAGTGGACACTGACATTTTTAAACCTCATTCCACCAGGGCTGCATCGACGTCAGCAGCAAGGGACATGGATGTTCCTCTTTAACAAATTCTGGCGGCTGTGGGATGGTCGAATGAGAGGTCGAACCAGAGGTTTTATAATAAGCCTGTCACCAGATCCAGGGATTTTGCTGATTCTGTTTTAAGGTCTGTTTCACAGATTCCCCCTGGGTGAGAGGGGTCACTGTTTGTTTTTCTTTCTGTTATTAAACCATTACAATTGTTAAAACGTGTCGTGTTTGAATGCATTAATTTTCTCACTCGTCCTTGTCAATTGATGCAGCTGTGACGCGTGGACTCGTTCCTCAGCATGAAATCACAGACCTTCAACATCTTCACATAGTCACTCACGTGACTCTGAAGTAAAATAGTAAGATTAAACGAGAACTTACCAGTTTGAAGTTTGATCGTTATTTTATGAGGAGTTACGATGAGGGATTACGTGCTTCCCGATCCCTACCATCGTAACTTAACAATCATCTGCTAGTTCTAGTCATCTATAATCTTACTATGTTAGTTCAACAACTGTTATCCGTGACTTCACACCGTTGCTTTGAAGATTGACGCGCATGCGTGGGGACGGCCTTCTTCACGTAATCCCACATTGTAACTCCTCATAAAATAACGATCAAACTTCAAACTGGTAAGTTCTTGTTTAATCTAACTATTAAACTACATCTGCCATGCATCTGCCCACTCACCCAACCTGTCCAAGTCACCCTGCATTCTCATAGCATCCTCCTCACAGTTCACACTGCCACCCAGCTTTGTGTCATCTGCAAATTTGCTCATGTTACTTTGATTCCCTTCATCTAAATCATTGATGTATATTGTAAATAGCTGCGCTCCCAGCACCGAGCCTTGCGGTACCCCACTAGTCACTGCCTGCCATTCTGAAAGAGTCCCGCTAATCACTACACTTTGTTTCCTGTCTGCCAACCAATTTTCTATCCATGTCAGCACTCTACCCCCAATACCATATGCCCTATTTTTGCCCACTAATCTCCTAATCCCTAATCAAATGCTTTCTGAAAGACCAGGTACACTACACCCACTGGCTCTCCCTTGTCCATTTTCCAAGTAACATCCTCATAAAATTCCAGAAGATTAGTCAAGCATGATTTCCCCTTCGTAAATCCATGCTGACTCAGACCGATCCTGTTACTGCTATTCAAATGTGTTGCTATTTCATCTTTTATAATTGACTCTTTCCCACCACCGATGTCAGGTTAACTGATTTATAATTCCCTGTTTTCTCTCTCCCGCCATTCTTATAAAGTGGAATAACATTAGCTACTCTCCAATCCAAAGGAACTGATCCTGAATCTATAGAACATTGGAAATTGAACACCAATTGATCCACGATTTCAGGAGCCACTTCTGTAACTACCCTGGGATGCAGACCATCAGGCCCTGGGTATTAATCAGCCTTCAGTCCCATCAGTCCACCCAACACCATTTCCTGCCTAATGTGGATTTCTTTTAGTTCCTCCGTCAACCCAGATCCTCTGGCCACTACTATATCAGGAAGATTGTTTGTGTCCTCCTTAGTGAAGATGGATCCAAAGTACCTGTTCAAGTCATCTGCCATTTCCTTGTTCCCATAATAAATTCAACTTTTTCAGTCTTCAAGGGTCCAACTTTGGTCTTAACTAATTTTTTTCCTCTTCACACACCTAAAGAAGCTTTTACTATCCTTCTTTATATTCTTGGCTAGCTTACCTTCGTACCTCATCTTTTCTCCCAGTATTGCCTTTTTAGTTATCTGCTATTGCTCTTTAAACATTACCCAACCCTCTTGCTTCCCGCTCATCTTTGCTATGTTGTATTTCTTCTCTTTTATTTTTATACTGTCCCTGACGTCCCTTGTCAGCCACCGTCGCCCCTATCTCCCCTTGGAATCTTTCTTCCGCTTTGGAAAGAACTGATCCTGCACCTTCTGTATTATTCCCAGAAATACCTACCATTGTAGTTACACTGTCATCCCTGCTAGGATATCTTTCCAGTCAACTTTGGCCAGCTCCTCCCTCATGGCTCCATAGTCCCCTTTATTTAACTGCAACACTGACACCTCTGATTTACCCTTCTCCCTCTCCAATTGTAGATTAAACTTGACTATATTATGGTCACTACCTCCTTATGGCTCCTTAACCTCAAGTTCCTTAATCAAATCAGGTTCCTTACATAACACTAAATCCAGAATTGTCTTCTCCCTGGTAGGCTCCAATACAAGCTGCTCTAAGAATCCATCATGGAGGCACTCCACAAACTCCCTTTCTCGGGGTCCAGTACCAACTTGATTTCCCAGTCTACCTGCATGTTGAAATCTCCCATAACAACCGTAGACGTTACTACATGCCATGATTCAACTTGCACCGTATATCCAGACTACTGTTTGGGGGCCAGTAGATAAGTTACATTAGGGTATTTTTACCCTTACAATTTCTTAGTTCTATCCATACTGACTCCACATCTCCTGTTTCAATGTCACCCCTTGCAAAGGACTGAATTTAATTCCTCACCAACAGAGCTACCTCACCCCCTCTGCCCACCTGTCTGTCTTTTCAATAGGAGGCATACCCTTGAATATTTAGTTCCCAGCCCTAGCCCTCTTGCAGCCATGTCACTGTAATTCCCACAACATCGTACTTGCCAATTTCTAACTGAGCCTCAAGCTCGCCCACTTTATTTCTTATACTTCGCGCATTCATATACAACACTTTGACCTCGGTATTTACATCCATTCTTGCACCGCTCATCATATGTTAACCCACTCATTCCAGGGATCATTCTTGTAATCCTCCTCTGGACCCTCTCCAATGCCAGCACATCCTTCCTCAGATATGGGGCCCAAAACTGCTCACAATACTCCAAATGTTAAAGAAGGAACTGCAGATGCTGGCGAATCGAGGGTACACAAAAAGCTGGAGAAACTCAGTGGGTGCAGCAGCATCTAAGGAGCGAAGGAGATAGGCGACGTTTCGGGTCGAGACCCTTCTTCAGACTGGTCAGGGATCAGGGAAACGAGAGATATAGACGGTGATGTGGAAAGATAAAGAACAATGAATGAAAGATATGCAAAAAAGTATCGATGATAAAGGGAACAAGCCATTGTAAGCTGTTTGTGGTGTGAAAATGAGAAGCTAGTGCGACTAGGGTGGGGGAGAGAGATAGAGAGAGAGGGAATGCCAGGGCCCAAGGGCTGAGGGAGAGGTGGGAAGGGGAGGAGACAGCAAGGGTTAACAAAATTGAGAAAATTCAATGTTCAAGCCCAGAGGATGCAGACTCCCCAAGCGGAATATGAGGTACTGTTCCTCCAACTTGCAGTGTTGCTCACTCTGGCCGTGGAGGAGGCCCAGGACCGAGAGGTCGGATACGGAATGGGAGGGGGAGTTGAAGTGCTGAGCCACCAGGAGGTCGGCTTGGTTATTGCGGACCGAGCGGAGGTGTTCGGCGAAACGATCGCCAAGCTTCCGCTTGGTCTCACCGATATCGGATCCCTGATCCCTGACCAGTCCGAAGAAGGGTCTCGACCCGAAATGTCGCCTATCTCCTTCGCTCCTTAGATGCTGCTGCACCCGCTGAGTTTCTCCAGATTTGTGTGAACCCAAATGCAGTCAGCCCAGTGCCTAACAAAGCCTCAGCATTACATCCCTGTTTTTTATATTCTAGTCATCTCAAAATAAATGCTACCATTGCATTTGCCTTCTTTACCACCAATTCGACTTGCAAATTCACTTTTTCGGAAACCTGCATCAGCACTCCCAAGTCCCTTTGCATCTCCGATTTCTGGATTCTCACCCTATTTAGAAAATAGTCAATACCTTTATTCCTACTACCAAAATGCATGACTCCACATTTTGCTACACTATATTCTATTTGCAGTAATTAAAAGAGGTACGTGCTATTATTTTAAATTCTGATAATATTGGTTTGATGTAAATTATGTGACTATGCAGAAATTATTCCTTTTAAATATAATTTAGCCATGATGCAAAAATGCTTTGAAGTATAGTTTGATTGTGAACATCGATAAACATCTGCAATGTAGATCCATATATTGATCACGTCACTCAGAGCTTTGCAAACATCTGGATACCAGACCACATTGCCAACTGGTTTACACATCTGGATTAAGTACTTCCCGCATTCCTTGTTGAAATGTTGTCTCCTTATTCTGTATGAGCCCTGATTTGCATCCCACTGCTTGAAGCTCTCATAGCAATCCTCTGTTATAGCTCTTTAAGAATATCTGGAACGACTTCCTTTCAAAGAATCAGCAATAATACTGGGCCATCCTCATTATCACTAATGCATTTGGGCTGGCACATGGGAATTTTCTTGTAAATGCCTGCCTCATTGCAGCTTCAGCAGTTTATATTGACTATAATGGAACATCAGTACAGACATGGTAAATATTTGCAAGCATGACTAGATATAGTGATACATGGAAAAAAACTTGTTTCAAGACAACAAAAAATGCTGCATTATTGCTTCCCGTTATTTCTCTTCTAACCATTTTCTGTGTTTAATTCAGATTGGCTGTGAATTCCCATAGAAATTGGGGATAGAACGCACGCAATATATTTCCATTTATTTTCATTGTGCATTTGCTGAGATGGGGAACCTTGGTCAGCATTGGTGAGTTCGGCTGAAGGGCCAGTTTCCATGACTGTATGACAAATCAAATAAAGTTATTATATTCGCTGTTCCAATAAGACATTGCCTGTGCAGTGGAGGGACATTACCTGTCCACAATAATCTGTTGGGCAAAAGCAATGGATAGGATTCCTCTTTATATGGAACATCATCTAAAATGTAATGGTGTGGGGGATCAACCGTCATGGGGGGGGTGGGTTTAAGGTGAACAAACACGGACCCGACGTGGGATACTTTGTACCTTTGACACCGCCCTTTATGTAGCAACTCTTTGTATGCCTTGAGTGTGCAAAACAAAGAATATCACTGTGACTTGTCACATGTGACAATACAGTATCATTCAGTCATGAAGCTGGACCATTTGGGCTTGAGTATCAGTCAGTTACTTGTGGGTTGAATAGACACAGGCGGCATGGTAGCACAGTGGTAGAGTTGCTGCCTTACAGTGCCAGAGACCAGGGTTCTATCCATATTATGGGCGCTGTTTGTAAGGAGTTTGTACGTTCTCCCCCTGACCTGCGCGGGTTTTCTCCGAGATCATCAGTTTCCTCCCACACGCCAAAGATGTACAGGTATGTAGGGAAATTGGCTTGGTAAATGTATAAATTATCCATAGTATGTGAAGGATAATGTTAATATGCGGGGATTGCTGGTTGGCATCGACCCGGTGGGCTGAAGGGCCTGTTTCCGCGCTGTATCTCTAAACTAAACGAAACATAGAAATAGTAAGATTAAATGAGAACTTACCAGTTCGAAGTTTGATCCTTATTTTATGAGGAGTGACATTGAGGGATTACGTGAAGAAGGCCCGCCAGGCGCATGCGCGTCATACTTCAAAGCAGCGGCGTGTAAACACAGAAAACAAATAGCCGAAGTAACATAGTAAGGCTCCTAGAAGACTAGAACTACCAGATGATCTCTTAGATTATGAGGGTGGGAGTGGAGGGCACGTAATCCCTCAACGTCACTCCTCATAAAATAAGGATCAAACTTCGAACTGGTAAGTTCTCGTTTAATCTTACTATTTTACTTCAGAGTCACGTGAGTGACTACGTGAAGATTTCAAAGCTCTGTGTTTGCATGCCGCAGATGCACTCCATACGACAAGCTGCTTCGGTTGACACAGTAGTAAGATAAAGAAGATATTGAACATTGCATGAATAATTCAATAACGATTTTAATAGTAACAAACAGAGTAATGACCCCTCTGTCCCAGGGGGAAATTACAAACAATAAGTGATATAAACAAAGCAATAAAATTAAATGGAACCCAAAACAGCAGGCCCAAACCGTGGCACTGCCTGAACAGGTTTATCATAAAAATGAGAAAAAGTTGACTCTCTAGACCACCCTGCAGCCGCAAGGATTTGATCTAGCGGCACGTCCTGAGCCTTCGCCGCGGATGTAGATGCTGCCCTGGTGGAGTGAGATTTAAACACATCAGTGTCAATTTCCGCAGAACTTAGAACCTGTTTGAACCATCTAGAAATAGTTTGTACTGACACTTGCTTATATGGCTTTTTGTGACTAATGAGCAGTCCTGTCTCAGAACCTCTCAGACTCCTTGTTAACGCAATATATTGGGTTAAATGTTTAACTACACATAACAGTTGGTCAACAGGATATGCTTTAAACGTCACCTTGATTCCTGACCTTCCTGGTCTATTTTGTTTGATTAAATCACAGACATAAAATGTAATATCATCTTGAGAGAAATGCATATAATCTATTCTTAACAAGTGCAATGTTTGTACACGTTGTGCTGAAACCAACGCCATTAACATAACCACTTTAAGAGTCAATTTTTGCAAAGATAATGACGCAATTGGAGCCCATTGCCGAAGCAGTGTGAGAACTATACTGATATCCCAGATTGCTGTGTATCTGGGTTGAGGAGGGTTTTTGTTAAAAATTCCTCTCATAAACCTGGATAAAAATGGATGAGACCCGATAGGTTGTCGTGCTGAAGACTGCCCTAAATAAGAGGACAAAGCACTGCGGGCAGTGTTAATAGCACTATAACTAAGGTGCTCATCAAAATGTAAAGTAGCAAGGAACTCCAACACATCACGTATACTAGCAGTATCATGCGATATATTAGATTGTACACAGAACAGTTCCCATTTCTTAATGTGCACGAGGTATTGTTTTTTAGTGCTAGTTCTCCAGCCTGCAGTCATAACCTCCATGGTCCTGTTCGATAATCCAAGCCCTTGGAATGGTCTGGTCAGAACCTGCAGACCAACAAATTGATACGGTCATGTAATGGGTGACTTTCTCCTGTAACCGGATGCACCAACAAATGACTGCTGCTGGGAATCCTCATGAATGGCTGTGCCATTATTCTCAGTACCAATGGGAACCATGGTTGTGTTGGCCAATCTGGGACCACCAAAACACCTGTGGCGGAGTCACGCTCTATTTTGGTGAGACATTTCGCAATCAGGCAGAATGGAGGAAACGCATAAAAGAATGAGTGTCCCCAGTGTAATGAGAACGCATCCACAGCTACTGCACCTGGATCTGGCTCCCAGGAGACATATTTAGGCAACTGGTGATTCAGTCTGGATGCAAAGAGATCAATATCTGGCAATCCAAATCGAGTAACAATGATTTGAAATATGCAGACATTCAACATCCATTCTATATTGTCATTAAACTTTCTCGACCTAAGGTCTGCTACCACATTATCTATGCCTGGTAGGTAGATGGCCGAAACCCAGATGTTCCGTGAAATACACCAATGCCAGATAGTATTAGCCAAGTTATCACATAACACAGATCTAGCTCCTCCCATATGATTAATATATGCCACAGCTGTGGTGTTATCAATCTGGAGTTGAACGTGGAAATCAGACATTGTGGAGAAATATGCTTTTAACCCATAAAAAGCACCCAATAATTCCAGATAATTAATACCATGTGTGTGAAGAAGCAAGTCCTCTTGCTCAGTCCATCTACCCCCACAGCTAGACTCTGTGTCTGTAGCCCCCCATCCGAGAGCGCTAACATCAGTCTGTAAAATCACTGAAGATTCGTCCACCAAAATGTGATTGGTGGCTTGTTTAACATTAACAATCCACCACTGCAATTCTGCAGAGCCGTCGTGGGTAACTGCATAAGCCGATCAAAATGGCCTGCATTGTGTTTCAATGCTTGTTCTCTTGCACTTTGCAAATGTTGATAATGCAATGGCCCGAACTGTACTGCAGGAAAGGCTGCTACCAATTTCCCAATGACTTTTGCAACGTCTCGGATGGAAGGATAAAGGTTTTGTGTAATACCAATAGAGACATTAACAATATCTACTACCTTGGCTGCTGGTAATGTAACTGTCATATGAACTGAATCAAGAAGAAACCCCAAATACTCAATCTGTTGGGTTGGCTGTAACCTGGACTTAAGTGGATGGACCAAAAATCCCAATGATTCAAAGAGATTCTTGGTTGCTGTAACAGAGTCTGCAGCTGACTCTTTAGTGTTGCCACCAATTAATATATCATCTAAATAGGCCATAACAATGTGATAGTGGGCCCTCAATTGCCCCAGCACAGGTTTCACCAATTTAGTAAATAACCTAGGTGCAGAACTTAATCCATTAGGCAATGCTCTATATTGCCACAGCTGTCCCATCCAATTAAATTTCAAGTACCTGCGATAATCAACATGAATTGGCACCGAATAATAAGCATCTTGTAAATCAATGGTGGCCATATAACAACCCTGGGACATCAGCTGCTTTGCAGTAACGAATATGTCCATTTTAAAATGCCTATAGAGAACTGAAGTATTCAATTGAGTGAGATCCAGAATTACTCCAAAAACACCATCTTTTTTGGGTCTGGGAAAAATATTAGACACAAATTGTTGAGGAACTGCTTTTTCAATCACACCTTTACGGGACAAATTCTGAATATCCACATTGACTTGCTCAGTCTCGTGAACAGAAAACACCAACACTTTACAAGGCTTATGCTGGTGAGGTGGATCTATCCCTGAGATAAACTCAAAGGTGGACCCCGACACAGTATTTAGAATAAACATATCAGATGTTATACAGCACCATTCCTGATAAAACAATTGTTAACGACCTCCAATAGGAGGTTGCACACCAGAATTTGTAACCTAAACACAAAGTCCCTGTACCTCTGCCGGTGGTTTGGAAAACTGTTGTCTGGCCGTGTTGGGGTTATAGGCAACGTGACGTGGTGGATACCCTCGTTGCCACCCTGGCCTCCCTCTGCTGGGCCCAGCACCCGGATCGGACCTCCGGTAAACGACCCCCGGCTTCCGAATAAACGGGCAAGCTGTGGCCGGCTTCATTAGACCCATGGTTTTCGCCTCCTCGTCAATATCCCAAATTTGTTTTACGAGATCGGAACCAAAGAGGAGTTCAGGCGATTGGACGTAGGTCACCTTACAGAGCACAGCAAATTTTTGGTTCCGGGTCGGCCTGATGGCAATTTTCCGAATGCAGTTGATCTCGAAAAAGACGTTACAGATCATACCCAACATGTCTTTATGTAACTGAGTTAACACGGTCCCTCGGACCATGGTGCCAAATGCTGTGATCGTAGCCGCCACCAATTTGAGGACTTGCTGATAACGAACCTCCTGCCCCCTCATGGAAGGACTCATGGGTGCCCATATAGCTGGGTTCACCATTGGAACTTTTAACGATGCACAGTTTACAGGTGTTTTATATTTATTACTTGTCACTTGCATGACCGATTGTTGTAGCTGGTGAGAAACTAAGTAATTGATATTAGTTACTAGGTAGTCCTCCATCGCCTCACCAATTCCCTCCGGAATAGCAAAAGTCATTGCTATGTCCGGTACACCCGGAGCAAGGCTCTTGTGCTCTGGTGTTTGCACATAAGCAGGGACACCAGACATAGGGTCAGCTGCATCCTGCCCCGCATCTCCCATTTGATAATCAAGGGAGGCATCCCCCAGTCCTATAATAGGCGATGGAAGGAATTCAAGGTAATCCTCTTCATAAGGTCCCTGCTGCTCAACTGCCTGAGGAATCACCGTGGCCTTAGCCCCTTGCTGTATTAGAACCTGGAGCATATTTTCTATTTGCTGCATTCTGCCCCACATCTTTTTATTAACTGGGGGAGAATCACCACCGTCATCAGACAATACTGGCCTGTTGGTTTTCCTTTTGGCCTTCCTGTGGCTCTCAGCAGCCTCAGCCTGTTGAGTTTCAGGCACTGTCCTGGAACCACTTTCAACAGGTGCTACCGGTGAAACGGCACCCGGTATCGGAACCGGAGGCCCTGTTGTTATCTCCCGACCCGATCGAGAATGCGACTCTTCGCAAGACACACGCTTAGAACGCACCCTCCGTCCGGACCGATCCGTCTCAAACTCCAACTGACTCTGCGAGCCAGCTTTACGGAGCTAAATACCCTGCAGGAAAAGTTGTTTAACGCTTACCTGCAAAGTTTCTACTTACCCGCTGGTGGAGCTGCGCCCTCCAGCCCGTTCAGTGCGACATGCGCGGGCGTAATGACACGCATGCGCCTGGCGGGGCTTCTTCACGTAGTCACTCACGTGACTCCGAAGTAAAATAGAGCCGTCTCCATCATTCAATTCAATATAAACATGACTGATCATACATGTCGCTATTCTTATCTCTTTAATCTCAGCTGCACCAAGCCAATACCCAAACAAATGACCAATGCAACTGGATTCTGGACTTCCTCATTGGCAGACCTAAGTCAGGTAGTAATGAACATCCACACAGATGCACTTCCAGGCTCCATGCTTCGCCACCCGCTCTACTCTCTTTAGACTCATGAGAAAGTTAAGCCAACTTCACTGCCATCTATAAATTTGCTGATGACGCCTGTGGTCGGCCAAATAACAGATGGTGAAGTTTAAGCGTACAGGAGAGAGATGGAACATCTGGTTGGGTGGTGCTTATTTAGGTATAGTTTAGTTTAGTTTAGTTTAGTTTAGTTTAGTTTAGTTTAGTTTAGAGATACAGGGTAGAATCAGGCCCTTCGGCTCTCCGAGTCCACAACGACCAGCAATCCATGTGCACTATCCTACACACCAGGGACAATTTTACAACTTACTGAAGCCAATTAAGCCTGTTAACCTGTACATCTTTGGAGTGTGGGAGGAAACCGGAGCATCCGGAGAAAACCCATGTGATCACAGTATAAACTCCGGAAAAGGACATCACCAGTAGTTAGGATCAAACCTGGATCTCTAGCGCTGTAGGGCAGTAAATCCACCCCTGCACCACCGTGCTGCCCTGATTCTCCTAATTCCATTTCCGATGTAAAAATACACATTCCTCCTGTCGCTGCGTATAATATAATGGTCACATAATGATGCTGGCCAGGATATAACCAATAAATCCTTAACAAAGTCCCTGGGGATTTTGCATCCTTTCTCCGGTGACTTCTTCAGCCGAATAATAATTGCCTTATCAGAAATCCCCATTTCTTTTTTCACTGGAGTGGTCCATAATCACCTTTAAAAACAGATTACATTTCAAATCCTTTGTCTGAAGTATTGTTTATGAAGATTCTGAAGACACAAAATGCTGGAGTAACTCAGCGGGACAGGCAGCATCTCTGGACAGAAGGAAAGAGTAACATTTTGGGTCGGGACCCTTCTTCAGACTGAGAGTCAGGGCAGAAGGAGACACAGAGATATGAAAGGCTAAGGCGTGAAAACGACAGACCAAAGGGGATGATGATGAAGGAAATGCAGAATGGTACATTGTTAGCTGAGGAGTCGGTGACAATGAAGCATACAATCAGTAATATTTAATCAGGAGGACAGTGGAACTGGTCAGAGAACTAGGATGGGGGAGGGGTGGGATAGAACATAGAGATCTTAAAATGAGTGATTGATTCTGTCAACAGTTGTGAGAGCATTCCACACCTTTAGCACATGATGAAGAGTTAACCGTCATGTTATCTTTGCTGCCGGCTTATTTAGAGATAATATGGAGCAGGTTGTCAGGAAGGGTTTGGTTCAGTTTAGTTATTTTAGTTCAGTTTAATTTAGAGAGACAGCGTGGAATCAGGCCCTTCGGCCCGCCGAGACCGCGCCGGCCAGCGATCCCGCACATTAACACTATCCTACACACACTAGGGACAATTTACATTTATACCAAGCCAATTAACCTACAAACCTGCACGTCTTTGGAGTGTGGGAGGAAAGCGAAGATCTCGGAGAAATCTCACGCAGGTCACAGGGAGAACGTAAAAACTCAGTACAGACAGCACCCGTAGTCAGGATCGAACCCGGGTGTCTGGCGCTCTAAGGCAGCAACTCTACCGCTGCTCCACCATGCCACCGCTGTCACGTAATGTATTCATTAGAGCTGGGAATCTGCCGCACAGGCATATCTCTTTAATGGAACAGGGTGACAATATGTGACACATGATACTGCTGGAACAAGCACTGTATGTGGTTTGCATATTTTAGTCATTCTTCCAGTGATAAACAACAGGCTATGACTGTTTAACCTTTGTAGAATTATGTGTCTTTCCAGCTTTGGGAAAATAAAACACTGTTATCTTCATATAACATCAGTGAGATTGCTGATAAAGTAAGTGCATGATTTTCAGTTGATGAAGGTTGATAATAAAACCCCCCGGACTATCTTTGATCTGACTTAGACACAATATGCTGGAGTAACTCAGCGGGACAGGCAGCATCTCTGGAGAGAAGGAATGGGTGATGTTTCGGGTCAAGACCCTTCTTCAGACTTGTTATTCCTTTTATCGTGTATCTGTACACTGTGAATGGCTTGATTGTAATCATGTATTGTCTTTCTGTTGACTGGTGAGCACGCAACAAAAGCTTTTCACTGTACCTCGGTACCCGTGACAATAAACTAATTTAAACTAAACTAAACTTCAAAAAACGTGCAAATTGTTGGTCAAAAGAAACACATTCCAACACTAAAAATGGGCCAAACTATGCAAACTTGAAACTAACCTGGTGGGTCTGATAGGGGCCAAGACTACAAAAGTTCATGCAAGGTTTGCCTCAGTTTGTGAAGGAAGGAACTGCAGTCTGAAGAAGGGTCTCAGCCCGAAACGTCATCTATCTATGTTCTCCTGAAATGCTGCCTGACCCATTGAGCTACTCCAGCAATTTGTGTCTTCTTTTCGAGAGATATGCTGAATAACTGGGCAAAGCCTGGAGCCAATGGGCCTAAACTGAATAAGCTACTGCCTTAGCTGCCTACCTAAACAAATTAGGTGGAAGGAGTTAAAAACTCAAGTCGATGATTCACCAACAGAAATGATTTCCATACATTTGCATGAGAAATAGACAATATTGTTGTTTGCCTGTATGGGGCTGTATAAATAATGGCATACAGTAAAAGAAACATGATGAACTTGTTCATGGTAACATCAGGAGTATTGCATCCTAACTGATCCATGTCGTCCAAGAAACCCCATCTAAGCTTGTCCCATTTGCCTGGGTATGGTCCATATCCCTTTAAACCTTTCCTCTCCATGTACCCATGCAAGTGTCTTTTAAATGCTGTTAAACATAGAAAAATAGAAAATAGGTGCAGGAGGAGGCCATTTGGCCTTTCGAGCCATTCATGGCTGATCATCCACAATCAGTAACCCGTGCCTGCCTTCTCCCCATATCCCTTGATTCTGCTAGCCCCTACAGCTCTATATAACTCTCTTTTAAATTCATCCAGTGGACTCTACTGTCTTCTGTGGCAGAGAATTCCACAAATTCACAACTCTCTGGGTTGTTTTTTCTCATCTCAGTTTTGAATGGCCTCCCCTTAATTCTTAGACTGTGGCCCCTAGTTCTGGACTCCCCCATCATTGGGAACATTTTTCCTGCATCTAGCTTGTCCAGTCCTTTTATAATTGTATATGTTTCCATAAGATTCATCCTTCTAAATTCCAGTGAATACAAGCCCACTCTTTCCAATCTTTCCTCATATGACAGTTCCGCCATCCTGGGGATTAACCTCATGAACCTACGCAGCACTGCCTCAATAGCAAGGATTTTGTTATAGAATTTGTCGTAGTAGCTGCCTCAACTACTGGCAGCTGGTTCCATATATCCACCAGCCTCTGAGTAAAAAAGTTGCCCCTCAGGTTCATATTAAATCTTGTCCGCTCTCACCTTAATCATATGTCCTTTCGGGTTTTTTCCGCTCTACCCTGGGTAAAAGACTTTGCATTTCAAATGCTTCCAAACCAAACCAACTCCTCCCAGGTAACATTCCCGTCATGATTTTATACCCCTCAATTAGATCACCCGTTAGTCTTGTGCGCACTAAGGAATAACATCCTAGCCTCAACTTCTTAGTCCTAGACCCTGCCCAACCTCTCCCTATAGCTCAGGTCCTCAATTGCTGGCAACACCCTTGTTTTTTTTTTTGTTTTGTTTTTTTTAATATTTTTTATTAGAGGTACAGTAAATTACATCAGTGTACATCCCGTATATATTATTACAATCATTGTACCCCTTAGTTTTTAAGGCTATTAAAAAAGGAATAGAAATAGAGAAAGTATAGAAAGTGAGAGAGAATTGTGAAAGTGAAGAAGCGTGACAAAGGGAAAGGAGAGAGAGCCCTTAGTCGAGGAGTTAGAGAAAGGAGATTAAGAGATAGACCCTGGAAAAAGAAAAGAAAGAAAGAAGAAAAAAGGAAAAGACATTTATTTTATTATAAACATCACGCAAAAGGAATTTACCAACTCGGCAATTTTTCATCCCCCTTTACCAAGACCCTACGCGGTACCTTTTTGAGGTACTCTTGCACCCTATCCTTGTAGTAGATCTATAAATGCAGACCACGTCTTATAGAAGTGATCTGTTTTTTCCAGCCAGGCGGAGTCTCATATCTTCCAGATGTAGCGTTTCAAACATAGTTGAAATCCACATATTTACTGTTGTTATGGGAGCATTTTTCCAGAATTTTAAGATTAGCTTTTTTCCAGTTATTAACCCGTATTCAAATAGATTCTTTTGAAACACATTTAATTCAGGGCTACCTTCCGTTGTTCCAAAAATAATCCATTCTGCTTTTGGTGTCAGTTTTATTTTAAATAATTTTGTGAAGATTTCAAAAATTTCAGTCCAAAATCTTTGAATCTTTGTACAAAAGACAAATGAGTGCGCTATAGTAGCTTCTTGAAACTGGCATATATCGCAGATAGGTGAGACGTTGGGAAAAAGTTTACTTATTTCAGTTTTTGAATAGTATAATCTATGTAAAATTTAAAATTGTATTAAAGTGTGTCTTACGTTAATTGAACGCAACACCCTTGTAAATCTCTGCACTCTTTTCACCTTAATGAAATCCTTCCTGTAGCAATGACTAATCTCCGTGGATTGTCACCTTGTCGTGGTGGAGAAGCTTGTTTGGTCCTGAGACCCTGAGAGCGATGCCGTCTGGAGCTATGCTCCTGGTAGGGCCACCCATGGCGGTAAGGTCAAGGAGGAGGTCTCTAATAAACAGCAATCCAACCAAGAGCTCAACGGTGGAACAGGCGAAGGACGATGGCTGACTTTACTGGAGCGTCACAACGGCTGGGAAGGCGGATGAAGGCTGCAGCAGAAAAGGGTCCCCGGTCGTCTTGGATTCCATGCCACTGGATCCTGACCCAGATCTGTCAAGGACCGTGTGGTGGCTGTCTGTGCACCAGTCTCCCCACATTAAACAAAGTCATGCACAGGCGTCCTCCCTGAGAGAACAGGCAGACTCGTTTCGAGTAACCGCCAATGATGATGAGTAACCAAGATTGAACACAGTAACCCACCTGTGGCTGCATCAATGTCTTGTACAACTGTAACATACTGTCCCAACCTGTATACTTGACAGGCTGACTGTTGAGGGGCCATTGCACCAAAATCCTTCATGACCACCTATTTATCTATCTGTGATGCAATGGTTGAACTCAGGGGGTAAATAAAATAAAGGGGGTGAATTAAATAAAATAAATTGGCCATTGAAATAAAATCTGTTTCTTCGATCATCAACCAGTCTCAATGCTCCCTGCTCACACCTAGCACCTATTGTCCATTCCCCTCACCTCCTACTCCTCACCTGGTTCCACCTATTACTTACCAGCCTCTGCCTCACCTCTCCCTCTCACTCCTATACAATGTCTCTACTCTCTCACTCCCGAAGCAGGGTGTCAGCCTGAAAGAACTATCCCTGACGAAGTCTAAAGATGGGTTCCCACCCAAAATGTCACCTATTCATTTTCACAAGTTCACCTTCACAAGTTATAGGAGTAGAATAAATCCATTCAGCCCATCGAGCCTACTCCGCCATTCAATCATGGCTGATCTCTGCCTCCTAATCTCATTTTCCTTCTCCCCATAACCCTTGACACCCGTTCTAATCAAGAATTTGTCCATCTCTGCCTTAAAAAATATCCACTGACATGGCCTCCACAGCCCTCTCTTGTGATGAGTTCCACAGATTAACGACCCTTTGACTAAAGAAGTTTCTTCTCACCTCCTTTCTAAAAGAGCGCCCTTTAATTCTGAGGCTATGACCTCTGGTCCTAGACTCTCCCACCAGTGGAAACATCCTTTCCACATCCATTCTATCTATGCCTTTCATTATTCTGTAAGTTTCAATGACGTCCCCTGTCAACCTTCTAAACTCGAACGAGTAGAGGCCCAGTGCTGTCAAGTGCTCATCATATGTTAACCTACTCATTCCTGGAATAATTCTTGTAAACTTCCTTTGGGCCCTCTCCAGAGCCAGCACATCCTTCCTCATGGGGCCCAGATTTGCTCACAACACTCCAAATGTGGCCTGACCAGCGCCTTACAGAGCCTCAGCATTACATCTATATTTTGGTATTCCAGTCCTCTTGATGTAAATGCTAGCATTGAATTTGCCTTCCTTACCACCAATTCGACTTGCAAATTAACTTTTTGGGAGTCCTAAAGCAGCACTCCCAAGTCTCTTTGCACCTCATATTTATGTATTCTCTCTCCATTTAGAAAATAATCTACGCCTTTATTCTTATTACCGAAATACATGACTCCGTACTTTGGTATACTGAATTTCATCTGCCACTTTTCTGCCCACTCTCCTAACCTTTCCAAGTCCTTCTGTAGAGTCATTGCTTCCTCTACACTGCCTGCTCCTCCACCTATCTTCGCATAATCTGCAAACTTGGCCACAAAGCCTCATCCAAATCATTAATATACAACGTGAAGAGTAGCGGCCCTTGCGGAACTCCACTAGTCACTGGCAGCCAACCTGAAAAATGGCCTTTTATTGCAACTCTTTGCCTTCTGCCATCCAGCCGACCCGCTCTCCATGCTAGTTTCTTCCCTTTAATACCATGGGCTCTCATCCTCCCTGGCAGCCTGACGTGCAGCACCTTATCGAAGGCCTTCTGAAAATCTAGGTAAACAACTACTCCAGCCTCCCCTCTGTCTGTCCTGCTATTAACTTCCTCAAAGAACTCCAGCAGATTCGTCAGGCAGGATCTTCCCTTCACAGAACCATGCTGACTTCAGCCTATTTTATCATGATCTTCCAAGTATAACCTCATTCTTTATAATTGACTCTTAAAATCTTACCAATGACCAAAGTCAGGCTAACCGGACTATAGTTTCCACTCTTCTGCTTCGCTCCCTTCTTGTACAGCGGGGTGATATTAGCAATTTTCCAATCTTCAGGAACTACTAACTCTAGTGATTCTTGAAATATCGCAACTAATGCCTCCACAATCTCTGAGGCCACCTCCTTCAGAACCCTGGGGTCCATCCTCAGACCTTTCAGTTTCCCTAGCACCTCCTTTTAGTAAACGCCACTCCACTAACTTCCACTCTTGCTATTGAGGGAGTGCAGCGTAGGTTTACAAGGTTAATTCCCGGGATGGCAGGACTTTGCAAGGGGTGACATTGAAACAGGAGATGTGGAGTCAGTATGGATAGAACTAAGGAATTGTAAGGGTAAAAAGACCCTAATGGGACTAATCTACAGGCCCCCAAACAGTAGCCTGGACATAGGGCGCAAGTTGAATCATGAGTTAAAATTGGCATGTAGCAAAAGTAATGCTGTGGTTGTTATGGGAGATTTCAACATGCAGGTAGACTGGTAAAATCAGGTTGGTACTGGACCCCAAGAAAGGGACTTTGTAGAGTGCCTTCGCGATGGATACTTTGAACAGCTTGTATTGGAGCCTACCAGGGAGAAGGCAACTCTGGATTTAGTGTTATGTAAGGAACCGGATTTGATAAAGGACCTCGAGGTTAATGAGCCATTAGGAGGCAGTGACCATAACATGGTCAGGTTTAATCTACAATTGGAGAGGGAGAAGGGTAGATCGGAGGTGTCAGTGTTGCAGTTGAATAAAGGGGACTATGGGGCCATGAGGGAGGAACTGGCCATAGTTGACTGGAAAGATACACTAGCAGGGATGACAGTGGAACAGAAATGGCAGGTGTTTCTAGGAATAACACCGAAGGTGCAGGATCAGTTCATTCCTAGGAGGAAGAAAAATTCCCAGGGGAGAAAGGGACGACCAAGGCTGACAAGGGACGTCAGGGACAGTATAAAAATTAAAGCGAAGATGTACAATGTAGCAAAGATGAGCGGGAAGCAAGAGGATTGGGTAATGTTTAGAGAACAACAGTAGATAACCAAAAAGACAATACAGGGAGAAAAGATGAGGTACAAAGCTAAGTTAGCCAAGAATATAAAGCAGGATAGTAAAAGGTTCTTTAGGTATGTGAAGAGGAAAAAAATAGCAAAGACCAAAGTTGGACACTTGAAGACGGAAAAGGGTGAATTTATTATGGGTAACAAGGAAATGGCAGATGATTTGAACAGGTAGCGGAGTCATAGGATATGGGGAGAAGGCAGGAACGGGTACTGATTGGGAATGATCAGCCATGATCACATTGAATGGCGGTGCTGGCTCAAAGGGCCAAATGGCCCACTCCTGCCCCTATTGTCTATTGTCTATTGACTGTCATATGATGAGAGAATGAAGCAGCTGGGCTTGTACATTCTGGAGTTTAGAAGGATGAGAGGGGATCTTATTGAAACATATAAGATTGTTAAGGGCTTGGACACACTAGAGGCAGGAAACATGTTCCCGATGTTGGGGGAGTCCAGAACCAGGGGCCACTGTTTAAGAATAAGGGGTAAGCCATTGAGAACGTAGACGAGGAAACACTTTTTCTCACAGAGATGGTGAGTGTAGAATTTTACTTCGGAGTCACGTGAGTGACTACGTGAATAGAAGCCCGTACAGCCGTTGGTGCGTCATGACGTCAGACGCTGGTGCAGTCGGCCGGTTGGAGCAGCAGCGCTCCTCCGAGCGGTAAGTTTAAACGGGTTACACGAAAAGCTGGAGAATTCAGCGGGTGCAGCAGCATCTAAGGAGCGAAGGAGATGGGCGACGTTTCGGGTCGAGACCCTTCTTCAGACTTCACCCTCGATTCTCCAGCATCTGCAGTTTTCGTTAACAAGTTTAAACGGAGGTAAGGTTTGTTGAAATATTTTACCACAGGTCATTTTCTGCGACGGTTGGGAGTAGATATGTTGCAGAAAGTGAGAAGAGTGTCGGCGAGGCGCTCGGGGGTAGAAAGGAGAGTGACCAGGAGAGTGTGAGGATGGAGGCCCGTCTGGTACACCTGGTCCGGTGCTGGCTACACAGCCAGTGGTTGCGGACCACTGCCGGGGGGCAGTGGAGGCTTGTCAGTAGGGTGGAAGGCCACTGGCAAGTCTCTGTGGCCCGTAGATGAGTCGGGCCTGGAGGTTATACCCTCCATAGGAGAGTCCGTTTGCTCACGGCTCTCCCACGTCGAGATTCTATTACAAAAGAATGCTCGACAGGGACCAGCTCCGTGAGGAGGAGTGGTGCCAAGCAGGCTGATGGAGAGCTTGTGCTAGCAGCACCTGTTTCAGGGCTGCAGAACTATCCGGCCTGTGAGGAGGATGTTCTATCAGGGCCGTTTGCTGACACTGTTTTTATGCTGGGGGAGAGCAAGGTGTTCGGTTGGAGGTAATTCCGAACATTGCTGGGAAGTTTGCTGAGTGTAGAGAGGCAGGAAAGGCGATTGATGTAGAATTGGCCGAAGCCATTCAGTATATGCTCTCCCACCAGTTTACAGGAGCTAGCTATGGATGAAGTAGCAAAAAAACTATAAAGCTCCTGTTAATTGTGATCTCCTGAAGGTACGGTGGTTAATCACCAAATTTGCATAGATGGGTTTGCCTGCTAGGGCCCAGGAGATGAAGTTTTAAAAAAGTGCTTAAACTGTTGTAAGCAGGTATTACAGCTGTGGTGAAAGTTATTGATACAAATGATATGGTTGAAGCACACCAGGATGAACTGGGACTCCTTTGTAATGCATTTTGAAATTAATAATGTCGGGAGGGCCGCTATTAGGCCAGTGCTAACCAGAATTTTGCGAGTTGTGCAAACCGACCAGTGTACCACCACAAAATCTGTTGTTTGGTGGTAACCTTGCAAAAAGGGTCAAAGACTGTTATGAGGTTGTTATAACCATGGCCCTCATTAAGCCTCAGCTGGAAGCAAGGCAAAAAAGGTTCTCTACAAGAAGTCGAGGACAAACAAGGACGCAAGGAAAGATGCCTGGTAAGGAATATAACATTGACAGACGATGAATTAACTGATGTTCCTGTTCAAATTGGGGAAGGTTTAAAATTGTTCTCAAACAATGGCAGCAGTTGACATCAGATTTGTTCATACTTAGTGTATTGAAGGGTGTGAAAAATTGGATTTTTACTATGACAGTCTACCTAATCAACATTTTCCTAGTCGTAAAACTTATTTTTCAGATGAGGAAATGTGCTTATTCAAGCAGAGATTCAGTCGTTACATAGAAGGGGTAATTGAGCCTTCTGTCTATCAAAGTCAACAATTTCTGTCAAGTATATTTCCCAGATCTAAAAAAGACTGGAGGATGTAGAATTATTTCTGGATTTATCGAATTGAACAAATTTGTTTGTTATAGGCATTTCAAAATGGAGAACTTTACCACGGGCAAACATCTAGTGTCCAAGGGTATTATATGGCAACCATTGATTTAAAGAATGCGTATTACGCAGTGTCTATTCATGGTGATGATAGAAGATATTTGAAATTTATTTGGATGACTGAGCTGTGGCAATTCAGGACATTGCCGAATGGATTAACTTCAGCTCCTAGATTATTTACTAAATTGGTAAAACCTGTGTTAGCATTGCTTAGAGCTCAGGGGCATGTGGTAATGGCCTATTTAGATGATATTCTGATTATTGGAAAGACTCATACTGAAACTCAATCATCAGTTTCAGTTGTTAAATCACTTTTGAACAAATGGAATTTGTTATTCACCCAGATAAATCTAAATTATCACCAGTCCAAATTATTGATTATCTGGGATTTACCATTAATTCCAATCACATGTTGGTAACTTTGCCCAAGGATAAATTGAATCGGTTAATTGAGGACTGTGTTAATCTCGTTGGAGAACAACGGCCTTCGATTAGACAAGTAGCCAGTTTTATTGCGAAGTTGTTGCAGCCTTTCCAGCTGTGCAGTATTGTCCTCTGCATTATCAACAATTACAACCACCAAAGGAACAGGCACTGAGAATACAAAGGGGCTATTTTTGATAGGCCTATGCAGTTGTCAGCTGGGGCGATTGCTGACATACAATGGTGGATAGTACATGTTTCATAAAATTTAAGGAAGGTTTGGTGGAATCACCGTCACTGATATTACAGACTGATGTGAGTGCACTGGGTTGGGGTGCAACAGATATGTCTTCTAGTTGTGGAGGCAGATGGAATGTGGATGAGACATCGCTTCCTCAATTAAGAGGGATTGATTATTTAGAGTTGCTGGGCACCTGGTATGGGCTCAAAGCTTATTGTTCTACAAGGAGGGATCTGCATGTGCAGCTCAGATTGACAACACCACAGCAGTGGCATATGTAAACCACATGGGTGGAGTTAAGTCACAGTCTTGTGATAGACTGGCTAACCAGATTTGGAGCTGGTGTATTGACCAAAATATCTGGCTTTCAGCACTTTATTTGCCAGGAAGAGGTCACGTCAGTTTAATGACAACATTGAATGGATGTTAAATCAGGATGTATTTAACCAAATGATTGATCAGTATGCATTGCCAGATATTGACTTGTTTGCATCTCAATTAAATCATCAGTTACCTAGATATGTTTCATGGTAACCAGATACTGGGGCAGTAGCAGTGGATGCATTTTCGCTGCATTGGGGAAGGAATGTTTGTGTATGTATTTCCTTCATTCTGTCTCATCAGCAGATGTTTGCAAAAGATCAAGGAGGACTCCGCTTCAGGGGTATTGGTAGTGCCAGATTGGCCTACACGAGCATGGTTTCCGTTGTATTACAAATGGCTAGGGAGCCTTACATGCTTATGCCCAAGAATAAAATCTACTGGTAATTCCAGTCACTGGGGATCAACATCCTTTATAGGATCGTATTGATCTGTTAATTTGCAGATTTTAAGGAGGCCATACCTGGGGAGAGGACTGTCTCATCGGGACGGTGGATGTTCTCACGTCGGCCTGCAGGGATAGTACACAGCAGCAATATATCACCTAATATAAGGAAGTGGGAGCAATTCTGCCTACAGCAGGATATTGTATATCACACGGCAGGGATCACGGATGTATTGGAGTTTGTCAACTCTTTATTTTGACCAAAAAATTAAGTTACAGTGCAATTAATTCAGCCAGAAGTGCTCTGTCTTCTTATTTACCTATGAATACAGAATTGCATACAGTAGGGACACATCCGTTAGTTCACGATTCATGAAGGGAGTTTTCAATTTTAATCCTCCTAAACTCAGGTATGCCGGTATTTGGAATGTGAGTGAGGTTTTATGGCTCTTCGCCAGTGGGCTCCGGTTACAAGCCTATCAGTAGCCAAATTATCTATGAAGGTGGTCATGCTTATGGCATTGGTTTCAGCTCAACGTGTATAAATGTTGCAAAAGCTACGGCTAGATAGAATGCATGTGTCGGCTGATGCCATTATATTTTATGTCTATGATTTGCTTAAACATAATAAAAGAGGCATGACAGGATGTAAGATTGTGTTTTCAGCATACTCCGCAGATGATCGCTTCTGTGTAGTCTCACATTTATCTCGTTACATTGAGATTACTAAACCTCTGAGAGGAACAGAGTTGGCTTTGTTTATTAGTCACAAAAAACCACACAGTAAGGTGTCGGTGCAAACGATTTCAAGGTCCTCGCGGTCCGCAGGATGGTCCAGTGAGCTAACTTTTCAGAGGTTTTATCACAAGCGATTTCAAGGCTCGGGGTGTTTGCTGATTCTGGTGTCAGTACTGTTACATTTTTTCCCCTGAGTTAGAGGGGTTTGTTATGATTTGTTTGTAAAATAAAACTGTTATTTCATTTAACAAATGTATTACTGATGCATGATTGATTGTTAACGACTTTTGAGTCAATCCAGGCAGTGTGAACGTCGGATTTGAGTCTGCGGCGTGAATTCACAGTGCTTTGAAGTCTCACGTAGTCACTCACGTGACTCCGAAGTAAAATAGTAAGATTAAACGAGAACTTACCAGTTTGAAGTTTGATCTTTATTTTATGAGGAGTCGAGTTGAGGGACTACGTGCCCTCCGCTCCCACCCTCATAGATCTCATCTGGTAGTTCTAGTTTTATCATCTTACCGTTATACTTCGGTCATTGTTAACTGTGAATTCATTCCGCTGCTTTGAAGATTGACGCACCAACGGCTGTACGGGCTTCTATTCACGTAGTCCCTCAACTCGACTCCTCATAAAATAAAGATCAAACTTCAAACTGGTAAGTTCTCGTTTAATCTTACTATTCTCTGCCTCAGAGGGTGGTGGAGGCAGGTTCTCTGGAAGCTTTCCAGAGAGAGCTAGAGAGAGCTCTTAAAGATAGCGGAGTCAGGGGATATGGGGAGGAGGCAGGACCGGGTACTGATTGGGGATGATCAGCCATGATCACATTGAAAGGCGTTGCTGGCTCAAAGGGCCAAATGGCCTACTCCTGCACCTATTGTCTATTGTCTATTGTCACCCCCTGATTCTCTAGGATTGCAGGAACGTTGCTGGTGTCTCCTACTGTGAAGTCTGATGTGAAAATGTTGTTCAATTCCTCTGCCTTTTCTTTATTTCCCATTATCACTTCTCCTGCATCATTCTCCAGGGTCGTCTTATTCTCCGCACAGAATCTTTCTTCCTCTTTGGAATGGCACTTTCCGAATTATCCACAGAAATTGCTGCCATTGCTGCTCTACCGCTATTTCTATGAAAGCCCCTTTCCAGTCAATCTGTGCCAGCTCTTCCTTCATGCCTCGGTGGTCCCCATTGCTCAGCTGTAATGCCGATACATCCGATTTCACCTTCTCCCTTTCAAATTTCAGGTTAAATCTTCTCACATGGTGGTCACTACCTCCTAGTAGTTCCTTTATCTTGAGTTCTCTTATTATATCTAGTTCATTGAACAATGTTATATCTAGAATTGCCTTATCCCTGATAGGCTCCACTACAAGCTGCTCTCAGAGATAGTCTACAAATTCCCTTTCTTGGGCTCCAGTGCCAGCCTGATTCTCCCAATTTACCTGCATATTGATATCTCCCATAACCACCGTAGCATTGCCTTTCCTACACGCCAATTGTATTTCCTGATGCAATGTGTACATAACTTCCAATAGAGTCTTTTTACCCTTGCAGTTGTTCAACTCTTCCCACAGGGACTCTACATCTTCTGATCCTATGTCACCTTTTGCTAAGGACTGTATTTCATTCCTTACCAGCAGTGCTACCCCACCCCCTCTGCCCACCTGTCAGTCCTTGCGATGAGATGTGTAGCCTTGAATATTCAGCTCCCAGCTCTGATCCTCTTGCAGCCACGTCTCCGTAATGCCTACGACATCATCCCTGCCAATTTCCAACTGTGCTACCAGCTCATCCACTTTGTTCTTTTTGCTACATGCATTCAAATATAATACCTTCAATTCGGTGTTGACCGTCCCTCCTCTCACAACCATCCCGACTTTAACCGACCTTACTCTCTTCCTCCTTTTTACATTTTCTGTCCTGTTATTTCTGGAGACTTCAGTGACCTTTCCTGCACTCTCTTTCCCATTAACTCCATGCATACGCTTCCACGTAGTTGACCCCCCCCCCCCCACTATTTAGTTTAAATCCATCCGGGTCGCACAAGCAAACCTACCTGCCAGGATGTTGGTCCCCCTCCAGTTACGATGCAACCCGTCATTCTCTCCAGAGATGCTGCCTGTCACCGCTGACATACCCCAGCATTTTGTGTCTATCTTCTGAATGTAAACCAGCATCTGCAGTTCCTTCCAACACATCCCTCTGCCTCTGCAGAAGCTGTTCAACATGCTGCATTCCTCCAGCATTGGGAATACAGTCTCCTGGTTTCAACAGCCCCACATCTTTTTATTACAAATACCAGGCATTACCAAATCAGGAGAGTCCAAATATATTGATACCGTTACCACCACAGGGGAGGAGGGGGAGGGGGAGGGGGAGGCCAATAAATAATTTTAAAATAATGAGACATTTTGATGGTATACATGGTGAAGCATTATTATTTTCTGTCGGGGGAGTCAGTGAGATGAGGTTGTCAATTTGAGATAGTAAGTGAGAACGAGGAAGGGAATTCTTCTTCAGGCTGCGAGTTGTTATCTGCTGCCTGAGGGAATAATTGCAAGAGAGATTATGGCAGCTTTTAAGGGAGGGGGAAATGTTTGAAGTGGAGATGTACGGAGAGTACCAGGCTGTCACTGACCGGGGCTCTTTTACCCCCAGGGCTGCTGTCTCATTAAGCACAGAGCCATATAATGCACTGCACGCTAAATGTATTGTGTGGGAAGGGACTTCAGATGCTGCTTACATTCAGAAGATAGACACAAAATGCTGGAGTAACTCAGCGGGATGAGCAGCATCTCTGGAGAGAAGGAATCGGTGACATTTCGGGTCTGAAGAAGGGTCTTGACCCAAAACGCTACCCATCCTTCTTCTGTGGAGTTGCTGCCTGTCCCGCTGAGTTACTCCAGCATTTTCTATCTAGCTTCGGTATAAACCACGCCTGCAGATTTATCCTACAAATCTTTACACAGAGGGTGGCGGGTATATGGCATGAGCTGAAGATAGACACAAAATGCTGGAGGAACTCAGCGGGACAGGCAGCATCACTGGAGAGAAAGAATGGGTGACGTTTCGGGTCGAGACCCTTCTTCAGATCATGATCTGCTAGAGGAGGTTGATGTAGGTACTATAACGGCAATTAAGATACACTTGGACTGCTACATGGATAGGAAAGGCTTGTGGCATGGGGCATCTTGGTTGGCATGGGCAAGTTGAGCCGAAGAGCCATGCTGGACGACTCTATGATTGATACATTTCTCTCCTTTGGACTGTTTTCAGCTATTTGTATTGTAGATTTCAGCTTCATTGCTGTCTTCCTTCACTGAGCCTGCCTTTGTTTGCCCTGATAGGGGTGACAGAATTGTGTCTTCCTTATCCTATATTGTGAGAGTTACAAAGTGTGGCTCAATTTCAACACATTTTGCTCAGGTGGAGATGGATCCTCATGCAGATGTCAGGTTTGGAGTGTTAGAGCTTATTTAGTTTGTTAGTTTTAGTGATACAGCGGGGGGGGGGGGGGGGGGGGGGGGGGGGCAGATTGCAACCTTCTCGTGGACCGCCCTGTTTCGACCAATGCAATCAACTCGACATGCACACACAGAAGATCAAATAGAACGAGTTGTCCTACAACTTTAGGCTGTGCACGCCACACGAAAGAAGAAGAAGAAGTGATACTGCGCTGACCAACAATCGCCCGTACACTAGTTCTATGTTATCCCAGTTTCACATCTTCACACTAGGGGCAATTTACAGAAACCAATTAACCCACAAATCTGCACATCTTTAGAATGTGGGAAGAAACTGGAGCACCGGAGGAACCCCACGCGGTCACGGGGAGAACGTAAAAACGCTGTACAGACAGCACCCCTAGTCAGGATCGAACCCGGGTCTCCGGCGATGTAAGGCAGCAACTCTACCGCTGGGCCACCATGCCACCCTATTATGAAATGCCGCATTTGATGTGGCATTTAGAAGCTTTTAGACAGATAGGCACATGGATATGCAGGGAATGGAGGGATAAGGGTCACATGCAGGCAGAGGAGATGGACATTGTTGTCTGAAGCACCTGATACTGCACAGTACTGATCAATATTTTAGTTTAGTTTAGAGATACAGCATGGAAACAGGAACCTCAACGCACCAACTCCACACCGACCCCTGCACACTAGCACTATCCTATACGCTAGGAACAATTTTTAATTTTTACCAAGCCAACTAACTTGCAAACCTGTACGTCGTTGGAGTGTGAGGGGAAACCGGAGCACCCGGAGAAAACCCACGCAGATCATGGGGAGAACGTACAAAACCCGTACAGACAGCACCCGTAGTCAGGATCAAACCCGGGTCTCTGGCGCTGTGAGGCAGCAACTCTACCGCTGTGCCTCCATGCCGCCATGTTCTGGGTTCTTTTGCTCTGTATGTATTTTCTCATGGATGTCTCATGGCATTCACCTGAAAAGTAGTCTTAAAGGTGAATGCCATGAAGACAGACACAAAATATTGGAGTAACTCAATGAGACAGGCAGCATCTCTGGAGAGAAGGAATGGATGACGGTTCGGGTCGAGACCCTTTTTCAGACTGACGTCTGATGTCCACATCTGAAGAAGGGTCTCGACCCAAAACATCATCCATTCCTTCTATCCAGAGATGCTGCCTGTCCCGCTGAGTTACTCCAGCATTTTGTGTCTATCTTCGGTGTAAACCAGCGTCCGCAGATCCTTCCAACGCATTTCGTCTTAAAGCCAATTCCCCCCCCCCCCCCCTCCTTTGGTTGCTTCCTTTGTCATACATTTTGCGTGCAGTGTTGTGTCGACAGCCTTTCCAATTCTGTCCAGTGGATTTACTACCTTAGTGTGCGGAGAGCAGGGTTTTTGCAGCTGTCCACACACTCTGAGCCGTGCCTCTTCTTGCCGGTGACAGCTATGTGCTTGCTCTGCAGCAGTGAGAGCATGAAGCTGTTGTCGACTGGCTGTGATTGAGCTGAATGGTTGCCTGGCAGTGTTAACAGCTTTCCCTATTTAGACAGCCCTCGTTCCTGCGTGACATGTGAGCATTTTACAAAGCATAGAAAGCAATTTATGAGGATGCGTCACAGCTTGGTTTGGGAACAGCCCCATCCAAGGCCGCAAGAAATTGCAGCGAATTGTGGATGCAGCCCAGACCATCACGCAAACTAACCTCCTTTCCATTGACTCCATTTATACTTTACGCCGCCTCTGCAGGCCAGCAGCATAATCCAGGACCAGTCGCATCCTGGCCACTCCCTCTTCTCCCCTCTCCCATCAGGCAAAAGTTACAGAAGTGTGAAAATGCATACTGCCAGATTCTGGGACAGATTCTTCCCAGCTGTTAGCAGTCAACTGAATCATCCTACCACAACCAGAGAGCAGTGCTGAACTACTATCTACCCCATTGATGACCCTCGGACTATCTTTGGTTGGACTTTGCTGGCTTTACCTTGCACTAAACGTTATTCCCTTATCATGTATCTCTACACTGTAAATGGCTAGATTGTAACCATGTATTGTCTTTCCGCTGACTGGATTGCACACAACAAAAGCTATTGACTGTACCTCGCTACAAGTGACAATAAACTAAACTGAACTAAACATGTGCCTGATGAGAGCAACTCCTCCATTCTCACATTTGCTTTATTCTAAGCTTCAGCACATACACGCACTTTCTCTGTAGCTGTAACATGTTGCCCGACCTGCTGCGTTACTCCAGCACTTCAGCAAGGCATTCGACAAGGTTCCGCATGGTAGGCTGCTCTGGAAGGTTAGATCGCATGGGATCCAAGGAGACATAGCTGAATGGATAGAAAATTAGCTTCATGGAAAGAAGCCGAGGGTGATGGTGGAAGGTTGCTTCTCGGACTGGAGGCCGGTGACTAGTGGTGTGCCTCAGGATTAGGTGCTGAGCACATTTTGTGGATGAGAGCCTTCATGATTTCATTTAGTACTGCACGTAGTACTCCAAAGTTTTCATTGTATTGTTATACAAGTGACAATAATAAACCATTACCAACATCTGCTCCCGACACTAAAGGAATTTCCCAAATTTACTGGCAGTATTTTCACGACTGTAGCAGTCTTACACATTCTGTCCGGGATGAACTCTGTTTAGGAGTGAATCTAAATATAGTATACTCGCTGACAAGTCCATACACAAATCAATTTTATAGCACATCATCTAGACACATAACATAATGTCTGGCAAGTTCATTCATTCAACAATGAACTTATAGACTGGTTTTGGTTGGGCACTGCAAATTTCCTAACTCAGAGTCATAGAGTCATACAGCATGGAAACCGGCCCTTTGGCCCAACTTGCCCACACTGGACAACATGTCCCAGCTACACTAGTCCCACCTGCCTGCGTTTGGTCCATATCCCTCCAAACCTGTCCTATCCATGTACCTGGGTTTTTGCTTGAGTTTTATCTGGGTGCTCCAGTTTTCTCCCACATTCTGAAGATGTGTAGGTTAATTGGTTTCTGTAAATTGTCCCTAGTGTGTACGATGTGAAACTGGGATAACATAGAACTAGTGTACGGGTGATTGTTGGTCAGCACAGGCTCCGTGGGCCGAAGGGCCTGTTTCCACACTGTATCACTAAAACTAACAAACTCAATAAGCTCTAACACTCCAAACCTGACATCTGCATGAGGATCCATCTCCACCTCAGCAAAATGTGTTGAAATTGAGCCCAATGCTTTGTATCTCTTGTTCATACACTCTCACAATATAGGATAAGGAAGACACAATTCTGTCACCCTTATCCGGGCAAACAAAGGCAGGCTCAGTGAAGGAAGACAGCAATGAAGCTGAAATCTACAATACAAATAGCTGAAAACAGTCCAAAGGAGATAAATGTATCAGTCATAGTCATCCAGCATGGCTCTTTGGCCCAACTTGTCCATACCAACCAAGATGCCCCATGCCACAAACCTTTCATATCCATGTACCTGTCCAAGTGTATTTTAATTGCCGTTATAGTACCTACACCAACCTCCTCTGGCAGCTCATGGTCCGAAGAAGGGTCTCGACCCGAAACGTCACCCATTCCTTCTCACCAGAGATGCTGCCTGTCCCACTGAGTTTTTCCAGCAATTTGTGTCCTTCTTCAGCTCATGCCATATATCCACCACCTTCTGTGTAAAAATGTGTAGGAAAAAATGTGTAGCATATATCTGCAGGTGCTGGTTCATACCGAAGATAGATACAATATGTTGGAGTAACTCAGCGAGATAGGCAGCATCTCTGGAGAGAAGAAATGGGCAACGTTTTGGGTCGTGACCCTTCTTCAGACTGTGTAAAAATGTTGCTTCTCAGGTTCCTTCCAATTCTTTCCCCTCTCACGTTAAACCTATGCCCTCTGATACATGGTACATAGATAGGAAAGGTTTAGAGGGATATGGGCCAAATGCGGGCAAATGGGACTAAATTAGATGGGGCACCTTGGTTCTCAAACTTCTGACTCTGAAGAAGGGCCTCGACCCGAAACGTCACCCATTCCTTCTATCCAGAGATGCTGCCTGTCTCGCTGAACTACTCCAGCATTTTGTATCTCACTTAGTTGTTAATGTCCAATTTGGATTGAACAAGAATTTGTAATGTAATCCGTGAGACCCAGCAACAACTGGAAAGGCCATTGGGGCTCAATGGAAACAATGCGTTACAGTCATTCTTCACACAGCAGGTGACCAGGGAAGCAAACTGAGACGTAACGTGTCAAAACCAAACGCATAAGATAAAGCGAAAGAGCCACAAATAAATCTTCTAATGTGTCACTGGCACTGGAATTCCACAGCACAGGGAGCCAACGTTGGCCAACTAATAACAGCACTGAAACTGAAGCTGAGCACGAAGGTCAAGTGTTCCATTGTTTAGTTTAGTTTAGTTTAGTTTAGTTTAGTTTAGTTTAGAGATACAGCATGGAAACAAACTATTTGGTCCACTGGGTCCACACCGACCAGCGATCCCCACACACTAACACAGTATCCTACTCACACTAGGGACAATGGGAAAATTTACATCTATACAGATATTAATGATCTGGATGAGGGAATTGAAGGCAATATCTCCAAGTTTGCGGATGACACTAAGCTGGGGGGCAGTGTTCGCTGTGAGGAGGATGCTAGGAGACTGCAAGGTGACTTGGATAGGCAGGGTGAGTGGGCAAATGTTTGGCAGATGCAGTATAATGTGGATAAATGTGAGGTTATCCACTTTGGTGGCAAAAACAGGAAAGCAGACTATTATTTAAATGGTGGCCGATTAGGAAAAGGGGAGATGCAGCGAGACCTGGGTGTCATGGTACACCAGTCATTGAAAGTAGGCATGCAGGTGCAGCAGGCAGTGAAAAAAGCGAATGGTATGTTAGCTTTCATAGCAAAAGGATTTGAGTACAGGAGCAGGGAGGTTCTACTTCAGTTGTACAGGGTCTTGGTGAGACCACACCTGGAGTATTGCGTACAGTTTTGGTCTCCAAATCTGAGGAAGGACATTATTGCCATAGAGGGAGTGCAGAGAAGGTTCACCAGACTGATTCCTGGGATGTCAGGACTGTCTTATGAAGAAAGACTGGATAGACTCGGTTTTATACTCTCTGGAATTTAGGAGATTGAGAGGGGATCTTATAGAAATTTACAAAATTCTTAAGGGGTTGGACAGGCTAGATGCAGGAAGATTGTTCCCGATGTTGGGGAAGTCCAGGACAAGGGGTCACAGCTTAAGGATAAGGGGGAAATCCTTTAAGACCGAGATGAGAAAGACTTTTTTCACACAGAGAGTGGTGAGTCTCCGGAACTCTCTGCCACAGAGGGTAGTTGAGGCCAGTTCATTGGCTATATTTAAGAGTGAGTTGGATGTGGCCCTTGTGGCTAAGGGGATCAGAGGGTATGGAGAGAAGGCAGGTACGGGATACTGAGTTGGATGATCAGCCATGATCATATTGAATGGCGGTGCAGGCTCGAAGGGCTGAATGGCCTACTCCTGCACCTAATTTCTATGTTTCTATGTTTCTATACCAGGCTATGCAAACCTGTACACCTTTGGAGTGTGGGAGGAAACCAGAGATCTTGGAGAAAAGCCACGTGGGCCATGGGGAGCACTACGTACAGACAGCACCCATAGTCAGGATGGAACCCGGGTCTCTGGCGCTGTGAGGCAGCACCTCTACCACTGTGCCACCTTGCCACCCCATGTTGTTGATTTCATTGATAACACAAAACCAAGCTACACAACAAGACAAACAACGCAACGTGGTTCCAGTGTTTGCATTAAATAACGGCAGCACGGTGGCGCAGCAGTAGAGCTGCTGCCTCACAGCGTCAGAGACCCGGGATCAACCCTGACTACAGGTGCAGCCTGCACGGAGTTTGTACATTCTCTCTGTGACCTCGTGGGTTTTCTCCGGGTGCTCCAGTTTCCTCCCATACTCCAAATATGTACAGGGCAATTGGCTTCAGTAGGGGTGGCACAGTGGCGCAGCGGTAGAGCTGCTGCCTATGGGCCTGTCCCACTTAGGCGACTTGTTAGCCGACTGCAGGAGACTATGCAATTGCCACATGGTCGCCACATGCTTGCGTGGGTGTGAGGACTTCGTGGGTGCGAGGAGTTCCCGCATTCTGGGATCTAGTCGTGGTCTCATTATGGTCGCTGTGACTTTTTCAACATTTTAGCACAAGAACAGGCCCTTTGGCCCATAATGTCTGTTCTGAGTATAATAGCAAGACCAACTCTTAACTGCCTGTACAATACAATACAATACATATCCAATTTGCTTCATATCTATATGCCTATTCAAAAGACCTTTAAATGTGCCTATCATATTTGCCTCAACCATCAAGCCTGGCAGCCCATTCCAGTCACTCTCCACCCTGCATGTAAGGAAAGTTTCCCCATGCATCTCCCTTAAACGTTACCCCTCTCATCTCAAGCTCTGCCCTCTAGTATTTGATTTTTCCACCCTGGGAGAAGGGTTCTGACTGCCCACCCTGTCAAAGCCTCTCATAATTTGTGCCATCCAGACTTCATAACTGAAAGCTGTTGCTCCTCAGGTTTGCAGAGGACCTCTTTGTAACAGTGCAGAAGGCCACACACTGACCTTTCCGCATAGGATGGACCATTAAAGTGGCAGACAACAGTAACCTCAGGGTCACCCCTGAGGACTGAACGCAGGTGCTCCACGGAGCAGACATCCTATCTCCGCTTAGTCTCTCCAATATGGAGGAGAGCACATTGCGAACACCAAATCCAGTGCACTAGATTGGACGACGTGCAAGTGAATCACTGTTTCACTTGGAATGACTGCATCCCTGCATGGAATGGGAAGCCATGATAGGACATGAATTGCAGCTCCTATGATCACAAGCGAAAGTGCAACATGACAGGGGGTTGTTTGCGAGGAAAGATGAATGCTCAAGGGAGCCAGAAAGGAAGAAATCCTTTCAGAATGCTGAAGGAGGAAGGGAGCAGAGGCAAATATGTTTTGTTTAGTTTAGAAATACAGCGTGGAAACAGGCCCTTTGGCCCACCGTGTCCGCGGCGACCAGTGATCCCCGTACAATAGCACTGTCCTACACACTACGGGCAATTTCCAATTTTACCAATGCCAGTTAACCTACAAACCTGTTACAGATTACCTGTACGTCTTTGGAGTGTGAGAGGAAACCGGAGCACCCGCAGAAAACCCACGCAGTCACGGGGAGAACGTACGAATTCCATACAGACAAGCACGTGTAGTCAGGATCGAACCCGGGCCTCTGGCACCGTGAGGCAGCAACTCTACAACTGTGCCATCCTGCCACCGTGCTTCACTTTGAAGGGGGTCCCTGCACAGTAGAATGGGAAGCAATGACAGCACGTAATGTATTGTAGCTCCTATGATCACAGGGTAAAGTGCAACATGGCAGGGGGTTGTTTGTGAAGATAGTTGAATGCTTAAGGGAGCAGGAAGGAACAAACCCACTCAGAATGCTGAAAGAGGGAGGGGGCAGAGGCAAATATGTGTCTGATGTTGGAATCTAGTAGAACTGGTGGATGTTGTGAAGGATGATCTATTGAATGGAGAGACGGGTGGGTTGCAAGGACAATTTGCTCTGTTCTGGAGCAGACATTTTCAGGACAGTGGGAAATGGTTTAAGTGCAGTCAAGAGCTCTGTTAACAATGGTCGAGGGCAAGGCACGGGTTCTCGTAGAATTGTAGGATCTCCGAAGGACTTTGCATCGGAAGAGGATTGAAAATGAGTTGAATTAACAATTAAAAACTTGTCAATCCTTGGATGGAGAGGACGAGGATGCGTAGGAAGGAAGTACTGATGCCGATTTGCACCGAAGATGCTAGAGTGACTCTGTGGGTCAGGCAGCATCTCTGGGGAAAAGGGAATGGTTGACATTATTGTAGATGATATGTATGTACACCTTTAATAGTAGTGACAAACCCCTTGCTAACCACTCCCCCACCAGCCAGTATAATTGTGACCTTCCCACTCTTTCCATCACTCAGAGACAGTTCTACTGGCCTGATATGGCTCGTTATTTCCGGGATAGGGTTTCCTCGTGCCCTACTTGCAACAGCCTCGCCCCGCAACAGCAGTGAATCTGTGCAGTCGGACAACGGCAGTCAATTCACCAGTGCTGAGTTCCTGGCCAGGTCGTCCGTATGCGGTCCACCTCTGGCCACTCCGGGCTTGCCGTTGTTGTCAGCTCTGCTGGCTCCCCTCGTTCATACCTTGTCAACCATCTACCGTAGATCTCGTCAACATCTCCGGCTTGTGAACGAGCCTCGTACCCCTCCAGCTGCTCCTTATGCCCCCCCTGTGCCGCATTCGCCGCCTCGCGCCATGCCCACCCTGCTTAGTCCTCCCTCTCGGCCCTCTACGGTGCATCCTCCCGCTATGCTCCCTGGTTCTCCGGCCTTCTTGCCTCCCCCCTCTCTGACCTCTCCTCTGCCTCCGTCGCCCAGGAGTTCTCCTGTCCGTGGCTCCCCTCCTGCCCCGGCGACAGTCCCTCTCGTTCCCGTCCGGGGGGGATGTGATGGCGAAGTCCGGACCCGGTCTAGTCACCTGGTCAGTCCGCCAGATCGTTATGAAGATTACGTGTGATTTTGAGTTCCTGTATTACTGCTGTTTACTTTCCCTTAGTGCATGAGACGTGGTCGCCCTGTCACTACTTGCTGTTTTGTTTTTATAGAGGAAGGATGTAGATGATATGTGTGTACACCTGTAATAGTAGTGACGAAGCCCTTGCTAACCACTCCCCCACCAGCCAGTATAATTGTGACCTTCCCACCCTTAGCTCTCTCTCTAGTGTCCGTGACAGACCACGTACAGCTAGGGCAGTGATGTGTGTGTACGTTTAATAAAGTAGCAGTAAAGATTCATCTGTGTATGCCTGTACTCTTTACAATTATGGGTAGAGACCCTTCATCTGAAGGAGGGTCTCGACCTGAAGCGCCACCTATTCCCATTCTCCAGAGATGCCGCCTGACCTGCTGAGTTGCTCCAGCATTTGGTGTCCATCGAGGATGAGGATGCCTTTTGCTGCCCTTCATGGTTCTATTTCCTTTTTCACAGTGATCATAAAATCCAGGCCAAACATGAACAAAGGCATTTTTCAAAAGAATTGGAAACAGGAATAACGGGGACTGGCACGATTCTTAAAATATACTAAAAGGGAACATAATACAAACATGTCACAATATACTAAATACAAAATGAAAAAGCTGTACAGGAAGTGGTGACAGAAATTCCCCCAAATATTGTGCACTGCAATTGTATGGCACCTTTGTTAATGTTCTTTTGCCTCCTCTTAAAAAGGGGAACAAGACTTTGATATGCTGTAGATGGGTTATTTTCTTGTTTTAGATTTAGAGATACAGCGTGGAAACAGGCTCTTCGGCCAAGCTAGTTCGCACTGACCAGCAAACACCCATTCACTAGTTTTTCCCCTACACACTAGGGACAATTTACAGAAGCCAATTGACCTACAAAACTTGCATGTGTTTGGAGTGTGGGAGGAAACCGGAGCAACCGGAGAAAACCCACGGGGTCACAGGGAGAGCGTACAAACTCCGTAGGGGCAGCACCCGAGTCAGGATCGAACCCGGGCCTCTTGCGCTGTAGGGTAGCAACTCTGCCGCTGCGCCACCGTGTCGGACAGTTACTGTAGGAATTGCACGCAGAGGCATAACAGTACAATTCAGAAATGCCCTCGTTGTGAAGACCATTGCAGTGCAGAAGAGTAGAAACAAGGAACTGAGGACACAAAGTGCTGGAGAAACCCAGCGGGCCAGGCAGCGTCTTTGGGGAACATGCAGAGGCGACATTTCAGGTCGTGACCCTTCTTCAGATTGGAAATGTTCCAACCCGAAACATGGCCTATCCATGCTCCCCAGAGATGCTGCGTGACCCATCGAGTTACTCCAGCACTTTGTGTCCTTTTGTGTTCATGAATCTGTTCAGTTCTCCATATATAGGTATGCAGGGGCCAAGGGCAACAAGATTAGTTTCAGATTGCCTCTACAATTTGATGAGATGCGATAAATGTTGCAAATATTTTTGGTTGCTCAGTATCTTGTTTACTCAGCAATGAATAATGGTGCCTTTTCTTCCATTTTCAGCGGTCTCTCAGATCTTTTTGTGCTGAATGAGCATTGGCAGTGTATATCATTTATGTAGTAATATATAAGGCAGAGTAGAAAACTAACGGGGCTCCTCGTGCTTTTGGGAGTTTCTCTAGTATAATTCTTTGATCTTTGGCGGGTGCCATTTTAGTTGATCCTGGCAAGGGTTGTTTAGGCTTGTGAACTCAGCATGCTTGGGTAAAATAAATACACTTTCGAAAAGATGAAACACAGCCTCCACCGTTTCCATAAGTTAAGATATAACACAAGCAGAAGTCCAGGCTAATTGCATACGGCATTTGGCTCTGAAATCACAGTCAGGATGATTATAAGGTCATAAGTGATGGGAGTAGAATTAGGCCATTCGGCCCATCTGGTCTACTCCACCATTCAATCATGGCTGATCTATCTGTCCCTCCTAATCCCATTCTCCTGCCTTCTCCCCATAACCTCTGACACCTGTACTTATTGAAAATCTATCTCTGCCTTAACAATTTCCATTCACTTGGCTTCCACAGCCTTCTTTGGCAAAGAATTCTACAGATTCGCCACCCTCTGACTAAATTAATTTCTCCTCATTTCATTCCTAAAATAACATCCTTCAATTCTGAGGCTATAACCCCTAGTCCTAGACTCTCCCACTAGTAGAAACACTCTTTCCACGTGCTTTGGAAGATGAATTAAATCTGTCAACACTCTTCCTAGCTTTGTTCAGTAAGGGCCTCCTTAGAAAACAATGGCACTTTGTGTCAGACACTCAAAGCTCAGGACGTACAATGCAAGGTTAGTCGTGGTTACATTATTCTCTCAATCATAGTTCAGTATGTGAAAGACAAATAGAGTCCTGGAGAGTCAAGGAGTCACACAGTTTGGAAACAGGCCCTTTGGCCCAATTTGCCAACACCTACCAACGCCCCATCTACACTAGTCCCACCTGCCCGCGTTTGACCCATATTCCTCTAAACATGTACTATCCAAGGCAATTCCCTGTCACAGAAAGTGATTCCAAATGTTATCGTTTCTAAGGGAAGTGTGAAGAATTCCAGGATCACAAGAGTGTGATTCATCTCATGCAATGTCATCGTGTGAACAGCTACATAGAACATAGAACAGTGCAGAAGGAAGACACAAAAAGCTGGAGTAACTCAGCGGGTCATGCAGCATCTGGGGAGAAATGGAATAGGTGACGTTTCGGGTCGAGACCCTTCTTCAGTCTGAAGAATAGAGATGCAGTCTGACCCACTGAGTTACTCCAGCTTTTTGTGTCTATCTTCATTTTAAACCAGCATCTGCAGTTCATTCCTACATACTAGGAACAGTAACAGTAGAGCACAGGAACAGGCTCTTCAACCCGCAATGTCTGTGCCAACCATGACGGCAATCTAACTAATGTAATTTGCCTGCACGTGGTATTTACCCCTCAGTAGTTTGCCTATTCATGCACCTGTTGAAATATCTCTTAAACATTGGAATTGTACCTGCTTCCATCACCCCACTGACAATATTGTGAGCAATCTTGGGCACTATATCTGAGGTAGGAAGTGCTGGATCTGGAGAGGGTCCAGTGGAGGTTTACGAGAATAATCCTAGGAATGAATGGGTTAACCTATGCTGAGCGTTTGTCAGCACAGGCCCTGTAGTGGCCCTGGAGTTTAGAAGAATGAGGGGGGGGCGTACAGAATAGTGAAAGGCTTGTGGAGAGGATGTTTCCACTAATGGGAGAGTCTAGGGATAGCCTCAGTATTAAAGGACGTTCTTTTAGGAAGGAGATGAGGAGAGATTTCTTTAGTTGGAGGGTGGTGAATCTGTGGAATTCTTTGCCACAAAAGGCTATGGAGGCCAAGTCAGTGGATATTTTTAAGGCAGAGATAGATAGATTCTTGATTAGTACAAGTGTCAGAGGTTATGGGGAGAAGGCAGGAGAATGGGGTTAGGAGGGAAATATTGAATGGTGGCCATGATTGAATGGAGGAGTGGACGATGGGCCAAATGGCCTAATTCTGTTCCTATCACTTATGACCTTATGACAATGAATTCCAGGCACCCACCACTCTCTGTGTTAAAAAAAAAGACTTCCAAATCTCCTTTTAATATTCCCTCTCTCACTTTAAACCTATGCCCTCTGGTAGGGAAATAAAATACTGTTTGGAACTGTGAGAAACAACCTCAAATACACGGTTTTCCTGTCCTGAATGTAAAGAGATTTTTTTCCTAAAATTACATCTCAATGTTACCTTCTATTTGATGTTGCAAAAGCCTGTGTCACCTGTAAACTAAACCCAAGGTAGCTCATACTCTGTAGAAAGGAACTGGAGGTTAGCTTTTAGATAGGCATAAAAAGCTGGAGTAACTCAGCGAGTCAGACAGCATCTCTGGAGAAAAGGAATAGGTGACATTTTGGGTCGAGACCCTCCTTTGGACTGAGAGTCAGGGGAAAGGATAAATGAGAGATATAGATTGTGATGTAGCGAGAGGGAGAACAAATGAATGAAAGATATGCCAAAAAGTAACGACGATAAAGGAAACAGGCCATTGCTCACTGTGGGCAAGGTGAAAATGAGTTACAGACAATGAGACTCAACAAGATGACTTTGAAACTAGTGCAATGACTTGGGTGGGGTAGGGACGGATAGAGTGGGGATGCAAGGGTTACTTGAAGTTAGAGAAATCAATATTCATACACAGTGGGTTGTAAGCAGCTCAAGCTACTGTAAATATGATGTGCTGTTCCTCGAATTTGCATTATACTTTGTTTTGCAAATGCAACATCTGTAACCATTGAAGATCAGTGGACTTCAGCTCCAACCTGCAGTATTGTCATCTTGTTAGGGAACCTAATCGGTATTTTGTCAGTAATCTTTCTGTCAGTAGTTTTATCGCATTTCGACATGTTATCCCTTGTAGTAAACACAACTAAAATAAAATTAGAATAAAATAGCTAGTAAAACAAATAACTTAGTGAGCATAAAAAAGCACAAGGTTATTAGAAACTAATGTTCAGGCTGAACTGGCACGGGGCAGCACAGTGGCGCAGCGGTAGAGTTGCTGCCTTACTGCGCTTACAGTGCCGGACACCCGGGTTCAATCCCAACTACAGGTGCTGTCTGTACGGAATTTGTACGTTCTCTGCTTGACCTGCGTGGGTTTTCTCTGAGATTTTCAGTCTCCTCCCACACCTGAAAGACGTACAGGTTTGTAGGTTAATTGGCTTGCTAAAATTGTAAATTGTCCCTAGTGTGTGAAGGATAGTGTTAATATGCGGGGATCGCTGGTCGGTGTGGACTCGGTGGGCCGAAGGGCCTGTTTCCGCACGGTATCTCTGAACTAAACTAAACACGTAGGTCATGCAATTTGCCTGTCCTGAATATAAAGAGATTTTTTTCCTAAAATCAAGTCTCAATTATATCTTCTATTTGATGCTGCCAAAGCCCGTGTCACCTGCAAATTAAACCCAAGGTAGTTCATACTCTGTAGGAAGGAACTGGAGATCTTAGCTTACACTTTGTTTTGCAAATGTAACATCAGGAACAACATCTCATATTTCGCTTGAGCAGCTTACAACCCAGTGGTATGAGCATTGATTTCTCTAACTTCAAGTAACCCCGGCATTCCCTCTGTCTCTAACCCTCCCCACACAAGTCACACCAGCTTCTCGTTTATACCCAGCAAACAGCTAACAATGGCCTGTTACCTTTAGCACCGTGCCTTTTTGCATATCTTTCATTTATTGTTCTATATCTCTCGACATCATCGTCTGTATCTCCTGTTTCCCTTTCCCTTGATGAATCCGTCTGAAGAAGGGTCTCAACCCGAAATGTCACCCATTCCTTCTCTCCAGAGATGCTGCCTGTCCCACTGAGTTACTCCAGCATTTTGCGTCTATCTATAACGTACACTTTGGAGATCAGTGGACTTCAGCTATGAACACCCTGCAGTATTATCATCTTGTTAGGGAACTTAATTGGTATTTTGTCAGTAATCTTACTGTCAGTAGTTTTATCGCATTTCCATATTTTATCCCTTGACATAAACACAACTAAAATAAAATTTGAATAAAATAGCTAGTTAAACAAATAATTTAGTGAGCATAAAAAGCACAAGATTATTAGAAACTAATGTTCAGGCTGAACTGCCACAGATCTGTTTATACTACTGCCAAGGGAAAATGACCATTGTTTGCCATCAGTTTATTTTTGTTACGTGTACCTTCTGTATTGCCACAATTATCTGCTTTTTAAGTTTAGTTTAGAGACACAGCGCGTAAACAGGCCCTACGGCCCACCGACTCAGCGCCCACCAGCAATCCCCGCACATTTACATTACCCTACACACACTAGGGACAATTTCACATTGATATATTAATACCAAGCCAATTACCCCACAAACCTGTACGTCTTTGGAGTGTGGGATGAAATGGAAGTGACGGGGAGAATGTACAAACTCCGTACAGACAGGCACAGACATTGTTCTGTCAAACCTCTGCAGATATTGTTTGCATGCTCTACAGTCAAATCATAATATCCGAGTACAATCAAGCCACACAGAAGTACAATAGGTAATGCAAAGAGGAAAATACAGGAGTGCAGAATATAGTCTCACACAACTTTAGCTTTACAGTTACAGAGAAAAGTGCAAATAAATTAAAAATGCATCGACGCAAAGCTTACAAAAATGTTGCTTTTTCTTCACCTCTTCCTTCTGTCTTACCCTGCTGTGACAGTTGACTTTTAGTGCAGGAGGAATGTGAATGGAAGATCAGAGGCAAATGGAGCAGCAAACCTGCTGAATGCCACAGCCGAAAATGGTACTGGGCTCCAAGATTTTCATTGTACCTCGGTACACGTGACGAAAAACTAAAGCACACTAAACTAAACTTAACTAAACTAAAAGGGCGGCAGAGTGGTGCAGCGGCAGAGTTGCTGCCGTACAGCGCCAGAGACCCAGGTTCGATCCTGACTACGGGTGCTTGTCTGTACGGAGTTTGTACGTTCTGCCCGTGACCTCCGTGGGTTTTCGCTGAGATCTTCGGTTTCCTCCAACACTCCGAAGAGGTACAGGTCTGTACGTTAATTGGCTTGGTATAAATGTAAAATATTCCCGAAGTGTGTGTAGGACAGTGTTAATGTGCGGGAATCGCTGGTCGGGGCCGGCTCAGTGGGCCAAAGGGCCAGTTTCCACGCTGTATCTTTAAACTAAACTAAAGTATACTAAGCTAAAGTAAACTGAACTAAACTAAACTAAGTGACTCCAAGGCCATTGTATGACAACTCTTGAAGTGATCCCAGTCTCTATGATTTCTCTGTAAGTGAGTTCGCCCCAACCAATGAATATTGTACCACCGACTGATATTGTAAGTCGGCTATTAGATTGCCGAGCATGCTGTAAGATTGGTTATATTTAAGAGGGAGAGCTATATTTAAGAAGGAGTTAGATGTGGCCCTTGTGGCTAAAGGGATCAGGGGGTATGGAGTGAAGGCAGGTACGGGATACTGAGTTGGATGATCAGCGATGATCATATTGAATGGTGGTGCAGGCTCAAAGGGCCGAATGGCCTACTGTTCCACCTATTTTCTATGTTTCTATGTTTTTATGTAAGGATAAGTGAATAAAACTGTATTTACACAGTGAATGGTAGGGCTCTGGGGAGTGTTGTAGAGCAGAGGGATCTAGGAGTGCAGGTGCATAGTACCTTGAAAGTGGCGTCACAGGTAGAGAGGGTGGTCAAAAAGGCTTTCTGCACTTTGGCCTTCATCAGTCAGAGTATTGAGTATAAAAGTTGGGAGGACATGTTGCAATTATATTTGACGTTGGTGAGGCCACATTGGAGTACTCTGTTTAGTTTTGACCATTGTATTATAGGAATGATGTCGCCAAACTTCAAGGGTCTGAGCTATAGGGAGAGGTTGAGAAGGCTGGGACTCTATTCCTTGGAGCACAGGAGGATGAGGGGTAATCTTACAAAGGTGTACATCATAAGACCATGACCAATAGATTGGGTAGATGCAGAGTCTCTTGCCCAGAGTTGGGAAATCGATAACCTGAAGACAGGTTTAAAGTGAGGGGGGAAAGGTTTAATAGGAACCTTTTCTACACAAAATGTGGTGAGTGACAATAGACAATAGACAATAGACAATAGGTATGGAACAAGCTGCCGGAAGAGGTAGTTCAGGCAGGTACTATTGCAAAATTTAAGAATTCGAATTACACTGTACATGTGACAATAAACTGACCTTGAAACCTTGAAGCCTTGAAACAGTCTGACCATTACATGGATTGGATAGGTTTATAGGGATATGGGCCAAATGCAGGCAGATGGGACTAGTGTAGATGGGACACATTGATCGGTGTGGGCAAGTTGGGACGAAGGACTTGTTTTAGATGTTGTATGAATCTATGATTCTAAAATCAATTTATCAAATATGATTTTTAATTAGGTTTATACACATTCTAGCCTGAAGATTCAGACTGTTTGCAGTCCCTGCTGTTCAGTGGATTTGCTGTGCCCTTTATAGCTGGCAATATTAATGCTGACAAAGAAGATATTCTATGATTTTTATAATTTGTGCCATAAATTTGTTGTTCAAAGCAATGATGACCAATCTATTTGGTCTTAATGGAAACACCAGAAACTGCAGAAGCTGGAATCTTTGAGCAAAACACAAGTGCTGGAGGAACTTGGTGGATCAGGCAACATCTGTAGGGCCTCAATGATTACGGAGAGAAGGTAAGAGAATGGGGTAAAAAGGCAAAAATAGATAGCCATGATTGATTGGCAGAGTACTGCTATGTCTTATGGTCTTATAGAAACAAAATGCTGGAGTCACTCAGTGGGTCAGGCAGCATCTATGGAGAAAAGGAATAAGGGTCGTTTTGGGTCGAGACGCTTATTCAGACTATGGAATCGACAGACATACACTATTTTAGGCTGGGCCCCTTTTTTCACCAGTTCATAGATAAATTCTAATCTTCTTTACTCCAAGAAATCTCATATTTATTAAGGTTGGCAATGCGTATATTAAATGGTTATTGTGAATACTATAATGGCCAAGGATCTAACAGATTGGATATTCTGTTAGCACAGTGCCTCAATAACACGTACTCTACCCTCAGACTGTTTGCATTACTTTTTTTCCTCGTGTATATTTATTTGGGTTGACCCTTGCAGCAGACAGTAAGATGCAGCATAAAATGCAAGTGTTTCTAGACCACAGGTCATAGGCTCAGCATTACAGGATGTTCTTTTAGGAAGGAGATGAGGAGAAATGTCTTTAGTCAGAGGGTGATGAATCTGTGGAATTATTTGCCACAGAAGGCTGTGGAGGCCAAGTCAGTGGATATTTTTAAGGCGAGGATAGATAGATTATTGATCAGTACGGGTCAGAGGTAAAGGGGAGAAGGCAGGAGAATGGGGTTAGGAGGGAGAGATAGATCAGCCATGATAGAATGGCAAAGTAGACTTGATGGGCCAAATGGCCTAATTCTACTCCTATTCCTTATGCCCTCGGTCTTTCTCTGCCAACTGGTTACAGAGCCTTAGTTGGAGTCTGGGAAAAGATTCCTGCTCGACAGATCTCCCTGTCAACAGACTCAAAGACAGAAAGCTGAGCAACATAAAACCAGCAAATTACCTCAGAAAACTTGCAGACAACCACACGAAGTGTTTGGAGGCCTCCTCTGTGTCAGTAACTGTAATAGAGATTTTAACTCACTTAGTTTAAAGAGGATGATTTTCTTGGAAATTAAATTAAGCAGAGTTAATGTTGCTTCGTCACATGCCAATGCTTTCAAAAATACTTTCCAACACACTCTCAATAATAAGGGTGAAAATAATGTTTTCACGCTTAACTTACCGAATAGTGTTTACTTAACGAATAGTGAAAGGCTTGGTTAGAGTGGAGGTGGAGAGGATGATTCCACGAGTGAGAGAGTCTGGGACCAGAGACCATAGCCTCAAAATAAAAAGACTTACATTTAGAAAGAAGATGAGTATGAATTTCTTTCAGTATTTGAATCTGTGGAATTCATTGCCACAGGAGGGTTTGGAGGCCAAGTCAATGGATATTTTTAAGGTGGGGATTGATGGATTCTTGATTAGTACGGGTGTTTGTGGTTATGGGGAGAAGGCAGGAGAATGGGGTTGAGAAGGAAAGATAGATCAGCCATGATTGAATGTTGGAGAAGACTTGATGGCCCGAATGGCCCAATTCTGCTCCTATCACTTATGAACATATGAACAACATTTGGACTGATTAAGGATCTTCGCTTTCTGGTGATGGAAAATCATTTCCAAAGTTGATTAAAATACATTTTTCTTTTGAATGTTTTGCTTGATGCTAAGAACCTTTTGAACTAAACTGTGCTTTCACTCACAGGACGAAGTTGAAAGATGCAAAGCTCTGGGCCGAGGGAAGGTTATACCACGGTCATGGCTGGTGTTTGTGGCAGGTCCTGGTTTATTGTTCAAAGCAGTTTCCTTGCTTGAGAGAGGATCAGGTGCTCAGAGACCCCTTGCCTTTGGAGGAACAAGACTGGGGCATTGTTAGCTTTTAATGGGTTGCAGACCACAATTAATTGGATAAAGTTGCTGAAACAGTAAGTGAGTGCATATGGTCGCAAGAGCCATGGAAACATAGAAACATAGAAAATACGTGCAGGTGTAGGCCATTCGGCCCTTCCAGCCAGCACCGCCATTCAATATGATCATAGCTGATCATCCAAAATCAGTAACCCGTTCCTGCTTTATCCTCATATCCCTTGATTCCATTAGCCCTAAGAGCTGAATCTAAAGGGCCTGTCCCACTTAGGCGACTCTTTAGGCGACTGCCAGGGACTAGTTATAATAGAATTCACCTACGACACCTGGCGACAACCTACGACAGCACTTACGACAGCAAAACGTGTCGCCACTGTCACCGGGAAATGTTCAATACGTTGAAATCTTTGCGGCAGTCGCCTGTAGTCGCCCCAAAAATCGCCTAAGTGGGACAGGCCCTTAACTCTCCCTTGAAAATATCCAGTGAATTGGCCACCACTGCCTTCTGTGGCAGAGAATTCCACAGATTCACAACTCTCTGGGTGAAAACGTTTTCCCACAAATCAGTCCTAAATGGCCTATCCCTTATTCTTAAAGTGACCCTGATTCTGGACTCCCCCAACATTTTCCTGCTAACATTTCACATAACTGCATGCAGAAAAATACAAGGTGATAGCTGTCATTACTTCAGAATATATTAAGACAAAGCAAGTAATAGAAGAGGGGTTATTTCAATGGGGCTAGGTTAGGTAAGGGGGAGGAGCAGCGAGACCTGGGCGTCCTTGTACACCGGTCACTGAAAGTTGGCTTACAGGTACAGCAGGCAGTGAAGAAAGCTAATGGAATGTTGGCCTTCATAACAAGAGGATTTCAGTATAGAAACATAGAAACATAGAAATTAGGTGCAGGAGCAGGCCATTCGGCCCTTCGAGCCTGCACCGCCATTCAATATGATCATGGCTGATCATCCAACTCAGTATCCTGTACCTGCCTTCTCTCCATACCCCCTGATCCCCTCAGCCACAAGGGCCACATCCAACTCCCTCTTAAATATGGCCAACGAACTGGCCTCAACTACCTTCTGTGGCAGAGAATTCCACAGATCCACCACTCTGTGTGAAAAACGATTTTCTCATCTTGGTCCTAAAAGACTTCCCCCTTATCCTTAAACTGTGACCCCTTGTCCTGGACCTCCCCAACATCGGGAACAATCTTCCTGCATCTAGCCTGTCCAACCCCTTAAGAATTTTGTAAGTCTCTATGAGATCACCCCTCAATCTTCTAAATTCCAGCGAGTACAAGCCAAGTCTATCCAGTCTTTCTTCATATGGAAGTCGTGCCATCCCAGGAATCAGTCTGGTGAACATTCTCTGTACTCCCTCTATGGCAAGAATGTCTTTCCTCAGATTAGGAGACCAAAACTGTACGCAATACTCCAGGTGTGGCCTCACCAAGACCCTGTACAACTGCAGTAGAACCTCCTGCTCTTGTACTCAAATCCTTTTGCTGTATAGGAGTAAAGAAGTTCTTCTGCAGTTGCATAGGGCTCTGGTGAGACCACATCTGGAGTATTGTGTACAGTTTTGGTTTCCTAATTTGAGGAAGGACATCCTTGTGATTGAGGCAATGCAGTGTAGGTTCACGAGATTGATCCCTGGTATGGTGGGACTGTCAAATGAGGAAAGATTGAAAAGACTAGGCTTGTATTCACTGGAGTTTAGAAGGATGAGGGGGTGTCTCATAGAAACATATAAAATTATAAAAGGACTGGACAAGCTAGATGCAGGAGAAATGTTCCCAATGTGGGACGAGTCCAGAACCAGGGGCCACAGTCTTAGAATAAAGGGGAGGCCATTTAAGACTGTGGTGAGAATAAACTTTTTCACCCAGAGAGTTGTGAATTTATGGAATTCCCTGCCACAGAGGGCAGTGGAGGCCAAATCACTGGATGGATTTAAGAGAGAGTTAGATAGAGCTCTAGGGGCTAGTGGAGTCGAGGGATATTGGGAGAAGGCAGGCACGGGTTATTGATAGGGGACGATCAGCCATGATCACAATGATTTTGGATGATCAGCTATGATCATATTGAATGGCGGTGCTGGCTCGAAGGGCCGAATGGCCTCCTCCTGCACCTATTTTCTATGTTTCTCAGAGCCAATGTCAAAATGTCATTGTTTCGGAAGGAACTGCAGATGCTGGTTTACACCGAAGATAGACACAAAATGCTGGAGTAACTTCAACTGGACAGGCAGCATCTCTGGGATAGAAGGAATGGGTGATGTTTCGGGTTGAGGCCCTTCTTCAGGCTGTTTGAGTGTGTGTATGAAGGAGCAAGCTAGCAGCTATAAGCCTAAGATAGGCACAAAATGCTGGAATAACTCAATGGGTCAGGCAAGATCACTGGAGAATAGAAATTGTTGACTTTTCGGGTACAGGGCGGAAACAGGTCCGTCGACCCATCAAATCCATGTCGAGCAGCGATCCCCGCGCACTAATACTATCCTACGCGCACTAGAAACGATTTGCAATTTTACCAAGCCTATTAGCCGAGAAAGCTGCATGTCTTTGAAGTGTGGGGGGAACCGGAGATCCAGGGGAAAACCCACGTGGTCATGGAGAGAATGTACAAACACCAAACCGACAGCAGCCATAGTCAGGGTCGAACCTGGGTCTCTGATGCTGTAAGGCAGCAACTCTAGCGCTGCGCCACTGTGCCACCCAACGTTCCCTGGGCATTAACGGACACATCTTGGTCAGCAAGGACAAATTGGGCAATGCCGTAGGACTCTATTACTGATTGCAGTGAATCGCGTAATTAGAATCTTTTTCTGCTGAGACAACAAAATATTACATCTTGGTAAATGAAGCTCTATATGCAACTCACCCTAAAGGTTATTGTAATTATTTTTGCATTGCCACTGGTACAGAAAAACTAAAGGAAGAAAGATTGGAACTTTGGAGTGTGGGAGGAAACTGGGGCACCCGAGGAAAACCCACGCAGATCACGGGGAGGATGTACAAACTCCGTTCAGACAGCACCCGTAGGCAGGATCGAACTCGGGTCTCCGCCGCTGTAAGGCAGCAACTCTACCGCTGCGCCACTGTGTCACCAGTCTTTCTTCTTTGGCCCAGTTTCCAGCGTACTGCTGATGACATTCCACTTGAATTCCATCGAGAGATTGCAGGTCACCATTCACATCGTTTGTAACTTTTTTTTAAACCAACTGGAAAATCTTATTATCAGTTGCGACAATTCCAGAAAACAACTACTGGAGAACTGCTGGTTCAGCATTATTACATTTATGATTTGATCACAGTGAGTAGGTCCAAAAATGCCCAGCAGGCTATCAAGGGTATTTTATGTTCTATGATCTGTTTATAGGTTTAGTAGTCAGCAAATATAAATTGTTATGAAAGTGTTGCCGCAACTGCAAAAGCTCATTTGATATTACAATATGGATGGCACGGTGGCGCAGCGGTGGAGTTGCTGCCTTACAACGCCAGAGACCCGGGTTCGATCCTGACTATGGGTGCTGTCTGTGTGGAGTTTGTACGTTTTCCCCCTGACTTGCGTGGGTTTTCTCCGAGATCTTTGGATTCCTCCAACACTCCAAACACGTACAGGTATGTAGGTTAATTGGCTTGGTATAAATGTAAATTGTCACTAGTGTGTGTAGGATAGTGTTAATGTGTGGGGATCGCTGGTCAGCGCGGACTAGGCGGGCCGAAGGGCCTGTTTCCGTGCTGTATCTCTGACGTAAACTAAACTAAATATGCCCCATTATGACCATTTAAAATAATGTAACTATAAATTATAGTTACGTTCAGCAAGGTATTCAGAATCAAATATATCTACCACACTCTATAAATGTATGAGGTATATACTTCTATAGAAGCCTGTTTTTGACATACATATGATATTGTTTGCCCGTCGTAGTTGACTAAGTGTAACTCAGGCCTCAGAGCTGGGGATTTTGCCCTGGGACAGGACATTAATGTCAGGTTACTTATTTGGAGGTTTCTTTTGCGGTGTCTCTCCAGTGCCTTTAGGATGGCATAATACTCCCTGTTGCCTGCCATTTTAATTCTTCACCCAAACTAACCTTTGATCGAATTTTTAGTAACATTGGTAAATATCTTCCACTATTTACGATGATGTTGCCAGAACTTGAGGGTCTGAGCTATAAGGAGAGGTTGTGCAGGCTGGGACTCTTTTCAGGTAGATGCACAGAGCTTCTTGCCCAGAGTAGGGGAATCAAGGCCCAGAGGACATAGGTTTAAGGTGGGGGGGGGGGGGGGGGGGGGGGAGATATAATCGGATTCTGATGGGCAACTTTTTCACACAAAAGGTGGTGGGTGTATTGAACAAGCTGCCAGAGGGGCCACAGGCAGGGACTATTACAATGTTTAAGAGACAATTAGACAGGTACATGGCTAGGACAGGTTTAGAGGGATATGAGCCATATGCAGGCAGGTGGGACTAGTATAGATGGGGCATGTTGGTCGGTGTGGGCAAGTTGGGCAGGGCCTGTTTCCACACTGTATCACTCTATGAATCTAATAAAAAGGAACTGCAGATGCAGATGCAGAACCTCTATTGGTGACACTTGCCTCCAGCTGACAGTTAGTCTGTTGGGGAACCTCTTTGCCTGCAGTCATCTGTTGCTGGCTCTGTGCTGTCCTGGTTTTTTTCTTGCCTCCAGTGCCACCCACCTCCCCAAAATCAGTCTGATGAAGGGTCCCGACCTGAAACGTCACCTAGCCATTTTCTCCAGAGATGTTGCTTGACCCGCTGAGTTACTCCAGCATTTTGTGTCAACCCTTCGATCTATCTATCCTTGGCCTCTGACACTGCTGCGCCAACACTCAATGACTCCGTGAGAGATTGTGCCTATTTTTCCATCCAGCCACATTCTAGCCTTCCGGGGTTAACATCAGATTTTACAACAGCAGCAAACTCACTTTTTCTGTCTGTAACAGAATTGGCTATGTTTACTCCAAGTCATCTACACGTGATATTGGCTCAGATTTTCTCCCTCTATTTGCACGGCTCGACCACTACCAACCACCGCCAGTCTCCACTGCCCACGTTGCACCAAGGTGTGGGGATCGCGGATCGGCCTCTACAGACATCTGCAGACGCCGATCCGTAGACGAGCCTATGGAGAGGACAGTCATGCGCGTTTCGAGTGATGAATCCTACAGCCCTACCTTTCACAATCTTTACATTCCTTTGTTTGTATTCTCACTTTGTGGACTTTGTGGAAGATGCCAATGCCAACCAAAGAACAGCTACCACCTGGTCACTGGTGTGACTGGAAGACCTGGAAGTCCCTCAATAGGCATCGTACCAGGATGGGCCGATGCAAGACCAATATGAGCCAATGGGGCTATGCAGATGCGGCAGACACAGAATGTGAATGTGGAACATCTGTACAATCCATGCCACACCTACTAAGGCCCACTTCTTGGTGAACAATGCTGCCTGGAAGATCTAGCGGTGGCAAACAAGAAGGCTGTCCACTGTGCAAGAGCCTGGCCCAACATTTGAAACATAGATGATGAACACAAAGGAAGATTCTCACTTTTTAATTATCCTCTTTTCATACTATTCTTTAATTTCTTCTCTCTAACTGCCTCAATTAACCCAAGTACTGGGAGATTTCTGCAACTTCTCTCCACAGAAAACCAGGCATTGGCAAATTGGAGACACTCCCTTTGTTCCATTCATACTCCCCTGACCTGCTCAGCAACTTTAGACTAACTCATATTCTTTCTTCTCCATTTCAGTTCTTTCTTTCCCACTCCCGACTAAGGGTACATGTCCTGAAACATTAACTGTTTCCCTTTCTACAGGTGTTGTCCAACCTGGTGAGGATTTGCTGCATATTTCATTACATTTCAATGTTTCAACATATGTAGTATAGACTTTCAGAGTTTAGACTTTGGACTTTAGAGGTACGGCACAGAAACAGCGATAAGCCCGTACACTAGCACTATCCTACACACACGATAGACAATTTACAAAAGCCAATTAACCTGCAAACAAGAGACAAGAGACAAGAGACAAGAGACAAGAGACATTTATTGTCACATGTACCAATTGGTGCAGTGAAATTTGTGGTCACCATACAGCCATACAAATGAAAATAAAGAACACAGAACACGATAGTCTTTAACATAAACATCCCCACACAGCGGCATCAAAGTTTCCCACTGTGCGGGAAGGCCCAAAGTTCAGTCATCCTCCTCTTTGATGCACTTTATTGTTCACCCCTGGTCAGGGCCTCCCGGGCTCCCCGCTGTTGCCGCTACGGGCAACCCGATGTTCAGGCCCGCTCGCCGGGATGATGGAAGTCCGATGTCGGAACGGGAGAACAAGATCAGCGGCTTGGACCTCCGAATCGGCCACTTCGTACGGAGTCCGTGGCTCCCGAAGTTCACGGGCTGCGCTGGGTGGAGATTCACACTGGCGACCCCTGGCGAGAGGTCCCAGGACTCCACGATGTTGAATTCAGCGCCGCCCGTGTTGGGAGCTCCGCAAACCACAGCTCCGCGATGTCGATGCAGCAGGCCCAACACTCCGGACCTTTAAACATTGATCCAGGTGAGGCATCGCCCGCTCCGTGGTGAATCCAGCGCTGCGCCGCCTCTGCTGAAGCTCTGGTCCGGTCCCCGGCAGGAAAGGCCGCTCCAATCCAGGTGGTAGGCCGCGAGGAGGGGGGCGAGGAGGCGACTCGGAGAATAGTTGCATTCTCGCCAGGAAGTGACTGGGAAACGGTTTCCCCCTTACCCTACCCCCCCTCCCCCACATAAAATACTAAAAAAAGTCCTCCAAACATACTTTTAACAAAATTAAAAATTAAAAAAGATAGAAAAACCTAACTGACTGCAGTCAGAGGCTGCCACCAGAGGCGCCCCTAGTGGTGTCTTTGGAGTGTGGGTGGAAACCGGAGCACCTGGAGAAAACACACACAGGTCACAGGGAGATCGTACAAATTCCGTACAGTCAGCAACTGTGGTTAGGATCAAAGCCTGGCCTCTGGCACTGTAAGGCAGCAACTCTACGCTGCGCCACCGTGCCACCCTTTGATTTTTATTCAAGTTTTCTGGGCATTAAATGTCTCTTACGAATGGTGAGCTCAGCAAGCAATGTTTATTTTGAATTACCAATTGTGTACATTTTGATATAATTTTATAACCTAATTATTTTTTGTTTAGTTCAGCCTGCATGGACCATACACTCAGAGTTAAAATTGTTAATTATTAATTAAAATTCTTTGCAGTGCTCACCACTCAATGGTGACAACCAACACTCAGTAAACGCGAATAACAATCAAAAGAACTGCAGATGCTGAAAAATTGAAATCTTGCTATGCTCTCCCAAAGAAAACAACCTGAAGAAGGGTCCTGAACTGAAACGTCACCTATTCCTTTTCTCCAGAGATGCTGTCTGACCCGCTGAGTTACTCCAGCTTTTTGTGTCTATCGTCGGTTTAAACCCGCATCTGTAGTGCCTTCCTACACAAAGCAATTGTTTTGTTTAGTTTAGAGATGCAGGCCGGAAACAGGCCCTTCGGCCCACTGAGTCCGCACTGACCAGCGATCACCTGTACACTAGTTCTATGCTGCACAATAGGGACAATCTACAGAAATCAATTAACCTATTGTACAGGCGATCGCTGGTCGGCATGTCTCGACCAACCTGCACGTCTTTGGAATGTGGGAGGAAATTGGAGCATCCGGAGAAAACCCTCACGGTCACAGGGAAAGTGTACAAAGTCCGTACAAACAGCACCCCTAGTCAGGATTGAACCTGGGTCTCTGGCACTACAAGGCAGCAAGTCTACCGCTGCGACACTGTGCCGCCGTCTCTTAGGCTTGCGCAATCCCACAAATGTACACATTCAGTTACAGGTTGGACCCTTCGGCACTAATTGTATTGAATCAAACCCTGGAATTTTAATTGTTTTGCCCATTTAAAGGGATGATTTAAATGCAGTACAATTCGGCTTAATCAATTATGTAATTCCCACTGGCTTACTTAAAACCAAATCTTTTCATGTTATGCATATGTTCATTACTATTTCTAATGTACTGTTCCTGTCAGCAGTACATTAGAATTATCCTTTTTCTAATCTACTTTCTATTTCCTTGCTTAAGACATTTAATTAGCCATAGCAGCAAAAGGTAATCAATCTTTTTCCTGATCATTACTTGCCTAATTGTTTTGCATCATCGGGAAACGTAATAACATGAGAATGATTCTATATCAATCATGAATTTCTAATGTGTATTGCTAGTTATTATTTTACCAGGCACCCAGTTCTGCATAGACTTACCCCCGCTGTTTTTATCTCTAAACTACCTTGGTCCATCCAGCCAATTTGTAATTTCTGAAACAAGTGGGCGGCATGCTTGACTGGCCTTTCTGATTGCTGTTATTCTTACCTGAGGGACGTCGTAAAATGGCTTTTTGAAAACTCAGTTTAGGCAATCACAGCTTAATAATTTCTGCACCACTTTAGTTAATTAGAATCATAGAGTGATACAGTGTGGAAACAGGTCCTTTGGCCCAACTTGCCCACGCTGGCCAACACGTCCCATCTACACTGGTCCCACCTGCATGTGTTTGGCCCATACCCCTCCAAATTGTTCCTATCCATGCACCTGTCTAAATATTTCTTAAACGTTGCAATAGTACCAGCCTCAACTACCTCCTTTGGCGACTCGATCCATACACCCGCCACCCTTTGTGTGGCAAAGTTACCCCTCAGACTCCTATTCAATTTCTTCGCCCTCGCCTTAAGTGGATGTCCTGTGGTCCTCGATTTCCCTAGTCTGGGCAAGAGCCTGTGTGTCTACCCGATCTATTCCTCTCATGATTTTACTGTATATACCTCTATAACCTTCCTCAGAGATTCCTGTGGGTTTATAAGACACTTTATTTAAGTGTGCATGACAGAAGGTTTGGAAGGATAGGTGCCAGCCACAGGCAGGTGGGACTAACTCGGTTAGACGGCTTATCGGTGTGGAAGAGTTGGGTCAAAGTGCCTGTTTCCGTGCGTTATGGCTCTAATTCTCAGTGGACATTGTCACCGGCTCTTTGTGGTGAAGCCTTGCCTGGTGACAGGTTGCAACATACATGGATGTCATTGCCTGAGAGAATCCAGGACAAGCTCTCGTACGAACCAGCTTTATCTTGCACTAGACTTTATTCCTTTATCGTGTTTTTATACACTGTATACGGCTCGATGGTAATCATGTATTGTTTTTCTGCTGACTGGATAGCACACAACAATATCTTTTCACTGCACCTCGGTACATGTGACACTAAAGTAAACTGATTTGAGCAGATAATTAAAAACTAGTGGCATGTTTAACATAGAACATAGAACACTACAGCACGGAAACGGGGTCTTCGGCCCAAAATGTTTTTGCTGAACAAGACACCAAGTTGATGCTAATCTCCTCTGCCTGCACACGATCCATATCCCACCATTCCCTGTACAACTATGTGCCTGTTTAATAGCCTCTTAAATGCCACTATCGTATCTGCCTCCATTACATTTCAAAAATAAATAGGATTTGAAGTGAAAATTATTTCCCCGCCGAGCTAGTGAGCGACCAATTTCTTCCCCACAAAACCTGATATGAAGATATGAAATTCACCCCAGGACAAGCAAATCTCATTTCCATGATGAGTGAGGTAATACTCGCCATTGTCAAAGAAACCTAAAGTTTCATCCAGAACTTATTTTGTTTGCTGCTGGCTTTTTAATCATTTTATCTTCCACTTGCAAAGTCATATGGAATAAGGAGAAGGGTCTCGACCCAAAACATCACCCATTCCTTCTCTCCAGCGATATGCCTGTCCCGCTGAGCTACTCAAGTATTTTTTTTCTATCTTGGGAATATAATCAAATTATTTTCCATGTTCTCACAATATATACATGAGAACTGAAGAACTGGAGGTAGGAGAAAGCTATGAAGACCCTCAGGCCTGTTTCACTATTCAGGAGAATATTGGGTATTCTGATCTTGGCCTCCGTTCTAAACTCCTGCCTGTTTCTCATATCCCTTGATTTCCCTGTTGCCGAAACATTTGCCTTTCCCAGTCGGAATACATTCAGTGATTCAACCTCCACAGCTCTCCGGGTCACAGGATTGCAAAAGATTCATCACGCCCGGAGGGGAGTTGATGAACTGCTGCAATCTTGCTGATGAAGTTACTCTCACAGCAGGCGGGGGAGGGAGTTCCAAGATTCAGGCACGGCAACAATGAAGGCTTTCCAAATCAGGATGACCAAAGAAGGGTCTCGACCCGAAACGTCACTCATTCCTTCTCTCCAGAGATGTTGCCTGACCCGCTGAGTTACTCCAGCAATTTATGTCTTATCTTTGGAGATTTGGGGGGTGCGGATGGAGTAATGGCAATTACATGGGACACACTGCCGGTGGGGCTAAATATTACGGGCACTTCTTATGTTCAAAAGTTCTAGGAACAGAGTTATACCATTTGGACCAACAAGGCCACTGCCATTCAATCATAGGCTGATCTATCTTTCCCTTGCAACCCCATTCTCCTGCCTTCTCCCAGTATCCCCTGACACCCGCACTAATGATGGAGCATCAGACAAGTGGGTTGCTTTGTTCTGGATAATGATGCTCCTTAGGAGAGTTGTGGCACTGCACTTACCCAGGCAATATGGAACAGAGAACATTGAGAAGTGCAGCACAGGAATTGTCCCTTCGGCCCGCAATGTTTATGCTGAACATGATGCCAAGGTAAATTCATCTCATCCGCCTGTTCATGATCTATACCCTATTTCCTGAACTTCCGTGTGCCTATCTAAAAGACTCTTGATACCACTGTTGTATCTGCCTCCACTGTCACCCCTGGCAATGCCTTCCAGGCCCCATCATTCTCTGGAGTGGGTCCTGGGGTAAATTTCATATCTTCATATCAGATTATGTGGGGAAGAAATTGGTCACTCACTAGCAGGAGTGGGAAATCAAAAATCTGACCCACACATCTCCATTAAACCTTACAGCCTCTCACCTTACAGCTATGCGCTCTATTTAGTTTAGTTGAGATACAGCGTGGAAACAGACCCTTCGGCCCACCGAGTCCGCACTGACTAGCGATCCCCGCACATTAACACAAGGCTACACACACTAGGGACAATTTACACTTATTCCAAGTATACAAACTCAAGCCAATTAACCTACAAACCTGTACGTCTTTGGAGTGTGAGAGGAAACCGCAGGTCTCGGACAAAGCCACGCGGTCACGGAGAGACCATACAAACTCCATACAGACAGCACCCGTAATCATGATCGAACACAGGTCTCTGGGGCTGCAAGTGCTGTAAGGCAGCAACTGTACCGCTACGCCACCATGCCGCCCTTGTTAGTCAATTTCCACCGAGTGAGAAAGGTTCTGACTGTCTTCCATATCTATGCCTAATAATTTTATATACTTCTCTCAAGTTTCCCCTCAACCTCTGATGTTCTGGAGAAAACAATCTATGTTTATCCAATCCCTCCCTGTAGCTGAAACCCTCAAACCCAAGTAACATTCGACAAGTCTTCCCTCAACCTCTGACCCTCCAGAGAATGAAGGATGTGGAGAGCATTCCTTTACATCCCTGTCTTGTGCCTTGTGGATGGTGGAAAAGTCTTGTGTACGTGACCAGTGACAGGATACCAGTCTCTACTCTTGAAACAATTGTATTTATGCTACTGATGTTATAGACTTATAGATTCATACAGCATTCAAACAGGCCCTTCGGCCCAATTCACCCATGGTGACCAAGATGCCCCATCTAATAAGCTGGTCCCGTTTGCCCACATATGACCTACATCCCTCTGAACCTTCCCATCCACGTATCTATTCAAGTATCTTTCAAATGCTGTTGTGAGACCTGTATCAACCACCTCCTTTAGCAGCTTCTCTTGCTGTTATGTATGATGGATGGAGTGTCAATGATGAAGCAGCTGAAGATGGTTGACACATGGATGTTGTGCTGCCCTAAATGACAATCACATTCCCTCCGCCACACACATATACTCCTATTCTGAAACCCTGCCTCCATCTAGATATCCCCCTGAAAGGGGGAACATCCTCTCAGCTCTGACCTATCACACCCCTTCAGAGTATATTACATTTCAATAAAAATCATCTTTCATTCTGAGCTCATGGCGGTGGTGAAGCCTCGCGGGTCGACCCGCGGTCGACGGTCGATGAGAGCGTGGGGAGACCGTCGTGAGGGGCGAGGGGAAGAACAATGGAGGGCCCGGCGTGGGGGGACCGTCTTGAGGTAGGTGAGGGGACAACAATGGACAATGGGGGGGGGGGGGTGGGGGGACAAAGGACAATGGGGACTCGGCTTGGGGGAACGGCAGTGGGGGGGTGGGAATAAAAGGAGGAGCTGGCGTGCTTTGTAAATTTGTCAGCACCGTAGGTGGCCGCTATTTGTATACATTGGGCATGCAAGCAAAAAAATCTCACTGTGTCTTGTCACATGTGACAATAAAGTATTCCATTCCATCCAACTCTAAACTGTGAAACCAACCTGCCTAATCTATCTTCATAAAATAACCATTTTGGAATGAACCTCTTAATTTAGTTTAGTTTAGTTTAGAGATACAGCCTGGAAACAGCCCCTTTGGCCTACCGAGTCCGTGTCGACCTGCGATCACCCCGTACACTAGCTCTATCCTGCACACCCAATCCTGACCTGACCAAAGCCAATTAGCTTACAAATTTGTATGTCTTTGGAATGGGGGAGGAAACCGGAGCACCTGGAGAAAAATCACTCTTCACAGAGAGAACGTACATACTCTGTACAGACAGCACCCGTGTTCAGGATCGAACCTGATCTCCGCTGATGCAAGGCAGCAGCAGCTCTACCACTGCGCCACCGTGCCACCCTTAATTGGCCCCAGTTCAAACATATGCCTCATTAAATCGGGAGACCAAACTCAAAGAGTTACATTGCAATCTGTAAAGCACCACCTTGACACTGCAGGCAAATTAACTGGCTCATAAATACCAGGTTGCTCCTTGTGCTCATTCCTGGACGTATATTTGGCATTCTTCACGACCAAGATGCCAGATTGCATTATTTTATTACTCACTCAGTTATTTATCTGAAGCAATTCCATCCAGAAACAGAAGAACAAATAAAAACACAATGGCAGGAAGGATTTCAAGCAGGGAACAGAGCAAGGAAAGTAATTTACAGGAATGCTGAATAAACAAAATGTCTTGTATTGTGGATGGTATAAATTAAATCAATTTTTAAAAAATTCAGCTGCAAAAAGCAAGAAGGTGCAACAGTGGTCTTATTACCATGACTTGGAAAGTAGCTTTAAATCATGATTTTTTTTCTCTCTCTCTCTGTTTTGCTCTGGGCAATAGTGCTTTAAATATTTATAAATTCCATTATTAACCAGCAATGCTGTTAAATTGGTTTAAAGGTGTGACCACTTTACCTTTCCACCAGTTTGCCTATCCGTGAGCATTATGTTAGCAAGACATAAATCACCTGGAAAATTAAACCACTTAATGAATGTACTGATTATTGAGAGGGACTTGATTCAGAGAGCCAGAGTTTGTATGTGTAGGAAGGAACTGCAGATACAGGTTAAACCAAAGATAGACACAAAAAGCTGGAGTAACTCAGCGGGACAGGCAGCATCTCTGGAGAGAAAGACCCTTCTTTGGTCTTGAACTGAAACGTCACCCATTCCCTCTCTCCAGAGATGCTGCCTGTCCCGTTAAGTTACTCCAGCTTTTTATGTCTATCGCCAGAGTTCTTATGTTTCCACCTTCATTTTAAATAATTCTTACCCACACTAGAGTAAAGCTGGAAGTTATTGCTTTCACTTTTACTGCAGCTTGCTTCAGAATTTTGAGCTTAAAAATCTTCTAGTATTTAACTCCTTTGTTTAGTTTATAGTCACATGTACTGAGCGGAGGCCATCGCGGTGCCGTAGCGGCCTCTGCGGAAGCCTCAGTAGGCCCGACCATGGGTGAACAAGAGGAAGAGAACTGGACTTTGTTGCCTTCCCTCACAGTGGGAAGAATTGTGGGGGGACGTTTTTATAACCATATAACCATATAACAATTACAGCACGGAAACAGGCCCTCTCGGCCCTTCCAGTCCGTGCCGACCATTTGTTTTCCCCTAGTCCCATCTACCTGCACTCAGACCATACCCCTCCATTCCCTTCACGTCCATATACCTATCCACTTTACTCTTAAATGTTAAAATCGATCCTGCCTCCACCACTTCTGCTGGAAGCTCATTCCACACAGCCACCACCCTCTGAGTAAAGAAGTTCCCCCTCACGTTAGCCCGAAACCTCTGTCCCTTAATTCTCATGTCATGCCCTCTTGTTTGAATCTTCCCTACCCTCAATGGGAAAAACGTATCCACGTCAACTCTGTCTATCCCTTTCATCATTTTAAAGACCTCAATCAAGTCCCCCCTTAACCTTCTGCGCTCCAAAGAATAAAGACCTAACTTGTTCAACCTTTCTCTGTAACATAGTTGCTGGAACCCTGGCAACATTCTAGTAAATGTTTATGTTCAATGTTTAAATTCTTTGATGTTGTGTTTTATTTTTATTGATGTGCTGCAAATGGAAACTCAAATTTCACTACACCATTGGTGTAAGTGACGATAAATGTCCTTCGTCCTTTGAGTTACAGTGAAGAGCATTTGTGGTGTAATAACCAGTCAGTGGATTATGTTGCAGACGTAGGCCCTACAAAACAGAAAAACCCTGCCAATGTATTCAACAAGTTCACTATTTTTCATTCTAAACATTTCCAGGCAAAATGCTAGAAAAGGAAATGGTAGAAATGCAAATCAATGTCACTTGTTGAGTCAAGTTTCACACTCTCCACTCAGCACGCGGAATGTGAGTTAGGAGTGCAATTTGCCTTATTACAGAAAGGGTGTGGAGGCTTTGGAAAGGTTGCAGAGGTTGGTTATCTGAATGACGCGTGGATTAGAGGGTATTTAGCTACAGGAAATGGTTGGACAGACTTGGATATTATTTTTCTTTGATGGGAGACCTGATAAAATATATAATGTTCTGAGTGGGAGGTATGAAAACAATCAGGTATCAAAACAAATCAGAGCCAACGCTGATGGCTGTGGAATGGTGGAGCCCACAATGGTCCAATGTTGGTTGTGGAAGAGGTGAGAGCGAGGGGATATGAACAGTGTTTCTCTCACTAGTTTCCATCTCCCCTGACAGTCTGAAGAAGGGTCTCAATCTGAAAAGTCTCCTATTCCTCCTCTCCAAATATGCTGTCTGTCCCACTGAGTTACTCCAGCATTTTGTGTCTATCTTCTATGCTTTTCTACGTTCTATGCACCAATTCATCTGTTTAATTTTCTAGCTGAAGTTTCACAGGCATGCAAACATACAACCTCATCAACCTGCAGGCAACTCTCTGAGGAAGGGCCTCGAAACGCCAGAGGTGTTGCTTGTCCCGCTGAGTAAAGGGGCTGTCCCACTGTGGCGACCTAATCCGTGAGTTAAGAAGAGTGCCTTCGACCTTCAAGCTCGAGGTCACTCGCCTGGAAAACCTCGAGCTGGATCGACCGTCCGCGTTGAAACCGCGAGCTGGATCGACCGACTGCACACACTCAAACACATCGCAAAGGCAGGGGCCAGGGAAAGCGGGGGAGCGCTGTCTGAAATCCACACCCGCGATGAAGAGGAAGGTAAACGGCTGCCACAGTATATGGTAAGTCATTTAGAGAGTGCGGGGGGAGGGGAGAGAAGGGGGGGAGAAGGAGTGGAGACACAAAATTTAATAAAGTTTAGCGGGCATTTTACCTACGGGTCGGTTTTCCCTGGTCCTGAAAACTACAATGAGCCAATTAAAATGCCCGGTCAGTGAAGGAGATTGCCTACGGCGGCCCGAGACTGCCTGTAACTAAATAGTGAACCCACTCCACTGCACTACGAGTCAAAAAGAACCATGCCGATTAAATTTAACATGGAAAATTTTTCAACATGCTGAAAAAAAATTGTCAGGGACCCAGCTGAGGCCACGAGTATTCGGGAACTTCCCTCGAGCATGAAGGAGAGTTCCAGTGACCTCTTAGGACCTCCCAGGACCACGTGTCGACCATGCTGATGGTTTCACTCGAGGGCAAACTCGTCTAAACTCGCAGATTAGGTCGCCGCAGTGGGACAGCCCCTTTACTCCAGCATTTTGTGTCTATCTTCAGTTTAAACCAGCAACTGCATGCAGTTCCTTCCGACACAGTAGACATTTGAATTTACTGTACCTATGTGCACACACCTCTCATTCTGTTCAGGCATCAACCATAAAAAACAGAACTGTTTACGATCTGACATATAAAAACGCTTCTTGGTCTAGGATTCAAAAGCTAATTCCCAGTGGGCTAGAATGTGTGCACTGCAATAGTAAAGTGTGACATTAGTGTTTTATCAGCTGATAGCCTAAATCATATTGCATCAGAGATATGGATGCAATTGTTTTGCACTCCCTTTTTGCTTGGCCCATTTTTTCAAGGATTGATTAACAATGATGAAGGTATTGCACTAATCACTCCTTCAAATTCTTTCCCTCCTAGTGAGGCCGACACAATGTTTGACCTTGCCACATCTCTCAGCAAAATATTCATACATCTTGGCTACAAATCTCTGTAGCTGTATTCACTGTGGATTAAGTGCCAATATAGATTTAATACCGGGGAATAATTTACCTCGAGCAGTGTGCTGAACTGGAAAGGTATGTGGATAGGAACATTTGAAAGGGATATGTGCCGAACGCAGGCAGGTGGAACTACTGTCGATGGGGTATCTTGGTCAGGATGGGCAAGTTGGGATGAAGGGCCTGTGCTGTATAACACTATAACTATAATTATACTCAATCTCTTCATATTTTGTTTGTAGAGCCAGAGAGTCATACAGCTTGGAAACAGGCCCTTCGGCCCAACTTGGTTGGATAAGAGTTGGTTCCTGCAACCACATCTTCCATTAAAAAACTATTTTAATTGCTCAGTGTGGCACTAACGATGACATTGCTTCCCACCCAGAAGGGAAACAGCAATTGAGGCACAAGAGTAAAACCGTCTGGATGTTCTCACACAAACCTATCCTTGAAAATAGGTCCCCATGTGCTTCATCATCATTGTCTAAATACTTCACTCGGTAGCACTGCAGGAGTGCCAAAGGACATCAAGCTCACCACATTATTGTTCTTACAAAGTTCAAATCAAATCAATCCAAGTAATAAATAAAAGGAGCAGAATTTGACCATTCGCTCCATCGAGTCTACTCCGCCAGTCAAATCATGGCTGATCTGCCTTTCCCTCTCAACCCCATGCACCCTGCCTTCTCCCCATAACCCCTGACACCACCCTCTAACTAAAGAACTTCCTCCTCATCTCCTTTCTAAAGGAACTTCCTGTTATTTTGAAGCGATGCCCTCTGGTTCTAGACTCTTCCGCACGTGGAAACATCCTCTCCACATTCAATGAGCCCCCCCCCCCTCCTTCTAAACTCCAGCAAGTGTAGGCCCAGTGCCGTTGAAAGCTCATCATGTGTTAACCCAATCATTCCTGTGATCATTCTTGTAAACCTTGTCCGGACCCTCTCCAAAGCCAGCAAATCCTTCCTCAGAAACGCGGCCCAGAACAGTGCATAATACTCCAAATGCAGTCTGATCAGTGCCTAATAATGCCTCAGCATTACATCCCTGTTTTTATACTTTAGTCCTCTCGAAATTAATGTTAACATTGCATTTGCCTTCCTTAATACCAATGTTGCATTTCACTTCCTTGCCACCAATAAAGTCTATTAGTGTCACGGATTATGGGGAGAAGGCAGGGGAATGGGGTTAACGGGGAACGATGGATCAGCCATGGTTAAATGGCAGTATAGACCTGACGGGCTGAATGGCCTAATTCTGCTCGTAGAACTACTTATGAACATAAAGTTGAGTTTATTATCCAGTTGGACGACAATTAATGTTGGCCTTGCTAGTGACACCCAGATCCTTTGAAAAAGTATGGGGAAAAAACCTTTAATTATGTAAATACAACTGGGAAAATCATAAGATTCAGAAGCAAAATACTATATAGAATCTGGGAGTGGTGATCACCAGCGTGTGTGAGACCAAACAACAAAGCCCACCAGTTTGAGCAGCACAGTGGGTGCAGCGGTGGAGTTGCTGCCTCACAGCGCCAGAGAGCCAGGTTCGATCCTGACCACAGGTGCAGTCTGTACGGAGTTTGTACGTTCTCCCCGTGACAGCGTGGGTTTTCTCCGAGATCTCCGGTTTCGTCCTACACCCCAAAGACGTGCAGGTTTGTAGGTTAATTGGCTTGGTATAAATGTTAATTGTCCCCAGTGTGTGTAGGATAGTGTTAGTGCGCGGGGATCACTGGTTGGCTCGGACTCGGACTCGAACTCGAAGGGCTAGTTTCTGCGCTGTATCTCTAAACAAAGTTAAAATAAAATCTCAGCTAGATTAAATCATTGAGGGGGTTAAACGGTTAATTAAAATAGCTGTGTGTAACTGCTGCAGTGTTTCATGAATGCATTCAATCACCATCTTCTCAGGATTGCCAATAAATGCTGCTCTGGCCAAGGACACCCAGATCCCATAAAATGATTTTTGAAAAAAAATCATGACTCAATTCTGCTTATCGAATCCTTCAGGCAGGTAAATATACCATTGTCATTAAGTTTTTGCTGTCAGACAGATTCCAGAGGAGGTTTACTCGGATGATGAGCATTTGACGCCACTGAGTCTGTACTCGCTGGAGTTTAGAAGAATGAGGGGGCACCTCATTGAAACATACAGAATAGTGAAAGGCCTGGATCGAGTGGATGTGGAGAGGATGTTTCCACTAGTGGGAGAGTCTCGGACCAGAGCCCACAGCCTCAGAATAAAAGGACGCGCCTTCAGAAAGGACATGAGGAGGAATTTCTTCAGTCAGAGGTTGGTGAATCTGTGGAATTCATTGCCACAGACGGCTGTGGAGGCCAAGTCATTGGATATATTTAAGGCGGAGATTGATAGATTCTTGATTAGTACGGGTGTCAGGGGTTATGGGGAAAAGGCAGGTGAATGGGGTTGAGAGGGAGAGATAAATCAGCCATGATTGAATGCAGGAATAGATTTGATGGTGTAATTCTGCTCCTCTGACGTATGAACCTATGAACCATGCATAAATGTACTAGCTTTCCGAACAAAAATATTTTCTCAAATCTACTCCCACATCTTTCAAAAGGGTATCTTACTTGGATAAAGATATAGATCGATTGTTCTTGCCACAACACGCAGTTTTACCAGATGATTTTGTGCCAGCAGGATACGATCGAGCAGCAGCCAAGGGAACTTGTATTGAACACAACGTAGACAAAGGAGGGGTTAGACTGTTGGAACAGAATTTCTGGAATCAAACGGAGAAAGTTGTCAATGCCAGCAAGGCTAACATTGAAACGGTGCGGAATGGTGGTGCAGCGCTGGGACGCCTGCCTTACGCCGTCAGAGACCCAGGTTCGATCCTGACTACGGAAGCTGTCTGTACAGAGTTTGTACGTTTTCCCATGGCCGCATGGGTTTTCTCCAGGATTCCCGGTTTCCTCCCACACTCCAAAGACGTTTACGTTTGTAGGCGAATTGGCTTGGTATAATTGTAAATTGTCCCTAGTGTGTGTAGGATAGCGCCTGTGTGCGGGGATCACTGGTCATAGAAACATAGAAAATAGGTGCAGGAGTAAGCCATACAGCCCTTCGAGCCTGCACCACCATTCAATATGATCATGGCTGATCATCCAATATCAGTATCCCGTTCCTGCTTTTTCCCCATATCCCTTGATTCCGTTAGCCCTAAGAGCTATAGCTAATTTTCTCTTGGGTCGGTGCAGGCTCCGTGGGCTATCTCTAAACTAAGCTAAAATAAACTCAATATCAATGGGTTGCTGTCTTTACTTGAAGTAGTCTGTGTGATGAATGTAATCCTTCAATTCTCTAAAGTAGGATGTCTGTGGGTTCTGAGCCAGCGACTTATAAAGGAATAGTGGCATATGCTTGCAGGTCAAGGTTGTGAAGGGGTAGCAGGGGAGTTGAAAGCGATTATGTTCCCTAGTTCCTGCTGCCTTTGACTTTCTAGCTGACAGAGGTCATGGATTTGAAAGGCGTCGTTGAGGAAGCCTTGACAAGTGTAGGAGCATTGAATAAGAATGAGGTTAACTGTCCAGCTACATCATGTGTGTGCCTCAAAGTGTTGGAGATTTTATAGCAGGATGAGTCAGACTCAGAAGTTTCGTTTAGTTTTGTTTAGAGATACAGCGCCCTCCGGCCCACCAAGTGCGTGACCAGCGATCCCCATACACGAACACACTATCCTATGCGCTCGGGACAATTTACAATCTTTACTGAAGCCAATGAGCCTACAAAGCTGTACGCATTTTGGAAAGTGGGAGGAAACCGGAGCACCCGAGGAAAACCCACCCTGTCATGGGGAGAACGTACAAACTCCAAACAGACAGCACCCGAAGTCAGGATCGAACCTGGGTCTCTGGTGCTCTAAGGCAGCAACTCTACCACCGTGTCGGGTGTTATGGGCAATTAAAAACTGGCTCAGCCTGCCGCCCATCAATCTCTGGTGGACACGGATGGGCAACATTTCTGGTTGAGATCTACAGGTTGGTTAGCTTATCATATGTCATGGGGAGATTGTGAATAGCTATTAATTAGGATGTTAGAGTGGGACACGGGAAAATGGAAGATAGTCAAGGGAGAGTCAGCACAGATACATGAATTTGAAATCATGCCTGATCACTTTATCAGCTTTGAGTTGGAAGCACTATGGAAATAGGGAAATGGTGGATATACTTAGATTTCCAAAGGGCTTTTGATTATAGAGTCATTGAGTCATAGAGTGATACAATGTGGAAACAGGCCCTTCAGCCAAACCTACCCAAATTGGCCAACTTGTCCCAGCTACATTAGTCCCACCTGCCTGTGTTTGGTCTATATCCCTCAAAACTGTCCTATCCATGTACCTCTCTCACTGCTTCTTAAATTTTGTGATAGTCCCTGCCCTCTCAACCTCTCCCTATAGCTCAGACACTAGTCCTGGCAACATCCTCATAAATCTAAGATTTAAAAGGATTTGATGTCCTGCCAAGGTTATCGTAGAAAATTAAAGCGTGATGTGGATGAGGTAACGTCTCCGAATGGAGAAAGGATTGTCTGTTTGGTTTAGTTTAGAAACACAGTGAGGAAACAGGCCCTTCGGCGATCAGCTGTACACTAACACTATCCTACACACTAGGGACAATTTACAGAGATCAATTATGCTACAAACCTGCACGTCCTTGGAATATGGGAGGAAACCAGAGCACCCAAAGAAAACCCGTGAAGTTACAGGGAGAAGGTACACACAGCGTCCTTAGTCAGGATGGAACCTGGGAAAATGTACTACTGCACCACCTTGCCGCCCCCTCTGTCAGCATAAATGGACCTTTGTGTTCCTGGCAAGATGCAATAGGTAGTAGGTACTATGCTACACGGCAAGACCAAGCGCAGGCTCGGCAATCGTTTCGCTGAACACCTGCACTCAGTCCATCTTAACCTACCTGATCTCCCGGTGGCTCAGCACTTGCGCTTCCTCTCCCATTCCCAATCTGACCTTTCTGTCCTGGGCCTCCTCCATTGTCAGAGTGAAGCCCAGCGCAAATTGGAGGAACAGCACCCCATATTTTGCTTGGGTAGTTTACACCCCAGCGGTATGAACATTGACTTCTCTAACTTCAGATAACCCTTGCTTACCGTCCCTCTCCATCCCCTCCCACATCCCAGTTCTCCCACTAGTTTTACTGTCTCCGCCCACATTCTATCTTGGTCCCGCCCACTTGACCTACTCCTGTACCTATTTTCTATGTTTCTATGTTTAGCAACCTCGCGATTGAGCGGGCAAAGATTTGGCAAATGGAGTTTGTGGGGAAAATATAAATTATTATTATAAATATAATAATCCACTTTGGCAAGGAAACAAGAACCATACTTTTAAAATAGTAAGGTTAGAGTGTGCAGGAAGGAACTGCAGGTGCTGGTTTACACTGAAGACAGACACAAAATGCTGGAGTAACTCAGCGGGGCAGGCAGCATCTGGAGAAAAGGAATAGGTGACGTTTCAGGTGGAGAAGGGTCTGAAGAAGGGTCTTTATTTTCCTTTTCCTTTTCTATTCCTTTTCTCCAGGGATGCTGCCTGACCCGCTGAGTTATTCCAGCTTTTTGTGTCTATCTTTGGTACTGTATGCTTACTGGTCTCCTTATTTAAGGAAGGACTTAATTGTTTGTAAGTAGTGTAGAGAAGGCATGCAAGATTATCATCTGTTATCTTAAGGTCATAAGGAATAGGAGTAGAATTAGGCCATTCAGCCCATCAAGGCCAGTCCGCCATTCAATCATGGCTGATCTATCTCCCCCTCCTAACCCCATTCTCCTACTTTCTCCCCATAACCCCTGACATCTGTACTGATCAAGAGTCATGTGAGGTTGTTCAGGCTAGGTTGTATCCACTGGAGTTTAGCCGAGTGAGAGATGGCATGCTTTGACACAGTATCTTGAGGGGTTTTGGCAGAGTCACTATGACAGGTATGTTTTCTTTTGTGGCAGAATCTAGAATGAGTTGCTGTTTCAAAGTAAAGGATAGCCAGTAAAAACTCAGAGATTAGGTGAGATTATTACTTTCTGAGGGTCATGGGACTTTGGAATCCTATTTCCACTGTCCTTTGAAGAAGAAAGCCTTTGAACATTTCTAAGGCCAGGGAAGAAAGAAACCTGAATATGGATGGGGTGAAAGTTCAGTGCAGGTAAGTGGGAAGGTAAAGTTGAGGTTACAGTCAGACCATTCTTCATCAAGCCACCCCCTCTTGTTCCTGAGTTGTATCTTGGTATATATGGATAGGGGCCTGGATAGAGTTGATGTGGAGAGGATGTTTCCACTGGTGGCTGAGTCCAGGAGCAGACATCATAGCCTCAGAATTAAAGGACATTCCTTTGCGAAGAAGGTGAGGAGAAATTTCTTTAGAGGGTGGTGAATCTATGGAATTTGTTGTCACAGAAGGCTATGGAGGCCATTAATGGATATTCTTAAGGCAGAAATAGATAGATTATTGATTAGTATGGGTGTCAGGGGTTATAGGGAAAAGGCTGGTAAATGGGGTTACGGGCGAGAGATAGATCAGCCATGATTGAATGGCGGAGTAGACTTGATGGGCCGAATGGCCTAAATCTGCTCCTATCACATGCACCTATATATGTTTGTGCGACCTGTCTTGCTAGGTCAGTATTCTTCCTTTAGCTGGCACTCACTTGGAGTTCCCTCGATATCCAGCTGTGAGCTAATATGTTTGTAACTCTGATACCAGAACATGACATCCAGATCTCATACCCAAACAGCTCTTGACTACCTGTCAAAGCAAAAAAACAGTTCTCTATTTTTACCTCACTTGCTTATTCCAGGCTGCAATGAGATATTTTATAACATCGCCTGAGGGTCCATCCTTTCCTACAATCGCCAGACCACCAATGCCATCTTTAGGATGGTGAGGGAATTCATCTAATGTTGATGTTCATTAGTTCACAAGTGATAGGAGCAGAATTAGCCTATTCGGCCCATCAATGGTACACTGCCATTCAATCATGGTTGATCTATCTTTCCCTCTCAACCCCATTCTCCTGCCTTCTGCCACTTGACACCAGTACTAATCAAGAATCTATCTATTTCTGTCTTAAAAATATCCATTGACATGACTTTCACATCCGTTTGTGGCAATGAATTACACAGATTCACCACTCTCTGACTAAAGACATTCCTCCTCATCTATTTTCTAAAGGCACATCATTTTATTCTGAGGCTATGACCTCTAGTCCTAGACTCTCCCACCAATGCAGTGTGTTTCCGCAGCTATCAAAAATGTGCTTCTTTAAACTGACAGTTGCCCTTCTGAGCCTCACTTCAACATGTTGGCCTTTCCCGGGAAACATCACATTTCTCACCAGAACTGGATCAACCGGTGACAGGACGTGAATTTCTGCCCGCACTTGGACGTGATGTAGCAAAGTGGCTCCTTGTCTTGACAAAAGCTTAGTTCTGCATTGGGTACCAATGCCTCAGGTTAAACAACCCAATTAAATCATGTAGATGCATCAGATAGTTAATTTACGCAGTGGCTCAGCAGTAGAGTTGCTTCCTTGCAGTGCCGGCTTCGATCCTGACTATGGGTGCTGTCTGTACGGAGTTTGTACGTTCCACCTGTGACTATGTGGGTTTTCTCCGGTTGCTCTGGTTTCCTCTCACAATCCAAAGACGTGCAAGTTAGTGGGTTAATTGGCTTCCGTTAAATTGTTCCGAGTGTGTAGGATAGAACTAGTGTACGGGGGGTGATTGTTGGTCGGCACGGAGTCGGAGGGCCGAAGGGCCTCTTTCAATGCTGTTTTTCAAAACCAAACTAAACTAAAGTTTAGTTTATTGTCACGTGTACCGAGGTACAGTGCAAAGTTTTTTTGACGCGTGCTATCCAGTCAGCGGAAAGACTACACATGATTATAATCAAGCTGTCCCCACAGTGTACTGATACAGGATAAAGGGAATAATATTTAGTGCAATATAAAGTCCAGTAAAGTCCAAATAAAGATAGTTCACGGGTGCTGTCTGTACGAGAGTTTGTACGTTCTCCCCGTGACCTGCGTGGGTTTTCTCCAGGTGCTTCGGTTTCCTCCTACGTTCTAAAGACGTACAGGTTTGTAGGTTAATTGGCTTCTTTAAAATTATACATTTTCCCTAGTGTGTAGGATAGTGCGAGTGAACGGGGTGATCACTGGTCGGCAGATTGTAGGGCCTGTTTCCTCGCTGTGTCTTTATAGTCTAAAGTGTAAAGGCCCATTTTTATAACTTTTTAGCCTCCTTTCTAAAGGCACATCATTTAATTCTGAGGCTATGACCTCTGAGAAACCATTGGAGAGTTGCCAAAATGAGGATTATTGAAAGGATTATTCTTATAGTTGGGTGTGCGCATACTGGGACCGATAAGCTTTAATCTTGAGTTAATGGTTTCTCAGCATCACAGTTGCAGATGTTTTAAATTATTGATCACATCCAATGGAGCATCTAAATAGGAACAGGGAAATCTTTTAATGTCCTTCAAGCCTGACTGTCAAATGAGCTGAAGGTTTATTTCTTCAACAATAGTTGGAGCCGTTGGTTTAGAGATGACAAGGGCTTCGCTCATCGGAATATATGTCTGGCCTCACTGATCCACTCCTTATGTGTTCACCTGCACCTCCTCCAACCTCATCAATTGCATCCGCTGCTCTAGGTGTCAACTGCTCTACATCGGTGAGACCAAGCGTAGGTTTGGCGATCGCCTCGCCCAACACCTACGCACAGTTCGCATTAACGAACCAAATCTCCCGGTGGACCATTGAACCATTGGAAAAAAAAAACAGTCTGTTCAACCTTTCCAGCTAACTCAAACCTTCCAGACCCAGTAATAGCTTTGTAAATCTTTTTTGCACCGTTCTCAGCTCATTGACATCCATCCTACAGCAGGGCAACTGCAGTACTCCGAATGTGATATCCTGTACAGTTGCACGATAATGTCCCAACTCTTGTGCTCAATTCACCTGACCGCGAGTGCTGTCTGTGTTGTGTTTGCATGTTCTCCCTGTGATTGCTCTGGGTGCTCCGGTTTCCTCCCACATCCCAAACAGGTGCGGGTTAATAGGTTAATTAGCCCTCTGTAAATTGCCTCTAGTGTGTAGGGAGTGGATGAGAAAGTAGGATAACATAGAACTAGTGCGAACGGGTGATCGATGGCCGGCGTGGACTCGGTGGGCCGAAGGGCCTGTTTCCATGCTGTATCTCTAAAGCTAAACTAAACCTCTCGTCTCTTGTCTGCAAAATGTGGTTGTAGAATGAGATATTCATTTTCAGAAAATTGACCTTTTTGTATCCAAGATCAAAAGAACAGCCTTTAGATTAGAATAAATTAGATACAGTATCACAGATTAAATTTCAATGGATGTAAAGAACATTTTATTCATTTTTATCCGGAGCAGTCAGAAAGCACCAACCATCGTTTCAGGCACTAGAGCAGGATTCTGATCAGAACATTATTTACAACTGATGACGGCAACATCCAGAGACTGCAAGAGTGGCCGCCCTCTGGCCAGTTCTGGAGACCTTCAAGTACTGCAGTAAGTGTAGAAAGAATGACCTGCAGATGCTGGTTTACACAAAAGGACATAAAGTGCTGGAGTAATTGTGTGGTATAGTTGCTGCCGTATAGCACCAGAGACCCGCGTACGATCCTGACTACGGATGCTGTCAGCGTGTACAGAGTTTGTAAGTTCTCCCCGTGACCTGCGTGGATTTTTCCCGGGTTCTCCGGTTTCCTCTCACAGTCCAAAGTTGTACAGGTTTGTAGGTTAATTGACTTTGATAAAGATTGTAAACTGTGTGTAGGACAGTGCTAGTGTGTGGGGATCGCTGGTCGGTGGGCCGAAGGGCCTGTTTCTGCACTGTATCTCTAAACTAAACACAGTGGATCAGGCAGTATCTCTGGACAACATGGATAGGTAATGTAAATTCAGTCTGAAGAGGGGTCCTGACCCGATACGTCACTTATCCATGTTCTCTAGAGATGCTGCCTGACCCGCTGATTTATTGCAGTAATTGCACTGGGCAAGGCATCGCTCTGCTTTCTGTATCAGTTACAAGGCTGAGAAGGAGGCCAAAGATTCTGTGAACAAAGGAGAGAGTGCTGGAGGCAGCCAACGGGTCAAGCAGCGTCTGTGAAATGAAAGGAGTTGAGTTCAGTTTAGAGATGCAGCATGGAAACGGGCCCTTTGTCCCACAGAGTCCACGCTGATCATCGATCACCCGTTCACGAGTTCAAAGTCCTACACGCTATGTAGGGGCAATTTACAGAAGCCAATTAACCTACAAACCTGCATGTGTTTGGGATGTGGGAGGAAACCGGAGTGCCCGGAGAAAACCCACATGGTCGCAGGGAGAATGTGCAAACTCTGCACAGACAGCACCCATAGTCAGGATCGAACCCTGGTCTTTGGCTCTGTAAGACAGCAACTCCACTGCTGCGCCACTGTGCTGCCCCCTTTTTGAATGTTCTTAGGCTTGTAAGATCTCGCAAAAGATCTCTTAAGAATGTTTTATTCTTAATGTTTTAATGTTTTATATTTTATTCTTAATGGTTTACTGTATGTCGGGTTGTTACTTGCGAGCAGAGCACTAAGACAAATTCCTTGTATGTGTACATACTTGGTCAATAAACTTATTAATTCATCATGAGAGCATGCAAACTCGGCACAGACAGCAACCTGAGGTGATGCTTGAGCCTGGGTTTCGACCGCTGTGCCACTGTGCTGCCCGCTGTGGGTGTTTCGGGTTCAGATGGCGGTAGAAGCCATTGGTTGTGGAGTTGGGGACAGGAAGACGGGGTAGCTGCTACAGGCCGGGTGAGCGAGTGCCAGCCTGCAGCAGTGGCAAGGAGCGGCGGAGGCAGTTAAATCAACCTTGTGTTGGGCCAGGCTGATCGCCACATAGTCAGTCCACTGCCAGTACACCCGGTCTTAAAGTGAGAACATAAGAAAAGCATATCTAATACACGCCACTTGATTCTAAGTGGCAATAACGTGGTGACACGAATAGGTCGACTGGGCTTATATACACTGGAATTTAGATGGATGAGAGGGGATCTTATAGAAACATAAAATTCTTAAGGGATTGGACAGGCTGGATGCAGGAACAATGTTCCCATGCTGGGGGAGTCCAGATCCAGGGGTCACAGTTTAACAATAAGGGGTAGGCCATTTAGGACTGAGATGAGGAAAAACGTTTTGAACCAGAGAGTTGTGGATCTGTGGAATTCTCTGCCACAGAAGGCAGTGGAGGCCAATTCACTGGATGTATTCAAGGGAGAGTTAGATTCAGCTCTGAGGGCTAACGGATATGGGGAGAAAGTGGGAACAGGGTACTGATTTTGGGTGATCAGCCATGATCACATTGAATGGCGGTGCTGGCTCAAAGGGCTGAATGGCCTGGTCCTGCACCTATTTTCTGTTTCTACGATTCTTTGTGTGCTGTCGCAGAAGTGGATCGAATGCTATCCACTGCCAATGTTGCACTCTTAGACGTACATGATTCTACTCATGGGATGATTAGACTGGATAGCACGCATAACATGCAGCAACACAAGCCGATAAACAAAGTGTATGGTATGCGTGCCTTCTTTGGTTGGGGCATTCAGTATAAGAATCGGGAAGTCATGTGGCAGCTTTATAGGACTTTGGTTAGGCTGCATTTGGAGTACTATGTACTTTTGGTTGCCCCATTACAGGAAGGATATGAAGGTGTTGGATAGGGTGCAAAGAAGGTTTACCAGAACGCCGCCTGGATTAGATGGGATTAGCTATGAAGTTTCACAAACTTGAAGTGTTTTTTCTAGCGTGAGATGAGGCTGAAGGGAGACCAGATAGAACTTCAGGGGGTAAAATAATGAACGGAATAAATAGGGTCGACAGTCAAAACCTTTTTCTCAAAGTGGAAATGCCAACAATTAGTGGGCATAGTTTTAAGGTGAGAGGGGCAAAGCTTAGAGGAGATTTGCCGGGCAAGTTATCTACACAGTGAGTGGTAGATGCCTGTAATTCACTGCCAGGTATGGTGGTGGAGACAGATACACTGGTGGCATTTTGAAGGCTTTCAGATAAGCAAATGGATAAGTGTGGAATGCAGGGACATGGGTCACATGCAGGAAAAGATTACTTTAACCTGGGATTGTGTTTGGGCCGGATATTGTGGGCTGAAGGGCCTGTTCTTGTGCTGTACTTTCCTATGTTAGCAAAGCTTTCCACTGGATCTTGATGCAAGTGACAATAATAAATTAAGCTAAACCTTCATCATGTAAATTCATCAGTGATAGGAGCAGAATGAGGCCATTCAGCCCATCAAGTCTACTCTACCATTCTATCGATCTATCTCTCTCATAACCTGCCTTCCCTCCAAACCCCTAACACCTGTACTAATCTAATGTATTTAAATAATTTTAACAAACTTTAAGATGTATTACATACCATGAAATGTACATTTTCTTTCTTAATTTTGCTGAATGGAAATATAATTCGTCTCCTACGGCAGATGTGTTGTAGAAAGCATTTTATCGGGATGCATCGCAGCATGGTTTGGGAACGGCTCCATCCAAAACTGCAAGAAATTGCAGAGAATTGTGGACGCAGTCCAGACCATCACACAAACCATTGACGCCATTTATACCTCACGCTGCCCCGGCAAGGCTAGCAGCATAATCAAGGACGGGTCGCACCTTGGCCACTCCCTTTTCCCCCCTCTCCCATCAAGTAAAAAGTATATAAATGTGAAAAAGCACACCTCAAGTTTCAAAGACAGTTTCTTCACAGCTGTTATCAGGCAAATGAACCAACGTACCATCAACTACAGAACAATCCTGAACTGTTATCTGCCTCATCGGGTAACCTCGGACTATCTTTGATCTGACTTTGCTGGCTTTATCGTGCACTATGTCAGCTTATTCCCTTTATCATGCATCGATGCACTGTGGATGGCTCAATTGTAGGTTAGTTTAGTTTACTTTAGAGATACAGCACGGAAACAGGCCCTTTGGCCCACCGGGTCCACGCCGACCAGCGATTCCCGCATATTAACACTATGCTACACACACTAGGGGCAATTGTTTTTACATTTACCAAGCCAATTAAACTATGACCTGTACATCTTTGGCATGTGGGAGGAAACTGAAGATCTTGGTGAAAACCCACGCAGGTCGCTGGAAGAACGTACAAACTCCATATAGACAGCACCCGTTGTCGGGATCGAACCCGTGTCTCCGCCGCTGCTTTCGCTGTAAGGCAGCAACTGCACCGCTGCGCCACCGTGGTCGTCCATGCAATATGTAATCATGTGTTGTCTTTCCGCTGACTGGTTAGCACGCAACAAAAGCTTTTCACTGTACCTCGGTACATGTGAAAATAAACTAAACCTCAAACTCAAAATAAACATTTTGATTATTTAAGTTTGCCAGCGGGCTATTCACGTCAGTGCTAAACTTGAGTTGAATGATCGTCCTGCTGCCGGCACGAGGCAGGCCAACTGTCCAGCCGTCATTATCAGTGTGAGTATCGGAGCACAAAGATACAGATGCTGGATATATGAAACAAAAATAGAAAATGCTGGGTACAGCCCCCAGCAATCAGGCGGCACCAGCGATGAGAAACAGAGTTGACATTTTTTATCAGAACAGAAAAGGTGTGAGAAAGGGGAAGGGTTTCAGTTGTAGAGTTGCGAAAGCTGGAGAAAAGAAGGAATGATAAAGATATACAATATACCCCAGAAAGGAAAAATCAAATACTAGAGAGGAGTGCTGAACTACTATCTACCTCATAGGTGACCCTCGGACCGTCTTTGATTGGACTTTACTGGCTTTACCTTGCACTAAACATCACTCCCTCATCATGTATACACTGTAAATTACTCGATTGTCATCATGTATTGTCTTTCTACTGACTAGATAGCACGCAACAAATGGCTTTCACTGTGCCTCGGTACACGTAACAATAAACTAAACTGAACTGAACAGCTTTAAGGTGAGAGAGGCAAATTTTGAAGAAGATGTGCGGGGTGGTTTTTTTTACTTAAGGTGGTGAGTGCCTCACAAGCTTGTGTAAAATAAAAAACTCAGTGGGCCAAGCAGCATCTGAATGGACAGACGATGCATTATGTCAGGACCTTCTTCAGAATTATTGCAATTGGAGGGAGAAAGCTGGAAATGAAAGGTGGGGGTACAGAACAAATCCTGCCAAGTGATAGATGGATGTAAAGTGGAATAGTGAAAGGCCTGGATAGAGTGGATGTGGAGAGGATGTTTCCACCAATGGGAGAGGCTAGGACCTGAGGCCATAGCCTCAGAATAAAAGGACGTCCCTTTAGAAAGGAGTTGAGGAGAAATTTCTTTAGTCAGAAGGTGGTGAATCTGCGGAATTCTTTGCCACCGATGGCTGTGGAGGCCGTCAATGGATATTTTTTAAAGCGGAGATTGGGAGGTTATTGATTGGTAAGGGTGTCAAAGGTTATGGGGAGAAGGTAGGAAAATGGGGTTGAGAGGGAATGATAGATCAGCCATGATTGAATGGCGGAGCAGACTTGATGAGTCCTAGTTCTACTCCTATGAACTTATGAAGGCAGGCTTTATGAAGCAGCAGGTATATTCCCACTCCTAAAACAATGAACTGCCAAAAAGCAAAGCAGCTCCACACTTGTATTTAAATGGGCCTCAATTATCATTCAGCTCCTGCTGATGTCATCAGGCATTCGGACTGGAAACGCTGCCCGATGTCACCATTCAGTGCTTAAAACAAATGTCAATGTACGTGTCTCTTTCTCGTGTGTTTCACATAATGGTGTGTGAAGGAAACGCTTGCAACAAATCAAGATGAAAATTGTGACATTTTCAGAAATCAAGATGAAAATGGTGACATTTATAGAAATCAAGTTGAAAATTGTGACATTTATTACTGATTATTTTTTTTCCAAAAAGTCAGGTTGCTGCAACTCCTGACAAATTACCTGGCAGATGCACTGCACAACACCGCGCTGTGAATATTCAGACTAATTGGAAGATATTCCAGCTGGAATCAGTGTCTTAAAGAAATACGGGGAAAGAGTACGTTTGTGGAGAATATGTAAAGGTTACGTGGCACTGTGTTACATCACCATCTTTTCACAACATAAGTGGAGTGCATCAACTGAGTGCTTGGTAAAAAGTATATTTAGTGTTAGTTTTAATGCCCGACAGATCATATCTAAAAGAAAAATCATAATTTTCTGTACAAATTCTTTTCAAAAATGATTAGATGAGCATTGGCTTAGGGGTGGTGCAGCGGTGGAGTTGCTGCATTACATCGCCAGAGACCTGGATTCGATTCTGACTACGGGTGCTGTCTGTACAGAGTTTGTACGTTCTCCCCGTGACCTGCGTGGGTTTTCTCCGGGAAGCTCCGGTTTCTTCCCACATTCTAAAGGTGTACAGGTTTGAAGGCTAATTGGCTTGGTATAATCGTAAATTGTCCCTAGTGTGTGTAGGTTAGGGCAAGTGTGCGGGGATCGCTGGTCGGCATGGACTCGGTGGGTCAAAGGGCCTGTTTCCGCGCTGTATCTCTAAACTAAACTGAATTCAACTACTGACATCCATTATGGGAAGATCAAACCATACTTGACATCAAACCTTACTTTACATCATCCCCCTCCCCCATTTGTAACAAGGACAGAGTCCCCCTTGTCCTCACCTTCCATCCCATCAGCCGTTGCATACAGCATCTAATCCTCCAACATTTTTGTCACCCCTCCAACGGGATCCCACTATTTGCCACATCTTCCCATCTCCACCCCTTTCTGCTTTCCACAGAGACAGTTCCCTCTGCAACTCCCTGGTCAACTCGTCCCTTCCCACCCAAACCACCCCCTCCCCAGGTAATTTCCCCTGCAACCGCAGGAGTTGAAACACCAGTCCTTTTACCTCCCCCCTCGACTCATCAACAGCATCTCATGTTTCACTTGGGCAGCTTACAGCCTTCTCTCTTTATCCCTCCCCCACCCAAGTCGTGTTAGCTTCTCGTCTTCACGCGACAAAAAGCTAACAATGGCCTGTTTCTTTTATCATTGTTACTTTTTTGCATATCTTTCATTCATTGTTCTTTATCGCTCTACATCATCGTCTATATCTCTCCTTTTCTTATCCCTAACCAGTCTCGTCCTGAAATGTCACCCATTCCTTAGTTTATCTTGGTATCGTGTGAGGCAAGGACATATTGTGCCCAAAGGCCTGTTCCTGTGCAATACTGTTCTATGTTCTATTTTATGAGGTTGAATTAAAACCCGTATAAGTGTCATTATGAAATTTATTTTACAGTTGCATGGATAACAGCAGGGACACAAAACGATTTTGACCCCTCCGCTAATGAGAATCTGAGGGGTAACATTTTCTCACAAATGGACAATAGACAATAGGTGCAGGAGTAGGCCATTTGGACCTTCGAGCCAGCACCGCCATTCAATTTGATCATGGCTGATCATCCCCAATCAGTACCCCGTTCCTGCCTTCTCCCCATATCCCCTGGCTCCACTATTTTTAAGAGCCCTATCTAACTCTCTCTTGAAGGCATCCAGACAACCTGCCTCCACCGCCCTCTGAGGCAGAGAATTCCACAGACTCCACAATTCCACAACTGCAGAAGGACCTCTTTGCTCCTATATTCGGTTCCTCTTGTTATAATGGCCAACATGCCATTCACTTTCTTCACTGCCTGCTGTACCTGCATGCTTACTTTCATAGACTGATGTACAAGGACCCCCAGATCCCGTTGTACTTCCCCTTTTCCCAACTTGACGTCATTTAGATAGTAATCTGCCTTCCTGTTTCCTGCCTTCCAAAGGGTGGTGGGTGTATGGAGCAAGCTGCCAGAGGAGGTATTTGAGGCAGGGACTATCCCAACGTTTAAGAAACAGCTAGACAGGTACATGGATAGGACAGGTATGGATGAATATGGACCAAGCACAGGCACGTCTATGGAATGTGGGAGGAAACCACAGCACCCAGAGAAAACCCACGGGGAGAATGTAGAAACTCCGCACAAACACCTGTAGTCAGGATCAAACCCGGGTCTCTGGTGCGGTTAGACAGCAACTCTACTGCTGTGGCACTATGCCGCTTCTTTAAAGTGGGGGCGAGGGACTAGCAAGCAGAGCCGCTCACTACAGAGAAGAGAAAATCTGAAAACCACTCAGTCCATTCCGAACCAGAGGCCTGAATATACCACAAGATGGGGACGGCAAAGTGAGAGATCAAGGTGATCTCAAGCCTTGATGAGAATTCAGCAAAGTAACATCCATATGCAAGTCAAGAGTGTTGAATTGTCATATTCCCCGTCATATTTTCTGACAGGGAACAATGAAATTCTTAACTGTCCTACCAACAACTGGAGAGCAGTCCTGAGCCACTATCCACCTCATTGGAGATCTTTGATCAGACTTCACTAGATTTTATCTTGCACTAAAAGTTATTCACACTATTCCTTTATGATGTATCTGTACACTGTGGAGGGAGCGATTATAATCATGTATAGTCTTTCCTTTCACTGGTTAGCACTCAACAAAAAGCTTTTCATTGTACCTTGATATATGTGGTAATAAAATAAACTGAACTAAATTACTTGCAGCAACAGGACAGGTATGTAAACGTAATAGTCATGAACTCCCTGGTGTTTTTTTTGGCCGGGAGAAAGACTATAGACTCTGATTTTATATTTTGATAGATATTGAGTCATACAGCACGGAAACAGGCCCTACATCCCAACTTGCCCACACCGACCATCATGCCCGATCTAGTCCCACCTGCCTGAGTTTGGTCCATATCCCTTCAAATCTGTCCTATCCATGTACCTGTCTAAATATTTCTTAAAAGTTGTGATAGTGCCTGCCCCAACTATTTCTACCAGTGGCTTATTCCATATAACTACCACCCTTTGTGCAAAGAAATTGCTGCTCAGGTTCCCCTGAAATCTTTCCCCTTCACCTTAAACCTATGTCGGCTGGTTCTTGATTCCGGGTAAAATACACTGTGCATTTTTCCTATCTATTCCACTCATGACCTCCAGAGGTCTTATACGATCTCTATAAGATTGCCCTTCATCCTCCTACACTCCAATGAATAAAGTCATCTGTCCATTTCAGCTTCTTGTGATTTTGAAAAATAAATTACTTGATCAAACGTTGCTGACAATTATTTTAATGTGTAACTGTAAAGTTCTGTCCTGTTTGAAAGCACCCCAACCTGTCACCTCAATTTGTAGTTTTCCTATCCCAACAATATTCCCTTCCGGAGTTATAAAGTAAATAAAGATATTAGTCAATGCACTGCTTTGTTCCTTCACAATAATATGTAATTTCATTTAAATGCAATTCCATTTCTTCCAGCTGAAGGTAACTATTACCAGCAATGTGTGTGTACCCACATCTCAATTACTGTAGAATTTCAAATAGGCAGTTAGTTCACCATCACCTTTTTGAGGACAATTAGTTCAGTTTAGTTTAGAGATACAGCGCGGAAACAGGCCCTTCGGCCCACCTAGTCCGAACCGACCAGTGAACATTAGCATTATCCTAAACACTAGGGACAATTTACAATCTTTACCAAAGCCAATTAGCCTACAAACCTGTGCGTCTTTGGAATGTGAGAGGAAACCGGAGCGCCAGGGGAAAGCCCACTTGGACATGGGAAGAACTTACAAACTCCATACAGACCCGTAGTCAGGATCGAACCGCTGTAAGGCAGTAACCCTACTACTGCACCGCCGTGTCGGGTGTTATGGGCAATTAAAAACTGGCTCAGCCTGCAAAGCCCACATCTCTTGAATGAATACTGAAAAAGCTATTCTGAGATCTAAGTCTATATTAGAAAGGAAGGAAGCAAAGATTGGAGAAGAGGTTAGCATTTTGTCGGAGAAGGAAAATGAGCAACGGGCATTGCTCCAAGTCAAGAGTCAAGCGTGTTTTATTGTCAAAAGTACCGACAACAGAACAATGACATTTTTACTTGCAGCAGCGTAGCAGGTCTGTAAACACAATACACATAGATAATATATAATAAACAAAATAATCAATAAACTAATTTGTGCAAGTGCAAATCCTCAGTGTAACGACTAAAGCTAGTCCATAGATCCGCATATAATTTCTCAGGTGCTTCGAAAAATAATTAATCCGGCAACTTATCTCCAGGAAATTGTACACCTGTTTCACTTGGTAGAAGTATAGATATACATTTTTTCATACAAGAAGCAGATAACAGTAAATAATGCTGACAGGTAATTGGAAGCATATGGAGAAATTGGTAGATAATGGCAGAGGTTTGTACTTCATTGTAGACACATCACAGCGTAAAAGTGCATCACCACTCCTGAAATCGCAGCGGCTGCTGTGTCTCAAATGCTGAATGTGTTAATATCAAATCCCACTCTCTGCCATTTAACAGCATTACCCTATTTGTTTTTAAGTTGATAAAAATCTCCTGCGAAATAATGACAGAAAACCACTTCCATCACATTGGGGGGTCGTTTTGAGCTTTGCAGCTAATATAAAATGAGCATTTATTAGACATCTCTCCCACTTTTCATATTTTATTGAGTATTTGTACTCAGCATCACTCAGAGTAATTTCACAGTGATAATCAATGGAGCGTGACACCACAACCAGTGATAGCACACAACTTAATAAGCTTGTGAAATAGAATACAATGTTCAGTTAATAATGGAAAGATAACTTTAGTTTAGAGATACAGCGTAGAAACAGGCCCTTCGGCCGGCCCACCGAGTCTGCACCGACCAGTGATCCCCGCACATTAACACTGCCCTATACACACTAGGGACAATTTACATTCATACCAAGCCACAAACCTGTACGTCTTTGTATTGTGGGAGGAAAACCTACAAACCTGTACGTCTTTGGATTGTGTGAGGAAACCGAAGATCTCGGAGAAAACCCACTCGGTCACAGGGAGAATGTACAAACTCTGTGCAGTCAGCACCCGTCGTCAGGATCAAATCCAGGTCCACCCCCCCCGCCCCCACAAGCCAATGTTCATTTTGAAGAAATATATTTTCTCAGTTCCCAGCTGGTTGATGAAGTGTTGAGTTTAGTTTATTGTCATGTGTGCCGAGATATAGTGAAATGCTTTTGTTGTGTGCTAACCAGTCAGCGGAAAGACAATACTTGATTAATCGAGTCATCCACAGTGTACAGATACATGATGAAGGAAATAACGTGAATAATGTTTAGTGCAAGATAAAGCCAGTAAAGTCCGATCAAAGATAGTCCGAGGGTCTCCAATGAGGTAGATAGTAGTTCAGCCCTGCTCTCTGGTTGTTTGTAGAATGGTTCAGTTGCCTGATAACAGCTGGGTAGAAGCTGTCTCTAAATCTGGAGGTGTGTGTTTTCACACTTCTATACCTTTTGCCCGATGGGAGAGGGGAGAAGAGGAAGTGGCCGGGGTGAGACTGATTCTTGATTATGCTGCTGGCCTTGCCAAGGCAGCGTCAGCATGAAATGTTCAACAGTGTAAAGGATTTAGTTTAGTTTTGTTTGATTTATTATTGGCATGTGTACAGAGGTACAGTGAAAAGCTTCAGTATGTGTGCAATCCTATCAAAGAAAAGACTGAACCCGAATACAATCAAGTGTCTGCAGAGATAAGGGCACAGATAAAGGATAACATACCATTTAATGCAAGATATAACATTGAAATCCGATGAATCTCCAAGACTGCAAACACTTGGTGAGGTACACACGAATATCACAGTAATAGTCAAACATGATCACTTTACCTATTGTGGTACATCAATGGAAACATGACTTCATAAGTAATTCATATTTTCCAGCATGAGGCTGTGAAATTAAACAGAACATCCAGGCAAGTTAAAACCATGAAACCTCATCTTTCTGACTGGATATCGGAATCTCTTTCTGTTATCTTCTGTTGAAGTAACCCTGGCCACTCTCTCTTCTCCCCTCTCCCATCAGGCAAAGGATCCAGATGTTAAAACACACACCTCCAGATTCAGGGACAGTTTCTTCCCAGCTGTTATCCGGCAACGGAATCATCCTACCACGACCAGAGAGCAGTGCTGAACTACTATCTACCTCATTGGTGTCCCTCAGACTATCCTTAATCAGACTTTGCTGGCTTTACCTTGCACTGAATGTTATTCCCTTATCATGTATCTATACACTGTAAATTGTTCGATCGTAATCATGTATTGTCTTTCCGCTGACTGGTTAGCACGCAACAAAAGCTTTTCACTGTACCTCGGTACGCGTGACAATAAATTTAACTGAAACCTGTTTTGGGCTGTGTTTAGATTTGCATAGCTATGTACAGCTTTACGAATGAAGCATACCTCCAACGGATGTAATTAAATGACTGCACTATCTGTCTTTTTGTTCAATCCACTTTCAACATAAACGGCTCGGCTGTTTACAGCAGTAGTAAAAGCAAATGTTGAGTAGAAATATAATATATAACACAAAGGTGGGGGGGATAGGGGGGAATAGGGCTAATCGGATTTAAATCCATAAAATCAAATAAACCTCCAGTTAAGATCATTACATTTTCAGTGGATATTACCAACATCAGAATTCTCCAACAATCTTATTTTTGCTCAAGAATGAAAGCACGTGATGGATATTTATTTGTTTTAGTTTTAGTTTAAGGGATACAGTGTGGAAACAGGTCCTTCGGCCCACTGAGTCCATGCCGACCATCCATCACCACATACACTTGCACTATCCGACACACTAGGGACAATATATAGGTCTCTGATGCTGTAAGGCAGCAGCTCTACCACTGCGCCACTGTGCCTCCTATAGATTGGACAAGACTAAATGGTTAGAACTGGTCCAACTAAAAGGTCAGGTCAAAAATAGCACTCAACGTACATGTCTAGTCAAATTTACATTATTTACATATTGGAGGGCAAACCAGCCTATTTGTACTCTGTCAGGACTGATGTTGATCCTGATCAGCTTTATTAAAATGTTTGGAGATATTTTGCAAATTCGCAAGTGGTAGTTACATTGGTCTGAAATCTTTTTTAAACCCCACTTACCTGTTGGCACTATGCAGGATTATGACTTTTGATAAGACATTTGTACAGATATATGGGGGGAAGGTGGTAGAGGACAATGCGCCAAGTCCAGGCAAATGAGACTAGCCCAGTATGGTCAGCCACTTGGTCAGCATGGACAAAGTGGGCTGAATGGCCTGTTACCATGCTGTAAGGCTCTCGGGCTCTAAAATTAACCAAATAACAAAATGTTAATTCCAGTCGTGCAAACACATTCAGAATTGAATAGACAAAATCAAACTGCTCAAAACTGCTATGTCTCAGGGTTACACATTAAAGATAACATTTCACTCGTTGGAATCAAAGATCATATGATCTTTGGTTAGAATGGTCTCTGTGGAATTAAACTACTTTTATACAGACGGGGGTCAGGTTTCAGCCTGTTTGTGCTCATTTTAGTAGAATGGGTTGATCATTCATTACAAATGATCAGGGAGTTTAAAACATAAAGGAATAGTATCCCAAACCACTTATGTCTTTGTTTTCCATGATCTTCTACGCTAGTTCAAGACTTAATTCGCTCAAGTAAAGTTGCAGCCTCAAATCATGCCATGTTCGCTGATCTATAGAAACATAGAAAATAGGTGCAGGAGTAGGCCATTTGTCCCTTTGAGCCAGCACCGCCATTCAATATGATCGTGGCTGATCATCCAACTCAGTATCCCGTACCTGCCTTCTCTCCATCCCCCTGATCCCTTTAGCCACAAGGGCCAGGGGGTATGGAATGTAATTGTGAGATTCCATATTCTATTTTGATAGATAGATTCTTGATTAGTTCAGGTGTCAGAGGTTATGGGGAGAAGGCAGGAGAATGGGGTTAGGAGGGAGAGATAGATCAGCCATGGTCGAATGGCGAGGTAGACTTGATGGGCCGAATGGCCTAATTCTATTCCTATCACTTATGACCTTATACTAGACCTTTCAAATTGCATTAATTTCTTGTGCACAGTGGTACTAATAGGAACATTTTTTCTTTAAAATTTTCTTATTAAAATGCATTTAACTTTATTAGCAACACACCTAGTATAAGACTTTTAAAACTAATGTTTAATTTTTAAAAAGTACTGTTCACAATGACTGGACTCGCTGACTTTTAATGCTTATTTTTCATCATGAACTTATTTTCAATTGCAGTTATAATATTATTAAGTTACCAATCGTAAATACCTTGAAGAATATGTTTTAATAGATTGAGAAACACGTGCAGACCAATTGCAGCGATTATTGTAACATTTTACATTTGTAATAGCACAAATACATTTTAAATCAAACCTTGTAGCCTAGCCTGATTTCATATGCACCAAATAACTTATCCACATTAGCTGATTTGACTTATTGTTTATTTACTCATTAAGAAATCCAGGCTTGGTCTTAATCATTGGTGCACTGGACCTTTTGAGTGGGGTGCAACGTACAGCAATTGGAAATGAACTAAATGAACTAAACTTTAGTTCTCAGGTAAGATTAAATCGGATAACAAGCTTCTTTGCTGCATACCATATTTAAAACCCGAGACCTATCCTAATGTGGGGTCTACTTCTGTTGGTTTAAATGTACCCAACATAAGTTTTTCTCTCCTGGTTTTTCCACTCTGCTCCTTGGTTTCTTTCAGCTGTTTTAGGTATTTATGGTAAAAAACGCTCGCAAGTCTGACTTTTAATTTCATCACCGGACTGGACTTTTGAAAATGTTCAGAAACCTAGCGACTCGTTTAGTTTAGTTTAGAGATACAGCGTGGAAACAGGCCCTTCGGCCCACCGAGTCCATGCCGACCTGCGATTCCCATACACTAACACAAGCCTACACGCAATAGGCACAATTTATGCTTATACCAAGTATACAAGCCCAAGCCAATTACCCTGTACATCTTTGGTGTGGGAGGAAACCAAAGATCTCGGAGAAAACCACACAATTACGGGGTGAACGTACAAACTCCGTACAGACAGCACCTGTAGTTGGGATCGAACCCGGGTCTCTGGTGCTGCCAGCGCTGCAAACACTGTAACGGCAGCAACTCTACCGCTGCGCCACTAGGCCGCGCTTCACAAATTTTGTATATAGTCTCAGTGGACTTTATACACTTTTTACTAATCGGGGAACATGCTTAGGTATGGTAATACTTTACTGAATTGTATGCAAAAAAAGAATTTCACTGTACCTCTGAACATGTGATGGTAAAGAACTGTTGAACCATTCTAGATGTGAACAGATTGATTACCCTAGCCAAGTTTTCATGGGCAGTCCTTTGACACTCCTACTGCCTGCCGCCTCCCCCCACCGACCCTCAGCAAGTAACACCAATATTATGTGAACCCGCGCCCCGTTTGATTATCAATTATGCCTGATCATCAATAATTCTGCAGCATGGACACCACCGCCCTTTCCCCAGTGTTACACAGATAGGGTTGCCGGGACGTATTAACCGGAACATCCCGTTGTTTGGGCTAAATTGGTTTGTCCCATACGGGACTGCCCTTGTCCCGTATTTGACTGCAACTACTCGGGTCGACCGACGGAGTGCAGCCCATGGAGCGCAGCAGCAGCGCCTCACCCGTGGCCCCGTCGGTCGACAGCCCGGCCAGCTGTCCGACCTCCGGACCTTCACTTACTACTGACACCACCACCCCTCCTTCTCATGGCCGCCCATCGGTTCATGAGTTGGATGGGGAGCTGGACTTTGGACTTTGGGCCAAAACTCCTCAACTGGCCCGCCGGCTGAGCTTTGTGTGCAGTCCAGCGCCCGGGCCAACTCATCATTCACCCAGCCACGGCCGAGTCGGTCAACGAATTGCCCCGGACTTGGTTGACATCCTGTCACTTTCCGTGCATCAGTTCACCGAAAAGATGAAAATTCAAAATTCAAAGTACGGGTTCTACTGAATGTGTATCGCTTTTGCACCATCGTAAAGTTGAAATATCGTAAGTCAAAGCATCGTGAGTCGAGGAGCATCTGTACTCTGTAATCACCAGAGGGCACGTTTACAGACAGATACTGGCTCTGATACAACAGCGTGCGTGCGTGTTGCATGTGCTGTTGATGCCACGCACAAGGGATTCACCCGTCATCCAATCACAGGCCCCCTTAAGCGCATCAGTTGTACGCTATATTTTGATAATTCCTGCCAAAACAAAAAGTTTCATTAATGTCTGGTGTCCGGTCGGGTTGGCATGTGCAACTGTGGATAAACCTGCAAAAAAGAAAATGCTGTGCAGCTACAACAAGCAATGGGAAGCAACAAAGACGTGGGTTTAGCCCCCCAGCGGTGACGATGAAGGCCTTCTGTACTTTATGCCGTCGGGAATTTGTCCCTTATTTTGACCTTTTGCCCTTTATTTGGGAGTGAGAAAGTTGGCAAGCACATGCACATTCTTTCCCCAGGATCAACGTCCACATGAGACTATCAAATCCAATGAATTTATAAAATCCAATAGACATATTTTGTTCTGTTAAGTTCTATCACCTCTGTTATATCAGATCTGCATTGGGTTACGTCTCTAAGAAAATAAATTAAAAATTCAAATCACTATGGTCAAGTACTTCTTCTTTGGCCTAATGCTCAATATCTGTGCAAACTTCGAGCAGACTGGGATGAGCAGGGAATTGAAGAGTAGATGGGTTTTGCCAGCATACCCCATAAACCATGACTGCAAACAATGTACCAACAGAGCAGCGTATCCCTGGGGAAGTGCATCAGCTGGAACACCTTCTCCACTTCCACCACTGCCCTGCACCACTCTACCCACCTCCATAGGTGAAGCCAATCCTTTACTTTAGATACCGCGCAGAAACAGGCCCTTTAGCCCACCGGGTCCATGCTGACCAACAATCACCCCGTACACTAACACTAACCTACACACTAGGGAGAATTTACAATTGTTTACCAAAACCAATTAACCTGTACGTTTTTGAGAATGGGAGAAAACCGGAACACCCGGAGAAAGCCCACATGGTCACAGGGAGAACATACAAACTCCATACAGACAGCACCCGTAGTCAGATTGAAGCCATGTCTCTGGTGCTGTAAGTCAGCAACTCTCCCGTTGCACCACAGTGCCGTCCTAATTCCTTTAGCTACTTCAGCTCCAGTGGTTAAAACATTATTTCCTAGAGCCCATTGCTTCTAATTATGAAAGTCTTCTTGAAACCTGCCTTTTGTTTCTGTTTGTTCGATTGCATGGAATTTTTACATTTTCTGTTAAAGACTCCTATCTACATTCATGTCACCGTTATTCAGCAGCTTGTGTGCGTTTGGTCTTGGTCTTGTCATTGTTGCACTCTCCCTTGGAATTGGTTTAGGTAACATTAGTTACCACAAGACAGTAACATCTGCTCGTGACAGACTCAGTGAATGCCGCGGGGCTGGCTGAGTCAGTAAGAAATATGGATGAAGACTGCTGCAGGTACACAACATCCCACTTGCCCGACAGGGGAGTCAAAGGAAAACAGATCACACACAGAATGACCGGGCATTACTGTTTCAATGATGAATGACTTATCTTCTAATTAGTGAGAACTACTTCTTGTTCACTAAACTGTTTGCTGTTCACTGAAAGAGTGGACGTGGAGAGGATGTTTCCACTAGTGGGAGAGTCTAGGACCAGAGATCGGATTTAAAGGAAGGAGACATGGAGAAAATTATTTAGTCAGAGGGTGGTGAATCTGTGAAATTCTTTGTCACTGACAGCTGTGGAGGCCACGGCAAAGGATATTTTTAAAGCGGAGATTGTAAGGTTCTTGATTAGTACGGGCGTCAGGGGTTATGTGGGAAAAGGCAGGAGAATGGGGTTAAGAGGAGAGATAGATCATGATTGAATGGTGGAGTAGACTTGATGGGCCGAATGGCCTAATTCTACTATTCCTTATGACCCTATGACGATCACAACTTTTTAAATGAGAATGAATAGCTTCCGATCACCGTGGGGAAGATGCATTTGACATTCGCAGCAAGTACAGGTGTCAACTATACCCGGCAGCAACTCTATCTCTCACACATATGCATGGACACACATACACACACACACGCATAATAAATATTAGTGATTAAATACATAGTAAATCAAGACCAGAAACAAGCTACAATATTATTTATTTTCTTAATAAAAGTTAACAAAGCCATTGTTAAGCAGACAACATGCAGCTTACACTCCTCAGGGCTCTAGGAATGTGACTTTCTTTTTATTTCAAGTTCTATTACACTGCTTTTTTTTGTTGCATGCAATAATTCCGTTGCTGACAAGATATTTATTAATGGCTACATCAGTGGCATTATTAGGACCAAATAAATAAATGCACTTCCCCCCAACCCTGCCGTCCCCATCACAGCCTTGTTAGTGACGCGAGGATCCAGAAGCCCGATGGATACCAGTCATGGACATGACATGGTAGAACGCTGTATTCAGCACATTTCTCACCACCACTGCGCAAACCTATATATACGTAGATCAGAATAAAATGCACTCCAGATGGTCTTAACCTAGATTTCTCCCTCTTGCTTCACTTCTTTCTTTGATCAATGAAACATCATACCTGCTCATCTTCTCCCGCAGAAAAATAATTCACAAGTGAAGGAATTTTTTTTTTAAATGACAGTTTAAAAAAAAACAACGAACAAAAATTAGAACATGTTTAAGAATAACAGCTTATAAAAAGATCGAGCTACCTGTTTTTTTTAAATTTACATATGACCAGGCAAATAGGTGAAATTCAGGATATAACCCGCATTTAAGCAACGCATGTCAGTATCGTTTCATAAGTCAACTCATCTTATATAAATAAATATATACATTTCCAATGAATGGATTCTGAATACAGCTGAACTGTGATAGATTATGCTGCCCACTCTGCTGTAGGAATTCAAATGATTAACCAGTAGAAAATAGCGATTTCAAGTGGAATTTGGTTAGTTTAAATAGGGAAAATGCCCATTAAGAAGACAGTGGCTGTTTCCTTATAGTTGTGGCTTTAGGTCATATTATGAAACAAATATCAGTGACAGCTCAGAGCTTATAAGGGCTTCTGCCACATCATTATACGGGATGTTATTAGTGACTATTTTCTATTCAGCTCGTTAGATCTGTCCTCTGCCCCATATATTCTGTCACCAAGATTGCAAATTCAGTATGTGTGATTTTAGTCACCATCTGCAGATTTCTCTGAAGCATCAGGTGATACAAATTCTACAACCTGGTGTGTTATTACAGCAAAAGTGTTCAAAGAACTGCCTGCTGCTTGGGACTGAGGAGGGACAGCTAGTCTGCAGCAACTTGCAAAGCTTCATTCTTTGCCAAGACAAGCAATGCGTCATCCAGCTATCTGACACATCGCTGGCAACATTTTCAAACGAGAGATATGAGATTACAAATCCGAACATCATGAACATCAGCTTGGCGCTATTTCCCATTCCCATCTGGTTTTTAGCAAGTCATTCCATCAAACCTTCCCCATTGTAAGTTGTGCAAAATGTCAGCTCTCCGGTTAGAGTCATTGCGTCATAGGTTGAGCTTTAAAATTGTAGAGGAAGGGGATGTTTAAACTTGTTCCACAGCAGATATTTACAGTCGCAACGTTTCATAAAAAGTTAGACAGGTACATGGATAGGACAGTGTCAGAGGGATATGGGGCAAATGCAGGCAGGTGGGACTAGTGTAGGTGGGGCATGTTGGCACCCGGTGTGGGCAAGTTGGGCCGCAGGGTTTGTTTCCATGCTGTAGGACTCGAGGGCATGCAAGAGGTGGGAATGCTTCCACTCCTGCGACATGCATCTGCACAGAAGAACTAAATTAATCAAGACTCAGATGAAACAAGCTGCAAATGGAAGCAATCAATTGTTTACATTGCTAAGGTTCCCTGCTGTTGTGATGTGGCAAGGCTCATTCATGGTGAGGAAATGAACAAATGTTATGAGCTGTATTTACTCACTGGCTAACGAGTTTCTAGTATTACCCCAGTGCACCCCTTCCCCAGAGCATTCATGCATTATTACCAAGCAGTGCTAAAGCATTCAGATTCTAACGTTTTACTGTAGGGCTCTAATTTACTACTTTTGATAAATAATGCAGGCTTGTCCGTGCAAATATTTGTTATTTACATACTCTTTCTGCACCATTCCTTACCGCAGTAGTCTCTGTGTTGTGTGCCTGCTGCCTATAAAAAGTATTTTTTCCTACTAATTGCTAAAAGTTGTAATTTTGCCAAACTCTCTAATTTCAAGCAACCCTTGCATTCCCTCTTTCCTATGAAGAGACGTCTTTGAAACGATGCACCTTTCAATATCTCTTCGTTTCCCTCTCCCCTGACTAGTCTGAAGCAGGGCCTGGACCCGAAGCGTCACCCATTCAAGCTAGCAATAATTTGTGAAGATAGGGGGGGACATCGGAACAAGAGGAGAACCTCTATTGCTATCTCTGTATCAACGCGCGGGGCTCCGTTTTTACCATTATTTTGCTGTTTTTCACCCGCGTGTGCCCCTTTGAAATAGACTGTTGTCAAGCGGGATTTCGCAGTTCTCACATAATGTGACACTACGAGAGAGGCCTACGGGCAACATCAATTAAACCGCTCTCCGTATGCGGAGGGCGTTCTATTGAATAAAACCTGGGGGATAGGACGAGGGGAGTCCTTGATCTTTGTGCATCCAGCTGTTTTCCAACTGGAGCAGACTGACTGAAGACCACCGTTCATTCCAATAATCCCCCTTTTCACCCAGCTCGAGTGCCCAATAAAACTGACAGCGGTATGAATATCGTTTTCTATAACTTCAAGTAGCCCTTGCATCCCCCTCTCTCTCCGTCCCTCCGACCCTAGCTAGGCCTCTTGCCCATTTCACCGTTTGTATTCCTTCGTCATCACCTCGTCGCCAGCCAACAATGGCCCATGTGTGTAGGAAGCTTGTGCCTACCAACAATGGACCATTGTGGGCTCCACTTTTCCCGAGTTAGCAATACAGGCTCTGCTTTGTTCTGAACCTTCCCATACCTCTAGTTTTCCCCCTCCCTTACTCTCAGTCTGAAGAAGAATCTCGACACCAAACGTCCCCTATTCCTTCTCTCCAGAGATGCTGCCTGGCCCGCTGAGTTACTCCAGCACTTTATATCTATCTTAGGTGTAAACCGGCATCTGAAATCCCTTCTTACACAAAACAAAACTGAGGATTGTTCGTGATTTCGCAAAGTTAGTGGGAGGCAGGTACCATTTTTTTTTAAAAGGGCGCAGCGAACAGAAACTTATGGTTGCACTTAAATAGGACGACATTAGACGGCGCCTATTTCGGTCTATTGACTGGGGGCCAGGTTCAAAGGGCTGGAAGTTCTGATAAGCACCGAAGCAGCCGGTTGTTTTGTGATGGGGACATCGCTTGGACGATAAAACTTCTGAATTTGGGAAGTTTAAAAAATAATGTTTGCTGCCCCACCGTTTCTTATTGCTCCAGGCAACTCAGTTCTGCCTTATTATTCCATAAAACGGTGAAGCGGTCACTGCAGCGATTAATCCTTCCCCGCCCCGACTAGGATACATTGCAAGTCCAAATCCTCATTGTAAGTTTCAAGAAGCAGTTTACTCCGAGCGCAATGTTTGAAGATTAGCATCGTCTTCCAACAGCCTCTCTGTTTTTTTTTTGGCACAGTTACACCGCAGGTCCTAAAAGAGAGAGCTGAGGATCACATAAACACACGAAACAAACACACACACACACACACACACATGCACAGCAGCGCGTGGAACAGGTCCCACCGTGAGTGTCAAACCTTTAGTCACTGTCCGAGTTCCATGGACCATCTATAATGAATAGATGTCATCATGCATTGGGATTACAAATAATGAATCGTTTCTTTAAAAAAAATCCATCCAGGTCGTATTCAGTCTCAAATAAAGTCTTTTTTTCCCCCGGTATTTTACATTACACGTCCGAACTAGAACTAAGGTTTGTCAATCTGGGGTCTGAGTTAATCTCGTACCGGTAATGGTAGCCTTCCATGTGGTCTCGGCACGCATCCCTGAAGTTGTTAAGCCACTTTTTGATGCCTTTTCGGTTCAGGTACAAGACAAACATGAAGATCACCCCGATCAGGGCTAGAACCAGCCCAAGAAAGACATACGAAGTTTGCAACACGCTCTCCATGTCCCCTTGGTAGGAACACTGCAAATCGGAGTAGCGAGCTTGGAGGACGGGTTTATTTCCGAGGCTCTCGGGCGACGAGCAGAGCAAGCTGTCTTTCTCCACCACCTTGTCGGTGCTTTGAAGCCAAGCCCGGAAATCCTTCAGGCCGCAGTCGCAGACGAAGGGGTTATCCCGCAGGTCCACTCTAATCTGGGGCTGACTGCTCAGCTCAGCCAACGTGCCGTTGCACAGCGTCTTCAGGGCGTTGAACCTCAGGTCGAGCAGCTGAAGGTTCAGGTCTTGGAAAGTGTCTCTGAAGGAGACAAAGGAGTTGTTACTCAGTTGCAGTTGCCTCAGGCTGGTCAAGCGTGAGAAGGCTCGGGCCGGCAGGTAGATGAGGTCGTTGTCTGACATATCCAGGTGGACGAGGTTAGCCAGGGAACCGTTCTGGAGCAGATCGGAAACTTGCTCCGCCACCGAGTCGTTGTAGATCGCCCGGCTCAGGTTGAGCTCCCGTAGGCTGTGGGGACTTGCTACCCCGCCTCCTGCGCCACCGAAAGCCTCCGGGTGCAGAGTGGAGATGCGGTTGTTGCTGAGATCCAGCTGCCGTAGGCTGGGCATGGAAGCGAACGCCAGCGCCTCGATGCTTTCGATCTTGTTGCCGCTGAGGTTGAGGTTGAGCAGGTGTTCGAGGCGCTGGCCGAACGCCCCGGCGCCGAGGGTGGAGATGCTGTTGCCCGTGATGAAGAGCCTTTCCACGCCGGCCGGGATGCCGCTGGGGATGGAGCTCAGCTGCCTGTTCACGCACTTCACCCTGGTCGGCGGCTCGGAGCACTCGCAGAACCTGGGGCAAGGGCTGGAGGCGGCGGCGGCGGCGGCGGCGGCCGAGCCGCGGAGTTGCAGCAACAGCAGAAACAGCGGTAGGAGCAGCGAGAGAGTCAGGGGCGGGGTGGGCCGAGACGGGGCACAGACCCTCGCCCCGTCCGGGCGGCACAAACTTTGCACCAGGCTGCACCCAGGCATGCTATCGCCGGCTCTCCCCACCACCCACCCACCAACCAACCAAGCCTTCAACCTCTTTATAACGCGCGCACACTGGCGGCGTGGAGGGGGAGGAATTGGCCAGAGGGTGGGGAAGTTCAAAGGGTTTTTTTTGGGGGGGGGGAGAGGGGAATGTGTGGGGTCGGCAGTTGCAAACGATCTAAATCTTTGCCAGAGGCCGAGGATTAAATCGATGGGGAAGCAAGGAGCCCGGAGGTTTTACTGGAAGAAATCAGAGGCGCCACCGAAACTCCTCCCTCCCTGACTGAGTGAGTGAGTGAGTGAGTGAGTCTGTGCGTGTGTGGCTTCAACGCGCTCCTGCAAGCGCCCCGCCCCCCATCCCACTCCTCCTCACCTCGCTCGCCTCTTCCATGCAATCCCTCCCCCTGAACTTTTTCTGCCGCGTTGTTGCCACTCCACCCCCCCCCCCCCCTCCCACCCCCCGCCGGCTGCAAGTTTCACTCCCTCGCCCGTTGGTGAAAGCCCTTCCGGATATGGGGCGGCAGCCGGGGAGTGCAATAACGTGCTCCCAAAGTCTCAGGTTACTTGTTTAGTCTTTTTTTTAGTTGTTCTTGAGCGTCTAGTTTTGATGGCTGGAAGACCAATCCGGCTCAGCGGGAATATGAAAACCCACACACACACAAACGAGGTAACCGATCCAATCGTGTCCCAAATCCACAGCGCCACCTCCACTTCCCCCTCCTTTACTCGACCCTGGTTTAATTTTAACGCACTTCAAGAATTTATCTGCCAATCGCTGCGAGAACGAACACGATTCGCTCGGTCCCAGTGATGGGACTATTCGAACAGAGAGGGGGTGTCCGCCGAATCACCAGGTCTCCGCTACAGGGCTTTTTCTTCGCACTGAAAGGAAACGGCGCGTTGCTTTTCTGTTCGTGGAGAGAGACTGAATGAATTGCGTTAAATGCTTCACTGCATAACTGAAAGGAAGATATCTCCCCTACTGCAACCGGCGCGCACTTCTATTTACATAGCTGAATGCTGCCTATTAAATATTGTGAACCAGTTGTTTGTGTGTGTTTTGGAGGGAACGTAACCAAAGATACTAGCCAACCCTTGCTGTCTCCTCCCCTTCCCATCTCTCCCTCAGCCCTCGGGCCCTGGCATTCCCTCTCTCTCTATCTCTCCCCCACCCTACTCGCACTAGCTTCTCATTTTCACACTACAAACAGCTTACAATGGCTTGTTCCCTTTATCATCGATACTTTTTTGCATATCTTTCATTCATTGTTCTTTATCTCTCCACATCACCGTCTATATCTCTCGTTTCCCTGATCCCTGACCAGTCTGAAGAAGGGTCTCGACCCGAAACGTCGCCTATCTCCTTCGCTCCTTAGATGCTGCTGCACCCGCTGAGTTTCTCCAGCCTTTTGTGTAGCTTCTCTAGTATCTTTGCTTGTAACAAATGAAAATCGTTCTTTAAAGACAACGGAGAGAAAAAAAGTGGGTGATATTCACTTGGTGTAACAGTACTAAACAAAGGGCAAATGGGAAGTGTGTAGGAGGGAATATCACTTTCTGGAATATCTTCAACATTTGCTTTAAAAAAAAATAGGTGGAGCGGATACTTGATCCTCGAGTTAATCGATTGCAGGTGCCCGCAACAGATCGGGCTGCATATACGATGTATTAGTCCGTGGAAGGAGTGGATAGGCGACGTTTTAGATTGCATTTGCTGCCTGACCCGCTGAATTACTCCAGCACTTTGTGTTTTGCTCAAGGTTCCGGCATCTGCATTTCCATGTGTCTCCGATGTATCTATCGGTGGTCTGTTTGCCTGACATACCATGTCAGGATATAGGAACTCTTCTGGAAAACGGCATCGGTTACAACTAACCCCTCTCCAACCACCTCCTGTCACCCGCGGTTCTCGATAGGATATGTAAACATCGGGCCTAAATCGCTGCGTCGCTTTTTGAATCGCGCGATGTAATACCATTTAAAATGCTCCCACCCCCTCTCGCAACTTTGAAGTATAAAAGTCTGCGAATACAGTCTGTTTGCGTGTGTTCTGGGTCGCTTAGAAGAATTTAGGACATTTCTGAAGAAATATCAGATTTGCCTTTAAGCCAAACATATTGTCAGGGTCGCGATTTGTTTGAAAATGCATTGGGCAGAGATACAGTGAAAATGGAAATATTTTTGTGGCAGGAAAAACTTACCGAGCTGGGGTTGCCAAATAGAAAGTCATAGCCTTACACAAACATAGGAAACAGAATAATAATAATAATAATAATAATAATTAGATATGCCTTCCGTCCTCTTCTTGAAATTATTATGTTTTCAAATTCAGATATCTGTTACAGGCGAGGGGACTGGAATAGTTTGTACCAAAGATCCGCTATGGGATCTTTGGTCTGTACAATATATCGTGTCTGTTGTGCGTTACTTGGCGTCACTAACACCACTGCACGCTTTCTTACAACGTTTAGTATAAATCAGGAGAGGTATAGATCGGGTAGACGCACAGTCTCTTGCCCAGAGTAGGGGAATCGAGGACCAGAGGACATAGGTTTAAAGTGAAGCGGGAAAGATCTAATAGGAAATTGAGCGGTAACTTTTTCCACATGAAGGGTGGCGGGTGCATGGAACGAGTTGCCAGAGGAGGGAGTTGAAGCAGGGACTATTGTAACGTTTAAGAAACAGACAGGTACATGGATAGGACAGGTTTGGAGGGATATTAGTCGATATGGGCAAATTGAGCCGAAGAGCCTGTTTCCACCCTGCATTATTATTTTAAACTACCGTCTTATCCAGTTTCCCTCAATCTTCCCCTCCCCTCTCCCGCTCAATTAAATGATCTGAGCTGCGGAGAGCTTTGACGACGCCGGGTACTTTGCCCAGCCTGCAATTATTGTCCTGTGTTCAAGCAGAAATGTGTAGGGTTGAGATTTACAACCGCCCGGACAGGTGAGAGCGGACCCAGGTGCAATGTTCAGGTGACACAAGAAAATGCAGATGCTAGAATCCTGATCAAAACACAGAGTGTTGGAGGAACTCGGCAGCGGGTTAGGCAGTTCCTGTGGAACGAATGGACGGGCGATATTTCGCTTCTGTAAAGTTCGGTTTCATTAAAGCGTTGTGGCTGCAATCCACATGTTGCAAATTCCTCAGATGAAGTTGTTACTGGAGGGAAGGACCATTGCTCCGGGACCCGTCACTGATGCACGCTTCATTTCTCGTTACGTAAATTCGTCCTCAAATTGAAAACCCATGGGCTCTGGTGGAGAGCCTAAAAGAAAAGCGAGGATTCCGACGAAGTTTGGTTTATAGGCTGGGAGAAAGTCTTTAATATGTCTCCGCGGGCCGGTTTTGGCAACGAGAAACAAAAATCTGGAATTAGGTATATATAGCGAAGCTCGGAAAGAGGGCGCATAAATAATTTGATACGGGTATTGGAAATCATGTAGCGTTTTGATAGAATACCTCGAGAAATAGACTACATGTGCAGATGTGTCAATAAACTAAATAGGTCGTTTTCAGTTAACAGTGAAGAGAATCAGAAGCAGAAGCAACATCAGGATTTGTTATAATATACGCACACACAAGCATACCAAATAGTTCAGTGTATACATACATACAAAATATTTCAGTGTATATGCACACACATATATATATATATACGTGTGTGTATGCACATTTACACACACACACACACACACAGACAGACACACACACACACACACACAGACAGACACACACACACACACATATAGTGAACTTTTTGTTGTTTATCATGGTGTCAACAGAGTACTAAGTTTACATATCTGTTGTGCTGCTGTAAGTAAGAATGTCATTGTTCCGCACATATGACAATAAAACACTCTTGTGTCTATCCCCGAACTACGAACTGCCTTGATTACACAAGGGTCTTGGGGGTTTGTTGTTGTCTTTGTTTCATTTTGTGTTTATATATTGAACGTATTTTTGTTGTTGATTATGGTGTCTGCTGAACAGTATGTTCACATGTCTGTTGTGCTGCTGCAAGCAGCATTTCATTGTTCCGTATCCCCACATGTGACAATACAACATTTCTGATTCTTGACTAGAACCAGGAAGATGTTCGATTTTGGCTAACATAGCACAAGAACAGTGTAGAGTCATAGAGCGATAGTGTGGAAACAGGTCCTTCGGCTCAACTTGCCCACAACGGTCAACAATGTCCCACGGTCAACTAGTCCCACTTGCATGCGCTTGGTCCATATCCCTCTAAGCCTGTCCTATCCATGTACCTGTCTAACTGTTGGTAGGAACTGCAGATGCTGGTTTTAAACCGAACATAGACGCAAAATGCTGGAGTAACTCTGCGGGACATGGGAGATGCTGCCTGTCCCGCTGAATTACTCCAGCATTTTGTGTCTATCCTCAGCACAGGAACAGGCCCCTCAATGTCCGCACCGGATATGATGCCAAGTTAAACTCATGAAAAATGCAAGATTGGGCCCATTGCGTTCTTCTGCGCTCACCCACTTCACTATTCCATGATTCGCAGCTGGAGGTATAGAAATAGTTGTTGCAGGAAGTCCACTGAGGAACGGGGCTTTCTTTGAAACGGAAAGAAGACAAAAGGTCCCCCTAGAGGCGCGTTCGCTCTTTGTGGGATGAGATGAACGAGGCGGCCTCTCACTGTCCCGCACTAGTACATCACCGCCAGAAATTACTGATAAATTACCAAGTGACTTGAGAGACTCTACTTTCACGATTTCACACACGTCTATGAATAACAACGAACTTTTCCAAAGGCTATGTTAAAAGGCTTATCCTGCTTCATGTCTAAGCCTTTGAGGCAATTAAACATCCAACATACGGCTCGAAAAACGGCCCACCGAGTCCGCACAGACCAGCGATCCCCGCACATTAACACACGGGACAATTTACAATTTAACCAAGCCATTTAACCTGCAAACAGGCACGTCTTTGGAGGAAACCGAAGACCTCGGAGAAAACCCACGTAGGTCACGGGGAGAATGTACAAACTCCCGTACAGACAGCACCCATAGTCAGGATCGAACCCGGGTCTCAAGTGGCTCCACCGCGACGCCATCGTGCCGCCCAAACAAAACACACAGTTTTGTTCACACACGTGTTCATAAAACAATTGCACTTGTTCAATCTCGGCCTAAAAAATAGTAATTGACTTGGCCTCCACAGCCTTCTGTGGCAATGAATTCCACAGATTCGCCACCCTCTGACTAACGAAATTCCTCCTCACCTCCTTCCTAAAAGGTACGTATTTTTATTCTGAGGCTAAGGCCTCTGGTCCTAGACTTTCCCACAGGTAGAAACATCCTCTCCAAATTCACTCTATCCAGGCCACAAAAGTACTTATACGGATAACTCGTGTAGGGGTTTCGTCTGTTGCATAATAGAATACTTTGCAGCAGAATGTCAAAGGTGAGAACATTAGATTGTTTAGCGCAGGGGTCCTCAACCAGGGGGGAATTCCCCCCAGGGGGGGATTTCAGGTTTTCAGGGGGGGAATTGGGACCACAGATTAGCAAACTCAAACTGTTAGAATGTTGATCTTTTTATTGCCTTTGCATATTATTTGGAATGCACTTTTTGAGGCAGACAATCTTGGAAAGGGGGGGGGGGGGGGATGACATTCTGACATATGGTGAAAGGGGTGCATGGGGCAAACAAGGTTGAGAACCAAGGTTGAGATTTAGAGGGAGTTTAAATGAAAATCTGTAGGGAGAAGGGCGTGACGAAGGCATGTAAGTGATAACATATTGAAGAGTTACGTTTCTAAAGAGAGAAGCAATGCTTCTGAGGAGAACAAATATTTAAAGAAAAAAGAAAAACAAACTGCTCTGACAACAGAGAAAACATTTATTTAGCTGATGTTCAAAAAGAAATAGGTCCAGTATCCTTCCTACACTTCCTCGGAATAATGAGTTGTTTAAGATCATAAATCTTGGCTGGAGTTGCTCAGTTATCAATAATAAGATGACAGATCCAGAGTTGTGTCTGATTGGCACATTATTCAAGTCTATCAACTTGTTTGCTGATTTTTAATACCAATCTGTAAAGGATAGCAACAGCTGCTGCCGAGTTACTTTCAGATGGCAGTTTGTCAACAAAAAATAAGATGAAAGAATGAAAGATTTATTTGGCAGCATTTGAATAATATCACATTTATTAAGGTATAGTGAAAGTGTAATGAACATTGAAAGGCCCGGATAGAGTGAATGCGGAGAGGATGTTTCTGCTAGTGGGAAAGTCTATGACCAGAGTTTGCAGCCTCGTAATAAAAGTACGTACCTTTAGAACGGAGATGATGAGGAATATGTTTAGTCAGAGGGTGTGGAATTCACTGCCACAGACAGCTGTGGAGGCCAAGTCAATGTCAATTGATATTTTTAAGGCTGAGATTGACAGATTCTTGATTAGCATGGGTGTCAGGGGTTATGGGGAGAAGGCAGGAGAATGGGATTGAGAGGAAAAGATAGATCAGCCATGATTGAATGGCAGATTAGATATTGGGCCGAATGGCTTAATTCTGCTCTTGGAACGAATAAACGTATTTAATCCTAGAGGTCCTGCATTCTGCACATATCTACCCACACCAAAAGACTATCTGAGGACATTTCTGACCATCTTGGTGAAATATAACCTTTCATTGCCTCGATAATTCTCGTTACTGCCTTCAACAGAATCAGCAAACTCCTCTTCTGCCTAATCAGGCAAGTCTCTATTCATGATAGACACAAAATGCTCGAGTAGCTCAGTGGGTCAGGCAGCATCTCTGGATAGATGAAATAGGTGACCTTTTGGGTCGTGACCCTTCTTCAGACTGAGAGTCAGGTGAGGAGGAGACATAGAGACAAGGAAGGGTATGGTGGAAAATGAGGCATCAAAAGCGATGCAGATCAAGGAAAATGTAAAATAGATCATTGTTAGCTAGAAGGTGACAACAAAGCAAACAGAGATAAAATGTAATTGGGCCACTCAAACTGGTCAGGGAACTGGGAAGGGGGAGGAATGGAGAGAGAGGGAAAGCAAAGGGTTTCCAAAGGGTTACTTGGTTAGAGGTCAATATTCATACCGCTGGGTTGTAAGCTGCTGAAGCGAAATATGACGTGCTGTTGATCTAATTTGCGCTGGGCCTCACTCTGACAATCGAAGAGGCCCAGGACAGAAAGGTTGGTGTGGGAATGGGAGGGCTAGTTAAAGTGTTGAGCAACAGATAGCAGGTTTAGGCAGATGGAGCAGAGGCGTTCAGCGAAACCATCGGCAAGCCTGCGCTTGGTCTTGCCGATGTATAGGAGTCCACAACTGGAACAGTGGATACAGTTGATGGCAATTCATGGCAGTGCTTCTGAGCTCCAATCATGCTTGTCCTAGCATTGCCATTACATCACCTTCAACGGGAAGAGCTTGACTATCTTGCAACAGTGTGAAGCAGATGATAGTGAATTGTCAGCCCATCTTATATATTTCATATTTTTTACCTTCACTGAAGCCAAATTAGTTAGCAAAAGTTACTATAAACAGATTAGGAAATTTGAAAATAAGCTGTTAGGAGAAGGTTGTCAAACAACATGCTAGGGAATTAGCTCAAATGGTAGAACTCTCAGTTAGCATGCAAGAGGTAGCAGGGTCAATACCCACATTTGCCATTAGGGGCGGCACAGTGCCAGAGACCTAGCTTTGATCCTGACCTTAGGTGGAGTCGTGTGGAGTTTGTACGTTCTCTCTGTGTATGTTCACTTCCTTCGGGTATTCTGGTTTCCTCCCACATCCCAGCTTTGTGGGTTAATTAGCTACTGTTAATTACCTGGATGTGTAAGGAGTGGATGTGAAAGTGGGATAACATAGTGGTAGTGTGAGTGGGTGATTGATGATTAGCATGGACTCAGTGGGACGTAGGACCTGTTTCCATGCTGCATCTTTCAAAAAAATGCAATCAAAAGGTGATAAAAGCAATGAGTAGTTACAATTGATTGAAGGTAAAAGCGTGAAAAAAAAATTCACAGATATGTACCAATGGTATACACTCAAGACTTGATTTCAAGTCAAATTTCTTGTCCTTCTTAAATATGCAAATTACCCTGCTGGACTCTAAAGGAGTTAAGGTCATAAGGTCATACGTGATAGGAGCAGAATTAGGCTATTCGGCCCATCAAGTCTGCTCTGCCATTCAATCATGGCTGATCTATCTCTCCCTCCAAACCACATTCTCCTGCCATCTCCCCATAACCCCTGACACCTGTACTATCAAGAATTTATCTATCTCTGCCTTAAAAATATCCATTGACTTGGCCTCCAGTCTTCTGTGGCAAAGAATTCCACCGATTCACCTCCCTTTGACTAAACAAATTCATTCTCATCTCTGAGGCTATGACCTCTAGTCCTAGACTCTCCCACTAATGGAAACCTCCTCTCCACATCCACTCTATCCAAGCCTTCCATTATTTGTTAAGGTATCAGTTAAGGTAACAACATTTTTATACCAAAATAGAGAAATAAATAAACTAGCTGACTGTAGGTCACGCCCTACGCAGACCAACTAGCGAGAGCATTCACACACATCTTAAATCTCTCCCAACTCAATGATAAGGTACTCTCCTGCTTCAGGGAGACCATTATCATCCAGATTCAAAGAAAAGCAAGACCTCATGCCTTAATAACTACTGTCCAGTGGCCTTGACATCCACCATCACAAAGTGCTTTGAGAGGCTGGTTATGGCACATATCAACACCAGCCTACTAAGCAGCCTTGATCCGCTGCGTACATGTACTGCCAGAACAGGTCCACGCCTGACGCCATCTCCCTGGCCCTACACTCATCCTTGGAACACCTGGGTAATGAGGACACCTAAAAAGACTCCCATTCATTGCCTATAGCATTGCTCTCAATACCATTATCCCAACCGAGCTCATCTAAAAAACTCATGGAATTTGGAGTCAGCACTCCCCTCTGCAACTGGACCCTCGACTTCCTGGCCAACAGACCACGTTCAGTGAGGATACGTGACAAATCATCCTCCACAATAATTCTGAACACTAGTGCGCCACAAAATGCATTCTCTGCCCCCTACCACCTGTATATATGTAAAATCATGGACGAGTTACACCCTGGCCACTCCCTCTTCTAAGCTCTCCCATCGGGCAAAAGGTACAGACGTGTGAAAATGGACACCTCCAGATTCAGGGATAGTCACTTCCCAGTGTTATCTGGCACCTGAATCATCCTTCCACAACTAGAGAGCAGTCCTGAACTACTATCTACCTCAATGGCAATCCTCAGACTATGTTTGATCAGACTTTACTGGCCTTATCTTGAACTAAACGTTATTCCATTTATCTTGTATCTGTGCACTGTGAATGAATCGATTGTAATCACGTATTGTCTTTCAGCTGATTGGTTAGCACGCAACAACAAAAAGGTTTCACTGTATCCTGGTACATGTGACAATAAAATAAACTGAACAGGAGCACCCGATGGTTTTCGCCAATCGGAAATTAACACTGCCTGAGACGAGGTATGCAGAGAGGGGCTCTGGCCATCGAGTGGGCCCTACAGGATTTTGTGTAGTTTAGTTTATGGAGGGAGCATGTAAACAGGCTCTTCAACCCACCAGGTCCGTGCTGCACACCGATTCCTGTTCACTAACACTCTGCTACACACTCGGGACAATTTACAAATTTTATTGAAGCCATTACTCTACAAACCTGTACGTATTTGGAGTGTGGGAGGAAACTGGAGCACACAGGGAAACCCACGCGGTTACGGGGAGAACTTAAAACTCCGTACAGGCAGCACCCGTAGTCAGGATTGAACCCGGTCTCTGGCGCTGTAAGGCAGCAACCCTACTGCTGTGGCACTGTGACGCAGATACAGTACTATCTGGCCGAGCGACAGTGTACACTTGTCACAGACCAAGCCCTCCCTGCAATGGATGGCAAAAGCGAAGGATGCTAATTCCAGAATAATGCATTGGTTCCTTTCTCTACAAGACTACTTGTTTCCTCCCTCGATTGCACATCCCCTGGTCGGGTCTGTTGCAAACCCTGGGATCATCACTAAGGTATAGGGGTGGCTGGAAAACACCGGCACTCTGGAGTAAACCAAAGCCAAAGGTAAACATGCCACACCCTAGTCCAATTACTGGTTAATGAATCAATTCACCTGCATCTCATCAGCCCTACCGAGGAGATTGAGCCAGGAGGGGAGAGGGATAAAGGAGGAAGTGGCAGAGCCAGCTGCTCACTGGGCTTCTATTTTACTAGCTGAAGAGGACTGAGCCACCTGGACAAACCTGAGACTGTCACACTTCCTCTTGCGGTCAAGGGAAGATTGTTGGGGGGTGAATCCAAGTTATTGGTGCCCTCTCACTGATGATGATGATGGTAGGTGCCCTTGAGTGGACCTGGGCCTTTTTGGCACTATTGTTAAATAAAGCCCATTGTGTGAGTTCACCCAACAAAGAGCGCTAGTGTCGTTATTGCTGGTTTGGTGTCATGGTTGATACTCCATCCTACAATTTCCATACCACAAATGGTGCCTTCGCTGATCAAGATTTCTCGCCCTCTCAACCTGTTCATGTTCTGTAATATCTGAGTACTTTGATATCTTATATTACTAAGTCTGATCTTGACCGCTTTTGGCTCGCTATGCTGTGATTTCCGAGAGAACGCCGCCACCTATAGCCGTCATTTTTGGCCACCTCGCTCAGAGCCCCCCTCCGCCTTCCTGGACTGGAGGATTTTTCCCTTCGATGAAAAATCAGAGAGATATTAATGTTTTTTTTAAAATTGCTATTCTCTCTGCTGCCCCTGCTGGTGGGAGGGGGGAGGGACTATAAAACCCGGGTGTGCCTCACTTGGTCTCTGCAAGATGGGGGAAGCCAGAGGGTCACGTCTCTCTGAGCTCTGAATAACACTGAACACATGTCTACTCAACTGTGAGTGCCCTTAATGTGGTTTGAAAATGAAAATATGGTTGGTTTGAAGTAAAAAGGCACTGCCTGCAAATGGTGGTTTGGGGGGGTGCTTTGGGTTGAAGTAAAAAGGCACTACTATAAATGGTGGTTTGGGTTGAAGTTAAAAAGGCACTACTGCAAATGGTGGTTTCGGGTGCTTTGGGGTTGCAGTAAAAAGTTTAGATACACGCTACCACTTACGGCTGTGATTTCTGGCCATCTTACTCAGTCCCCCTCCGCTCAGCAGGTGCAGAGGATTCATCCCATCAATTAAAAATAAAAGTGTTATTAGTGTTTAAAAAATGTTGAGAATCTCTCTCCTGTCAATCATGCCATGAAGGCCACACCTTTTCCGGTGAGACGGGGAGGGGTTATAAAACCCGGAAGTGTGGGTGTGGCTCAGTCTCTACATGATGGGGGAGGGAGAGGTCACGACTCTGTCTGAGCTGTGAATCAACTGAACACCCTGCTTGAAATGGTATGAAACTGCACTGAATGTCTGAAACTGCAAACTGTGAGTTTGGTGTCTTATGGTGGTTGCACCCTGCACCCGCTTGAAATGAACTGTGAATGGGCGGCTGCATTTGAATTTGGTGGCCTTGCACCCTGCTTGAAATGGTATGAAACTGCACTTGAATTTGGTGGCCTTGCACCCTGCTGAAAGTGGTATGAAACTGCACTTGAATTTGGTGGCCTTGCACTGTGCTTGAAATGGTATGAAACTACACTTGAATTTGGTGGCCTTGCACCCTGCTCGAAGTGGTAGGAAACTGCACTTTAATTTGGTGGCCTTGCACCCTGCTTGAAATGGTAGGAAAATGGATTTGAATTTGGTGGCCTTGCATCCTGCTTGAAATGGAATTTCAAGCAATAGCCATGAGTCAACTGCTAGCCCACCAGCCGTGAGTGAGCTGCCAGCACATCAGGCTTGAGGGACTGAGCTGCCACCCCAAGAACCCATACCAGTGCTCCAGAACCCCCCCCCCCCAACTGGCCACCAATATTGGAATTGGTGGAGAGGAGGAATATTACGTCGGGGGACCAGCTCTCCCGTGTGAACATGAGACCCAATGGGTCCCACTTAGTCTTGTCCTCATGGTAAATCATTTTTACATTTCTAGTTGATGTATGTTTAAAAGGTATCCCTTTACGGATTAATATTGCCACACCCCTGGATTTGTGTGTAAATGAAGAATGATATGCTTTATCAATTATTTAGCTTTCAATCTATGCTCTGCGTCCTTTTTTAGGTGTATTTCTTGGAGGAATATTACATCTGTTTTAAGTGTGCTAATACTTTACCTCTCTTAATTGGTTCGTTAATACCCTGAACATTCCAGCTACAAAATGTTATTCCATCACCCCCCCGATCTTCATTTTTGAGTCTTGCATCTTTTGTTTAGGGAGGTCTATAATAAAGCGAATGGTTCGGTTCGACAAACCCGACATTACACCCGAACTCCAAATAGATTAATTTTAAACCCGTTGAACTTTCTCACGTATATATCTCCTTTGATATAGCTTATTACTCCATTCAAACTTAAAATTATAATAGATTATTATATAAAAAAATAGATTAGGTTAGTAAAGTGCAAAAAGAAGGAAAAAACTACATCTATTAGTAGTGTAGTTAGTGATAGCCATACTAGCATAGCTAACCATCTACCGACTTCCGTAGTCGATGTAAAAAAAAACTTAACTAGCTCCATGTTTTCTTTAAATTGATATTCCATAAAAAAATTATGGATAGATGGATAGATAATATTTATATACGCATGAAGAAAAAAAAGGAGAAAATTAAGTCAAACTTTACATCCAACCGCACTCATAATTACCATTTAGCTAATTCTAAGTAATTCAGTTGTAATTAATTAGTAACCATTAGTAATAATTATTAATAATACCGCGCAGTGATATTAGTATTTGTTAGTCATTTATATTAATAGTGTTATAGTAGTAGCTATGAGTATAACGTCCATACGAAAGGCCTCATTCAGCATCTTTCTCCAGTTTCGATTGTCCTTAGGTATAACAGGTCTTTAGTTGCATCCGATCTTACAAGGTTACATTCTTCGTTGGCGTAGTTCATTTTGTAGATAGTATTCAGTCAGCAGGCTGATTCTTAATCTTCTGGGCCTACTCCAATGCCTCCACAGGGTTGGTGAAGATATGTTCTTTCTTATTATAGGTAACTCTTAGAGTAGCCGGGTACGTCAGACCATACTTCAGTTCTTTCACATCCTTCAGTATTCTTTTTGTCTCTTTAAACAACACTCTCTTCCTGGAGACCTCCGCAGGATAGTCTCGGTAAATATTGATCTTATCTCCCTCGTATGTGAGATTTCTGCTGCGGACAATTGTTTTCACCATCTCCTCCAGTACCTGGTCATATTGCACCTTTATCATTTGTCTTGGAGGTGCATCCGGCCGTGAGTGACGTCTCATCACTCTGTCCTCGAGCTAGCAGAGGCTTTTGATCGAGGTTTAGGACTTTTTGCAATAAATCTGCAGCGAGGTTCTCCTTTCCCCTCTCTCCCTTCCTGAATTCCAACGATTCTTAAGTTCTGACGTCCTTCCAGTTCAGTGCACTTTTCAGTTATTTTGCTCAGTAGCTCTGATAAGTGTTGGTTTTCTCTGATAAGCTTTTTTGTTGTTTCAGCACTTGTTGCAGCAATCTCCTCCAGAGTGGTTATGGCTACAGCCTGTTGACTCAGTGATTCCTCATTTTTACATTTCAATCAGACTGCAATCTTCTTATTTACCAAGCAGAAAAAAAAGTATTGAATTGATAAAACTAAATAAATTCATTTGCTGAAGAAACATTTTTCATTCTGCTTGCCTTTCTTTGCCTATGATCCAAGTTCATCCTGATGAGGGATTAGATCATTTTCTGATTGTCAATGAAGTATTTGCTGGTCCAAAGTGTGCACTGTAAGGTGACTTCCTCTCTGTGACACTCAAGGCTGTTCAGCAAACATGACCTTCTGCTGCATCTTGACTGGACTGAGCTCTTTTATCCTGACCAATGACTGGAATCGGCTACTAAGGGTGAAACCGTTTGCTTTCTCAAATCTCAGGTTTTATCTTGAAATACCCATGATTCTTTCTGTTAATAGACACAAAATGCTGGAGGAACTCAGCGGGTCGGGCAACATCTCTGGAGAAAAAGACCAGGTAATGTTTGGACCCTTCGACCCGAAACGTCACCTATTCCTTCTCTCCAGACATGCTGCCTGACCCGATTGTATTGTATATCTTTATTATCATTTTTCCTGAGTACTTGCATACCCAGAGGAAACGAAAAAACGTTGCTCAACCAATGTCCATTCAGTGTGCGGTAAAAAATAAATAGAAATAAAAATATCATGAGTTCCAATCGGCAGCGGCATGACAATGGCTCTGCTTCAGTGTGTCCAGGTTGGTGGTTGGTGCGCGATACTTTGGCAGGGGTAAAGTCCGTTTATCAGTCTTATAGCCTGCGGAAAGAAGCTGAGGAGCATCTTGCTGGTTTTGCAACTGATGCTCCTGTACCTCTTCCCAGATGGCAGGATGGAGAATATGTGATGCGATGGGTGGTAGGGGTCTTCGATGATGGAGATGGCTCTGCTGATACACCCCTTCCTGTATATGTTCAGCAGGAAAGGGAGTGGAGCACTAATAATCCTGCTGGTGGTCTTCACAATCCTGTCCAGTTGATGCCGTTCGTACGCCTTGTAGCTCCCGAACCAGGAAGTGATGCCATAGGTTAATGTGCTCTCGATTGTCCCCCTATAAAAAGTTCGTAGGTGTGCGTGGGGAGACCTGCTTTCCGTAGTCTATGGAGAGGGTGTAGTCGCTGCTGGGCTCTCTTGACCAGTGCTGTGGTGTTGGTCGTGGACGTCAGGTCATCTGACAGGTGGAGTCCTAGGAACTTCATACTGCTGACCCTTTCCACATCAGCTCCATCGATGTGCAGAGGTGTATGGCGTTGTGTTCCCGCCCTCCTGAAGTCAACCACCATCTCCTTCATTTTTCCCACGTTGAGAATGAGGTTGTGGGATTTGCACCACCCTGTGAGCAGCTCCACCTCCATCCTGTACGCCGACTCATCATTGTCACTGATGAGACCCACCACTGTTGTGTAGTCAGCGAACTTGTTGATGAAGTTCTTGTTGAGTCTAGCAGTACAGTCGTGTGTAAGCAGACTAAACAGCAGGGGGCTTAGGACACAGCCTTGGGGCGAGCCAGTGCTCACAGCTATGGTTTTTGATGTCCTACTGCCCACCCTGACTGTCTGCTGCCGTTGCGATAGAAAGTTCAGGACCCAGTTACATGTGCCAGCATCAACCCCCAATAACTCCAACTTCTCCACCAGCTGCTGCGGAATGATTGTGTTAAAAGCAGAGCTGAAGTCTATGAAGAGGATCCTAACATAAGTATTTTTCCAATCAAGGTGTGGCAGTACGAGGTTCAGTGTTGTTGAGACTGTGTCCTCTGTGGATCGGTTGGCTCTGTAGGCGAACTGCAGTGGATCTAGGTCGGCAGGTAGGCTATTTTTGATATGCTGCATAACCAGTCGCTCAAAACACTTCATTACTATGGGTGTTAGAGCCACTGGTCGAAAGTCATTATGGTAGGCTGGGTTCGGTTTCATTGGGACAGGAACGATGGTGGCACTCTTAAGACTGTTGGGCACTACTGCCTGGCTGAGCGAGGTGTTAAAAATGTCTGTGAAGACATCTTTCAGTTGCTCGGTGCAGTCTCTTAGAACGCATCCAGGAATGTTGTCCAGCCCTGTGGCTTTGCGTGGGTTGATGCTGGCAAAGGCCTTTTTAACTCCAGCTGCTGACAGCCTGAGCGACTGGTCATGGGAGATGTCAGTAGTGCAAGTGTCAGGGTGCTGTTTTTAACCTCAAACCGTGCGTAGAACTCGTTCAGTTCCTGGTAGAGAGGTTCATCTGATGAGTTACTCCAGCAGTTTGTGTCTATATTCAGTGTAAACCAGCATCTGCAGTTCCTTCCTATACATTAATTCTGTTAATTTCTCCCATATTTGTTGAGTGATAAATGACAGCAGCATATTACGCCTGCAGCAGGTAAAATGTGTGAGATGAGATGCAGAAGTAGTAAGCCACTACAAAGACACCCAGGTCAGGCATCCTTGAGTTTACTGCAAGCATGCAGTGGTCTGTAATAAAGGGTGACAATAATGTGAGGAGATTGGTGGTGTAAGTGTGGGGTGGTGGGGGAAATTCATTGGAGTCCCAGGATTCCTCCTGTCATAATTTCTCCTTTCATAATTTGTTAAAGCACATCACAGCCAATTAATTATTATTCAAGTGTGATTATAGTTGTAACATAGACAAATCTGGCAGTGAATAAATTAATTACAAGGTCCTATAGACAGAAAACAAAAGCAAAGTAGAACTGCCATGCTGTGGTGAGGAGCCATTATTTCCAGAAAGGGGGTTTGGATGTTACGTTTTTGACTCGAAGGCCGGAATAGCTTTAACAAAGTTGGGGATGGTATTCAGCATTAAAACATAGATCAGACCCATCAGTAAAGTTGTAATTCTGGTGAAGTTTTTTTTTAAGCCACCCAAATGGAAGATGAGGTGCTGTTTCTCCAGTTTGTGTTTGGACTCCCTCTGGGAAAGGAGGAGGGTCAGGCCGGAAAGATCAGTGTGGGAATGAGAATTAAAATGGTTAGCAACCTGGAGAAAGAGCAGGACTTGGTGGACAGCAGTTCACGCTCAGTATGTGGTAATGGATGAGGCCCAGGACAGAAAGTGACATAAGTCTTACAGTGTGGGAACAGGCCCTTCTGCCACCCACATCTGCCCTTCCCCACATACTTCTCCCTGCAACCACACGAGATGCAACACCTATCCCTATACCTTGACTCACCTTGTCAAAGGACCCCGACAGTCATTTCAGCTAAGGCTGAGGTTCACTTGCACCTCTTCAACCTCATCTACTGTATCCGCTGTCCCAGGCAATGCCAAGCACAGTCTCAATGATTGTTTCACTGAACACTTCTGCCCAGCCTGCCAAGGCCTACATGATCTTCCAGTTGCTAAACATTTTAACTACCCTTCCCATTCCCAATCTGACCTTTCCGTCCTGGGCCTCCTCCACTGTCGGAGTGAGGCCCTGCGCAAATTGGAGGAACAGCACCTTGTATTTCACTAGAATATTGACTTCTCTAACTTCAAGTAACCCTTGCTTTCACTCTTTCCATCCCTCCCCCACTGTCACCCATTCCTTCTGTCCAGAGATGCTGCCTGTCCTTACACATCTGCAGTCCCTACCTACACAATGAACCATTGTAGTTTAATTTTAGAGATACAGCACGGAAACACGCCCTTCACCCCATCCTGTCCAAGTCGACCATCGACCCCTGTACACTAGCACTATCCTACACACTAGAGACAATTTACAATCTTTACCGAAGTCAATTAACCTACAAACCTGTACATCTTTGGAGTGTGGAAGGAAACCGAAGCTCCCAAAGAAACCCCACGTGGTCACGGGGAGAATGTACAAACTCTGTACATACAGCACCCATAGTCAGGATCGAACCTGGGTTTCTGGCGCAGTAAGGCAGCAACTCTACCGTTGTGCCACCGTTCCGCCCCTTGTTTCCTTGATCATCGTCTGCTTTGATCTGTTGTTTTCACACCTTACCTTTCCATATCTCTAGTCTCCCTCTCCCGACTCTCAGTCTGAAGAAGGGTCTCGACCCAAAAAGTCACCCATTCCTTTTTTCTCCAGGGTGCTTCCTGTCCTGCTGCCATTTTGTGTCTATCTTCAGTGTAAACCAGCAACTGCAGTTCCTTCTAACACAATTAGTTCACCTTGATGGGAAAGGTAACTTGGTTGACTTCTGGATAGTAGGAGCCATAATCAGTTTCACAGGATCTAGTTCAGTTTAGTTTATTGTCATGTGTACCGAGGTAGTGAAAAGCCATTGTGTGCAATCCAGTCAGCAGAAAGACAATACATGTTACAATTGATCCATTTACAGTGTATAGATGTATGAGAAGGGAATAACGTTTAGTTCAAGATAAAGCCAGCAATGTCCAATCAAAGATTGTCCGAGGGTTAGCAAAGAGGTAGATAGTAGTCCAGGACTGCTCTCTGGTTATGGTAGGATGGTTCAGTTGCCTGTTAACAGCTGGTTTGGAGATAATCAAGTATTGCAGAATGCAGAGGTAAAATCACATTGGATTCTTGTATAATCAAAGATTATATAACCTCTGGTTCTGGACTCCCCCAACATCGGGAACATTTTTCCTGCATCTACCTTGTCCAATCCTCTAAGAATTGTATAAGTTTCTATAAGAACCCCCTCTCATCCTTGTAAATTCCAGCGAATACAAGCCCAGTCGACGTATTTTTCATCTTACGTCTGTCCTGCCATCCCGGAACTTAACCTGGTGATCCTACGCTGCACTCCCTCAATCGAAATAATGTCCTTCCTCAAATTAGGAGCCCAAAATTGCACACAATACTACAGGTGCTGTCTCACCAGGGCCCTGTACAACTGCAGTAAGACTTCTTTGCTCCTCAAATCCTCTCATTTTGAAGGCCAACATGCCATTAGCTTTCTTCACTGCCTGCTGTACCTGCATGCTTACTTTCAGTGACTGATATACAAGCATACCCAGGTCTATTTTGTTGCACCTCCCGTTCTAAGCTGACACCATTCAGATAATAATCTGCCTTCCAGTTCTTGCCACCAAAGTGGATAACTTCACATTTATTCCTACTCTGCTCTAATTTTACACACGGATCTTTGTCAAAGGCTGTTTGAAAGTCCAGATACACCACATCCACTGGCTTTCCCTTATCCATTCTACTTGTTACATCCTCAAAAAATTCCAAAAGATTAGTCGGGCATGATTTGCTCATCATAAATCCATGCTGACTTTGATCGATCCCATCACTGCTTTCCAAATGTGCTGCTTTAATGTCTTTAATAATTGACTCCAGCATCTTCCCCACTCCCGATGTAAGGCTAACTGGTCCATAATTCCTCGTTTTCTCTCTCCCTTCTTTCTTAAAAAGTGGAGTTACATTGGCTACTCTCCAGTCCACAGGAACTGATCCAGAGTCAAGAGAACATTGGAAAATGATCAGCAATGCATCCATGATTTCTAGGACCACCTCCTTGAGTACTCTGGGATGCAGACCATTTGGCCCTAGGATTTATCTGCCTTCAGTCCCAACAGTTTACCCAACACCGTTTTCTGACTAATGTAGATTCCCTTCAGTTCCTCCCTCCCACTAGTTCCTCAGTTCCCTAGTATTTCTGGGAGATTGTTTGGTTTCGTCTTCACTAAGGAAGACGGAATCAAAGTACTGTTCTGGCATTTCCTTGATTCCCATTCTAAATTCACCTGTCTCTGATTGTAAGGGACCTACATTTGTCTTCACTAATCTTTTCCTATAGAATCTTTTACAGTCAGATTTTATATTTCCCACAAGCTTTCATTCAGGCTCCCCCCCCCTTTTTCATTAACCCCTTTGTCCTCCTCTGTTGAGTTCTAAATTTCTCCAAGTCCTCTGGTTTGCCTTTTATTCTGGCCAATTTATATGCCTCTTACTTGGCTTTAACACTATCCTTAATTTCCCTCGTCAGCCAGGGTTGAGCCACCTTCCCAGTTTTATTTTTTATTTTTTTGTCGGACAGGGGTGAACAATTTCTGGAGTTCATCCATGCAGTCTTTAAATCTTCGCCATTGCATCTCCACCATCAACTCTTTAAGTATAATTTGCCAGTCTATCCTAGCCAATTCCATTCTCATACCTTCAAAGTCTCCTTTATTAGTTCAGGACCCTAGACTCTGAATTAACCGTGTCACTCTCCATCCTAATGCAAATTCCACCATATTATGGTCACTGTTGCCCAAGGGGTTTTGCAATAACAAAATCGCTAACTAATCCTTCCTCATTATCCAATACCCAGTCTTAGATGGTACACAAAATGCTGGAGAAACTCAGCGGTGCCGAGTTTCTCCAGCATTTTGTGTACCCTCGATTTTCCAGCATCTGCAGTTCCTTCTTTAACACTCAGTCTAGAATTGCCTGCCCTCTAGTCGGTTCTTCGACATATTGGTTTAAAGACCCACCCTGTATACTGGTTTAAATCGAAGGTAGACACAAAATGCTGGAGTAACTGGCAGCATCTCTGGAGAGAAGGCATGGGAGACGTTTCGGGTCTCGACCCAAAACGTCAACCATTCCTTCTCTCCAGAATTGCTGCTTGTCCCGCTGAGCTACTCCAGCATTTTGTGCTTAAGAAGGAACTGCAGATGCTGGAAAATCGAAAGAGTTTCGACCCGAAACGTTGCCTATTTCCTTCGCTCCATAGATGCTGCCTCATCCGCTGAGTTTCTCCAGCATGTTCGTCTACCTTCGGCCCATCAAGTCTGCTCCTCCATTCAATCATGGCCTGATCTATCTCTCCCTGCTAACCCCATTCTCCTGCCCTTCTCCCCATCAACCTCTGACACTGTAGGGTGGGAAAGCAGAGGGCTGACCTTTGTTTTTCTGTACCGTTTGTTTGTTTTGGGGGGGGGGGGGGGGGTTTGTTTAAGCACACCGAGAGAAGACGACGACGAAGTCCTTGGCGTCCAGTGGTCGCTCTCTCCCCCCCCCCATCTCTGGAGGCGAACTCGCGACCTCTCGGCCCGCACCCAACCAGGGCCGGCCGTGCTGAGCGCCGGGCCAATGGCAGTGGCCGGCGCTGCGAGGTGGCGGTTGCTGCGCAGGGGGGAGGAGGAGGTGGTAGTTGTGATCTGGTCTGTGCTCGGCCCCAGTTTGATCATGGTTCCCGTCGTCGCTTACCCGTCCCAATCCGCCGTCACTGCCTCCTCCGGCAACACCCGTTTCATCTAGCGAGAGGTAAGGAGGACCTTTTATATGAGGGAGGGGGAGAGGCTCGGGTGTGATCATGGTTTCCCCATTAGTGCCAGTCCCCCGTCGCCGCATCCTCCCGCTTCAACTAGCGAGAGGGTAAGGAGAGAGCTCTTGTGTGAGGGCGGAGTATGAACCCCCTTTTGTGTGAGGGCGGAGTGTGGCGGCGCCGAGGAGGAGGGGGACGGGGAGGGTGCAGGTGCAGATGCAGCAGCCGGCGGTCTGTCGGCCCGAGTATGACCTTGGTCCCCCTCGCCCCTGTACCTGTCCCAGTTCGCCGTCATTGCCCCCACCCTCACCTAGCGAGAGGCAAGGGGGATCTTTATCCGAGGGTGGAGCGGTGTGCGAGCTCGGCCCGAGTGTGATCACGGTTCGGAAATAAGTACTGCTGATGCTGGTTTAAATTGAAGGTAGACACAGAATGCTGGAGTAACTCAGCGGGGACAGGCAGCATCTCTGGAGAGAAGAAATGGGCAATCGGGTTACCCGTCATTGTCACCGTCCCTGACACCCGTTTCATCTAGCGAGATGTAAGGAGATCCACTAACGAGGGGGAGGCAGCGTTGCGGGTGCTCGGCCCGGTTTCCCGGACTGTCTGGGGCCAGACCCGAAACATCACCCACTCTTTCTCCCCACAAAGAAGCTGCCTGACCCGCTGAGTTACTCCAGCGTTTCGTGTTTATTTTCGGTGTAAACAAGCATCTGCAGTTCCTTCCTACACATTTTGTCCGGGGTTGGTCTCCGGTTGAGGGATCCTCTTCCCCAGGGGGTGTGGGGAGCACCCCCTGTGACCGGTGGGGGTCTGTCTTGGCGGCTTCTGTGTCCCGTCTGCGGCTGGGTCCTCGACTCCCGTCAGTGTGTCTGCTCTGTAACCTGACCTGTCAACTTGCCTCTGCTGCCAGTGGGAGAGCTGGCCCTCGCCCTCTGATCGCAAGGTCTTTGACATCTCCGACACCTCGACTCGTTTCACGGCAGCTCAGGGTATGCCATTACTGGCTTTGCTGCTCTCCGGAGCTTTTGCTGCCAATGCCTTTGACTACGTGGCCATATTCGTACACGGGCCCATTCATCGTGCAGTTAGTTGGCAGTGTCTTCGATTATAAGCTTCTGCTACAAAACTCTTGTCAACCTTTCTTCCACGTCCAGTTTCAAATATTCGTATCTGGGCAGAAACGAGGAACTACAGATACTGGTTTACACAGAGTTTTGGAGTAATTCAGCGGGTCAGGCGATATTCCTGTCTGAGCACTTCTGCATAATCTAACCCTAAAGCCACTTACTTAGTTAGAGAAGTCAGACTTAATTTCCTGATCTTCAATGTGATCAACTGTGTAAGGTGAAGTAACAATTTCTTGGAATTGAAAAAAAAATACTTTGTTGCATCTATTTGCATGAATGCCTTCTTCAAAATAGCACACAATTTGCTACTCTGGTTGACATCCTTCCATCTCTGAGATAATCAGTATGTAAAAGTCACAGTGGAAGTCACATCATGTACAGAGTTTGTGTTGATAACAAAATAAGCCAATTACTCCAGAGATGGCATGTGACATTCCTGGAAATGTAATTTGGCTGATATTGTTAGATGGTCTGTGGATCTTTAACCTTGAAAAATAGTGCTGTGCTACATTGAGGAACGATTGAAATCACTGATTGTCATGGTGGTTCAAATTTCTACAGCTAAGATGTTTCTATTGTTTTTTTTCATCAATTGCAATTTCCAATTTGCCTTAATTATGAAGGACTTTATATTTATTTAATTAGTGCCCTAAAACAGATTTCTGGGCACACTGATATCTGCTTGGCTTGGACCATCTCCCATGTAGGTTGAGTCCATTCACAGGTTTCGAGGGAGTAGAGCAGATGACTGAACATACAGCCTTGAACTACAGCTGTGTGGGAAAGAATTGCAGATGCAGGTTTAAATCGAAGGTAGACACAAAATGCAGGAGTAACTCAGCGGGACAGGCAGTATCTATGGAGAGAAGGAATGAGTCTGAAGAAGGGTCTCGACCCGAAACGTCACCCATTCCTTCTCTCCAGAGATGCTGCCTGACCCGCTGAGTTACACCAGCATTTTGTGCTTACCTTGAGCTACAGCTTCTGTGTTGAATCTGTTCAAGGAGAAAGTGTTGCCAATTTATACTGATTGTGATCTGGCAATGAGAAACTAAAGGTTCCAATTACATAGGGATAAGCAGAGACCTAGTTCTGCATGATAAGTTTGGAGGGGAAGATAGTTCATAACTTCATGTGATAGGAGCAGAATTAGGCCATTTGGCTACTCCGCCATTCAATCTTGGCTGATCTATCTCTCCCTCCTAACCCGTACTATCAAGAATCTATCTATCTCTGCGTTAAAAATATCCATTGACAGCCTCCACAGCCATTTGTGTCAATGAATTCCACAGTTTCACCACCCTCCGATTAAATAAATTCCTCCTCCTCGTCTTCCTAAAGGAACGTCCTTAAATTCTGAGGCTATGACCTCTGGTCCTGGACTATCCCACTAGTGGAAACATTCTCTCCACGTCCACTCTATCCAGGCCTTTCACTATTAGGTAAGTTTCAATGAGGTCCCCCTCATCCTTCTAAACTCCAGCGACTAGAGGCCCAGTGTCATCAAACGCTCATCATATGTTAACCTGTTCATTCCTGGGATTATTCTCGTAAATGAAAGTAGCCATGTGTAGTATTTTGTTGCATATCCTTTGCATGCAATGACTGCTTGAAGTCTGTGATTCATGGACATTGCCAGGTGTCTTCTCTGGAGATGCGCGGCCAGGCCTGTATTGCAGCCATCTTTAGCTTATGCATGTTTTGGGGGCTAATCCCGTACAGTTTTCTCTTCAGCATATAAAAGGCATGCTCAGATTGGGTTCAGATTGGTTGATTGACTTGGCCACTCAAGAATTGACCATTTCTTAGCTTTGAAAAATTCCTTTGTTGCTTTAGCAGTATGTTTGGGGTCATTGTCTTGCTGTAGAATGAACCGCCGGCCATTAAATTTTAAGGCACTTGTTTGAATTTGAGTAGATAGAATGTGTCTATACACTTCTGAATTCATTATGCTACTACCATCAGCAGTTGTATAATCAATGAAGATAAATGTTTCACAGATGAGGTGGTATGCTTTGGATCATGGGCAGTTCCATCTCTCCTCCATACTTTGCTCTTGCCATCGCCCTGATATAAGTTAATCTTTGTCTCATCTGTCCACAAGACCTTTTTCCAGAACTGCGGTTGCTCTTTTAAGTACTTATTGGCAAATTGTAAACTTGGCCATCCTATTTTTGTGACTGAACAGTGGTTGTATCTTGCAGTTTAGCTTCTGTATTTCTGTTGATGAGGTCTTCTGCGGACAGTAGTCATTGACAAATCTACACATGACTCCTGAAGCCTGTTACTGATCAGTTGGACAGGTGTTTGGGGATTTTTCTTTATTATAGAGAATTCTTCTGTCATCAGCTGTGGAGGTCTTCCTTGACCTGCCAGTCCCTTTGCGATAAGTAAGCTCACCAGTGCTCTTTTTCTTCTTAATGATGTTCCAAACAGTTGATTTTGATAAGCCTAAGGTTTGGCTGATGTCTCTAACAGTTTTATTCTTGTTTCTCAGTCTCATAATGGCTTATTTGACTTTCATTGGCACAACTTTGGTCCTCATGTTGATAAACAGCAATAAAGTTTCCAAAGGTGATGGAAAGACCGGAGGAAAGACTAGGTGCTGAGAGCTCTCTTCTACCTGCATTAAGGAGGAATTGAAACACACCAGAGCAATACAAACACCTGTGAAGGCATGTCCCAAATATTATGGTGCCCTGAAATTGGAGGACTATGTATAAGCACAGCTGTAATTTCTACATGGTGAAACCAAAATGTATAAACATACCCTCTAATAAAATCTGACAATATGCACTTTAACAAAATGTTTTTTTTTCTATTACAAATCTCAAATTGTGGCGTACAGAGGCAAATAAATAAATGATGGGTCTTTGTCCCAAACATTACGGAGGGCATTTTAGAAATGGCCAGTATGGTGTTGGGGAACTATAAATTGGAGGCTGTGAATGGGGAAATTGCCGGAAGTGATGAGGTCGGTGATTGTTTGGGAGATAGTGACCTGGTGTTCATCCATGGGATCATGGTCATGGGGGAGGTGTGAGGAGAGCTGACGCCTGGCCTCAGCATGGTAGGGGACCACTGACCTTATTAGCAGGTTTGGTGACAATAAGCGAGTTCGGTATTCTGAAAAACGCAAGGAATCATGGAATTTGTCAAAGGTCAAATGCGATAAATAAAAATCAAACAAAGTGCTATAGATTCAATGAGTGTAGTTTGGGTCAGAATATTTGTCTTTTATCAAGCTTGTATTTGTCAGGGGGCAGATAGAGGGGGCAGATGCGAGTAGGACATTCTCGGCAGCCTCATCCATAGCCACAAGCGCTGTCGAACCGTCACCCCCTCCCCGTCCCCTGTCCCCGTAAACCCCCACTCCACTCGCGTGTCCCATCCCTACCCGGGGGGCGGCCGGAGGCGTCCGAAACGCCAACTCCGCCTCTCCCGCCGGGCCAGCCGAGAGCCCCGGACCGACGACACCAGCGGCCCCAGGCCCACATGGAGAAGAAGCGGCAACTCCAGCCTAACCCTGCTCCAACTCTAGAGGAACCCGCTCCCTGATGGGCCGCTACGGCAACAAGTGCCAGTTCGCCCACGACCTGGCCGAGCTGCGTCCCCTCAGCCGCCACCCCAAGTACAAGATGGAGCCGTGCCGCACCTTCCACACCACTGGCTTCTGCCCCTACGGTACTTGCTGCCACTCCATCCACAAACCCGAGGAGGAGCGAGGGCCCTGGCTTCACCTGCGCCTTTTCTAGCCTGGCGCTCGACTGGTCCGTGCTGCGGGTGGCCTTCAGCCCCGACCTGGAGTTGGAGCTGGCCAGACTCTGGGCTTGGGGCTAGGCAAGGGAGGAGGAGGAGGTTGCTGCTGGCGCCAGCACCACCATGGCCGGCAGGAGCCCTTCCACAGACTCTCTCTCCGACCAGGACGACTCCAGCAGCGGTGCCTCTGAGTCGCCCATCTTTGAGCAGGGCCGGCGGCTGCCCATCTTCAGCAGGATCTCGCTGTCGGACTGAGGGGAGGGGGGTGGAGGTGGAGAAGAGAAATGAATGAGGGTGTCGCCTGTCCCAAGCTGTGGCTGGGTGCCGTCTCCCATAGGGTGTCACCCTCTCCTCTGTGTTTTTAGGGGCTGTTGTACCCTAGTGTGAAAGATTGGAGGGGGCAAGGGGCGGTGGCATCTTTCCCATTGGGAGAATGCAAGTTCTCAACAGCCACTGGAAAAAAACGAGAGGCGCAGCCAGAGCATCCCCCCCCCCCCGCGCCGGCTGCAAGTCTGGGGCTGCCACCGGACAGGGACGGGCCAGCTGTTGTACCGCCAGCTGCAAGTCCGGGGCTGCCCCGCCTGCCCAGGGTCACCACAGACACCTCCGTACACGGATGGGACACCCGGGAGGGGACGTGGACGGCCCAGCTGCAACTCAACAGCTCCCACAGCGGCAGAGAGCCAGGCCCGACCCCAACCATGGATGAAACGCAAGCCTGCACACATCGCAGCACCACCGTTGCCGAGACTGTCTATAGCACGTGACCTATGCAGTCGGAATACCGAACTCGCTCTGTTGGGATTGGTACAATGTCAGCGGAGGCCTGTGCATTTAGAGTGGGTGAGATTGAATGTGTAAGGAGAGCGGAGAGGTCGAAATGGTTGATGCTGTGCATCTTGCTCTACGTAACAGTAATAAACCAATACAACTAGCAAGTATTTAATAAGCAATTGTTGGAATCTTGTCTTAAGTATTACTTTATTTTGGGGTGGTAATATGGTAGTTTGATTAATATCAGTGGAAAATAATCACTTTGCACCACAAGGTCAGCCTGCCAATAACATGAATTTAAGATACAGAAAATTAACTTAGAGTGATCTTTGAGTAAAGTGAGAAGAAAAAAAATTCTTCACGATGGCCGCCAGTGCTGTCTTAAGAGACAATGGCATCTGATTATTGTCATAGAAATAGTTATTTTCCCCCAGACACTTTTTGTGCAAGACAGCTTCTTTCTGCTCATCAGTTTTTCCAATGTTTCTCTAGTTGTCGATTGAAATTGCTTTACAGCTAATTCAGCCTGCACACAGCAAATAGCCTTTCCTATTTTTACTTTCTACAAAGGACTTGCCGAAGTTCATATAAACTATATCTACAACCCTGCCCTCATCATCCTTCTTGAATTGGCCATGATAGACTGGCAATTGATTCTTAAAGGATTGACGGTGGATAGGCAATGGAAGGCATTTAAAGACTGCATGAATGAACTACAACAATTGTTCATCCCAGTTTGGCAAAAGAATACATCAGGGAAGGTAGTGCATCCGTGGATAACAAGGGAAATCAGGGATAGTATCAAAACAAAAGATGAGGCATACAAATTATCCAGAAAAAACAGCCTACCAGAGGAATAGGAGAATTTCAGTCCAGCAGAGGACAAAGGGCTTAATTAGGAAAGGGAAAATAGATTATGAAAGAAAACTGGCAGGGAACATAAACTGACTGCAAAAGTTTTTATGACATGTGAAGAGAAAAAGATTAGTTAAAACAAATGTAGGTCCCTTGCAGTCAGAAACAGGTGAATTGATCATGGGGAACAAGGATATGGCAGGCCAATTGAATAACTACTTTGGTTCTGTCTTCACAAAGGAAGACATAAATAATCTGCCGGAAATAGCAGGGGACGAGGGGTCAAATGAGATGGAGGAACTGAGTGAAATCCAGGTTAGCCGGAAAGTGGTGTTGGGTAAACTGAATGGATTAAAGGCCGATAAATCCCCAGGGCCAGATATGCTGCATCCCAGAGTACTTAAGGAAGTAGCCCCAGAAATAGTGGATGCATTAGTGATAATTTTTCAAAACTCTTTAGATTCTGGAGTAGTTCCTGAGGATTGGAGGGTAGCTAATGTAACCCCACTTTTTAAAAAGGGAGGGAGAGAGAAAACAGGGAATTACACACCAGTTATTCTAACATCGGTAGTGGTTAAACTGCTAGAGTCAGTTATTAAAGATGGGATAGCAGCACATTTGGGAAGTGGTGAAATCATTGGACAAAGTCAGCATGGATTTATGAAAGGTAAATCATGTCTGACGAATCTTATAGAATTTTTCGAGGATGTAACTAGTAGAGTGGATAAGGGGGAACCAGTGGATGTGTTGTATCTGGACTTTCAGAAGGCTTTCGACAAGGTATCGACATTAGTATGCAAACTTAAAGCACACGGTATTGGGGGTTCAGTATTGATGTGGATAGTGAACTGGCTGGCAGACAGGAAGCAAAGAGTAGGAGTAAACGGGTCCTTTTCAGAATGGCAGGCAGTGACTAGTAGGGTACCGCAAGGCTTGGTGCTGGGACCCCAGCTATTTACTGTATATATATTAATGATTTGGACGAGGGAATTGAATGCAACATCTCCAAGTTTGTGGATGACACGAAGCTGGGGGGGCAGTGTTAGCTGTGAGAAGGATGCTAGGAGGCTGCAAGGTGAATTGGATAGGTTGGGTGAGTGGGCAAATGCATGGCAGATGCAGTATAATGTGGATAAATGTGAGGTTATCCACTTTGGTGGCAAAAACGGGAAAGTAGACTATTATCTGAATGGTGGCCAATTAGGAAAAGGGTAGATGCAACGAGACCTGGGTGTCATGGTACACCAGTCATTGAAAGTAGACATGCAGGTGCAGCAGGCAGTGAAGAAAGCGAATGGTATGTTGGCATTCATAGCAAAAGGATTTGAGTATAGGAGAGGGAGGTTCTACTGCAGTTGTACAGGGTCTTGGTGAGACCACACCTGGAGTATTGAGTACAGTTTTGGTATCCTAATCTGAGGAAACACATTCTTGCCATAGAGGGTGTACAGAGAAGATTCACCAGACTGATTCCTGGGATGTCAGGACTTTCATATGAAGAAAGACTGGATACTCGACTTGTACTCGCGAGAATTTAGAAGATTAAGGGGGAATCTTAAAGAAACTTACACAATTATTAAGGGGTTGGACAGGCTAGATGCAGGAAGATTGTTCCCGATGTTGGGGAAGTCCAGAACAAGAGGTCACAGTTTAAGGATAAGGGGGAAGTATTTTGGGACCGAGATGAGAAAAACATTTTTCACACAGAGTGGTGAATCACTGCAATTCTCTGCCACAGAAGGTAGTTGAGGCCAGTTCATTGGCTATATTTAAGAGGGAGTTAGATGTGGCCCATGTGGCTAAGGGGATCAGGGGGAATGGAGAGAAGGCAGGTACGGGATACTGAGTTGGATGATCAGCCATGTTCATATTGAATAGCGGTGCAGGCTCGAAGGGCCGAATTGCCTATTCCTGCACCTATTTTCTATGTTTCTAATACTTCTTCAAAAGAATCAATCAAATTCATGAGACATGATCTACCATCCATAAGGCTGTGCTGACTATACATATAACCTAAACTATTATATCTGTTCACGGTGTGGACTCGTGTACATTGGCGGGACCAAACGTAGACTGGTCGATCGTTTCGCTGAGCACCTTCAATCAGTCCGTCTGGACGTACCTGATCTCCATGTTGCCAAACACATTAATTCCCCTTCCCATTCCTACACCGATCTTTGTGTCCTGGGCCATCTCCATTGTCCCTTGAAGACAGAAACAGATGAATTTATTATGGGGAACAAGGAAATGGCAGATAGGTTTAACAGGTACTTTGGTTCTGTCTTCACTGAGGAAGGCACAAACAATCTCTCAGAAGCATTAGGGGACTAGGGTGAACGAGGTACTGAAAGAAATTAACATTAGTCAGGAAATGGTGCTGGGTAGACTGATAGGACTGAAGATGGATAAATCCCCAGGGCTTGATGGTCTGCAGCCCCGGGTACCAAAGGAGGTGGCCCTGGAAATCGTGGATGCAATGGTGTTCATTTTCCAATGTTTTATAGATTCTGGATCAGTTCCTGTGGATTGGAAGGTAGCTAATGTCATCACACTTTTCAAGAAAGGAGGGAGAAAGAAAGCAGGGAATTACAGACCAGTTAGCCTGACATCCGTGGTGGGGAAGATGCTGGAATCGATTATCAAAGATGTAATAGCGGCGTATTTGAATAGTAGTAACAGGATTGGTCCAAGTCAGCATGGATCCACAAAGGGGAAATCATTCTTGACAAATCTTCTGGAATGTTTTGAGGATGTAACAAGTAAAATGGTCAAGGGAGAGCCAGTGGATGTAGTCTACCTGGACTTTCAGAAAGCCTTTGATAAGGTCTCAGACAGGAGATTAGTGGGCAAAATTAGAGCACATGGAGGTAGGGTATCGAAATGGATAGAAAATTGGTTGGCAGACAGGAAACAAAGAGTAGGGATTAACACGTCCCTTTCAAAATGGCAGGCAGTGGCTAGTGGGGTGCCACAAGGCTCGTTGCTGGGACCACAGCTATATACAATATACATAAATGATTTAGATGAAGGAATTAAAAGTAACATTAGCAAATTTGCAGATGACACAAAGCTAGGTGGCAGTGTGAAGTATGAAGAGGATGCTATGAGGATGCAGGATGACTTGGATAGTTTGTGGGCAAATGCATGGCAGATGCAGTATAATATGGATAAATGTGAGGTTATCCACTTTGGTGGCATGAACGGGAAGGCATATTAATATCTGAACGGAGTCAGGTTAGGAAAAGGGGAAGTACAACGAGATCTGGGTGTCCTAGTACATCAGTCACTGAAAGTAAGCGTGCAGGTACAACTGTCAGTGAAGATAGCTAATTGGCCTTCATAACGAGAGGAGTTGTTCTAGGAGCAAAGAGGTCCTTCTGCAGTTGTACAGGGCCCTGGTGAGACCACACCTGGAGCATTGTGTGAAGTTTTGGTCTCCTAATTTGAAGGATATTCTTGCTTGAGGGAGTGCAGGATGGCGGGTCTGTCATATGATGGAAGAATGTGGCGACTGTGCTTGTATACACTGGAATTTAGAAGGATGAAAGGGGGTTTAATACAGTAGAAACATACAAATTTATTAAGGGATTGGACACGCTAGATGCAGGAAACATGTTCCTGATGTTGGGGAGTCCAGAACCAGGGACCACAGTTTAAAAATAAAGGGTAGGCCATTTAGAACTGAGATGAGAGAGAAGTTTTTCACACAGAGTTGTGAATTTGTGGAATTCTCTGCCTCAGAAGGCAGTGGAAGCCGATTCACTGGATGCATCCAAAAGAGAGTTAGATGGAACTCTTAGGGCTAGTGGAATCAAGGGGTATGGGGAGAAGGCAGGAACAGGGTACTGATTGGGTATGAACGGATTCAAATTATCACATTGAATGGTGGTGCTGGCTTGAAGGGCCAAATGGTCTACTCCTGCATCTATTATCTATGTATCTATGAATGGAAATGTGTAGGAAGGAACTGCAGATGCTGGTTCTTTCGTGTGTCGTGCACAGCCTAAAGTTGTTGGACAACTTGTTCTATTTGATCTTCCGTTTGTGCACGTCGAGTTGATTGCTTTAGTCGAAACAGGGCGGACCACGTGAAGGTTGCAATCTTCCACCCCCAGATGCTGGTTGACACTGAAGATAGACACAGCATGCTGCATTTTGTGTTGATCTTTAATGAATGGAGATGCTTATTACTGAAGCTGATACTCAAGTTTTGAAAACTTCAACAACAAAGTACCCAGTAGTAGACCTCCCAACTATCCCGCTTTTTGGCGGGATATTCCCGCTTTTTAGGTTCCCTTCCCGCCATCCGCTTTTTACCCTAATTATCCCGCAAAATTCTTCCTCCCGTGGAGAACGCCGGCGTCGTTTGTCCCCGGTTTTGCCGGCCCGCGCGATCAGCGGGCAACTTTGCCGGGCCCTAGTGGGCCGCGCTGGTGCGCAGTGGGGGAGGGTTGCCGGGCCCCAGTGGCCGCGCGTGCGCAGTGGGGGAGGGTTTGGCCGGGCCCCAGTGGCCCGCGCTAGTGCGCAGTGGGGGAGGGTTTGCGGGGCCTGGCGCCATTTCGAGCCACGCCACGCCCGGCCCAGAGACATGCATTACTCATTGACTCTGCAACACGATCTTGCCTCGACGACCCAAATTTAACGCGTCAGTGGCGGCGTCCGGCGGGGTTACAACACAATCCAGATCCAAACAGTACTGTCGACTGTCACTTGTGAGTACAAGTAGCTTTGCAAATGGGAAGTTAGATTCAACATTTTATAAAGATGGCTTCATCTAAAAAAGCAAAGCAGTACCAACGTTATCTACGTAGATATGGGGAGGAGTTTCCATGTCTTGGACCCAGCAGAGTAAGTGAATTTAAAGCACATTGCAGTATTTGTGGTGCCGATTTTGTGATTAGTCATGCAGGACGAGGTGACTGTGTGAAACATGTGAACTCTGCTAAGCATTGTAAAGCAGTTGCAGATGTCCAAAAATACCAAAGTTGACATCATTTTCGAGCTTCTCACAAGATTTCAGTGTCATTAATGCTGAAGTATTATTTACAAGTTTTGTTGTAGAACATAATTTGCCTTTTGCCGTTGCTGACCACATGGGTCCTTTGCTTCGCAAGATGTTTCCCCAACAATCCAGTAGCCAAAGATTTCCATTGCGGACAGACAAAGACTAAATCAATTGTCCAAACCTTAGCGAGAGACACCGAAAAAGAAATAACAGAAGCTATGATAAGTGGACCGTACAGTTTAGCTACTGATGGGAGTAGTGATATGGATGATGTTAAACTCTACCCCCTTGTTGTACGTTATTTTGATAACTCAAAGGGTGGTGTATCTACTGTGTTACTTTGTATGCCCGAGTGCAGAGAGTCGACTGCTGCCCAAATTTTTCAGTTGCTGGATGAAGAGCTGACAAAGAGAAACATTTCCTGGAATAACTGTCTTTCATTTGGAGCAGACAATGCCAATGTTATGCAGGGTCTCAAGACCGGACTAGCCTCGCATCTCCTGAAAGTAAATCCAAACATGTATATCGTTGGATGTGCATGTCATCTATTGCACTTGGCAGCTGAGAAGGCAGAAAGTGAACTGCCCATCCATGTTGAAGAGACATTGATAGATATATATTACTATCTCGACAAAAGTAGCAAGAGAAAGGCTGTACTGAGAGACTTTCAGTGCCTGCACAAACAGAGGTAAGAAAAATCCTCAAACATGTGAGCACAAGGTGGTTGTCACTGAAAACATGCATTGACAGGATTTTGATGTTGTGGCCAGCTTTGACGGATTTCTTCAATAGCGAATTACAGCAGGGTGGTAAGAAGAAGCCAACAGCACAAAAGAGGAAGGGTAGTGGAGATCCCCCTGTCATGAAAACATTTTTGAAAACGGGTCAGTCACAAAACTACCGTGAATGCAACATCCAAGCCAAAATCAGCTACAGGGTGGTGCCAAGAAGCCTCTGTTAACTCAGTCTGCCCACCCCTAAATCATCTTGTGCAGAGAAAAGAACAGGTACATCTAGTTCTTGGCCATCTGCTCCATCAAAGACTAAATCAAATATGTTGTGTGGATCATCTTCATCTTCTTCTGCCTTTCTCAAACAGTTCAAGATACCAACTTTGAAGTCTATGACACAAAAGTCTGATAGTCAGGCACCATCATCTAAAACTGAAATCATCAGTAGCTGTGGCAGGACAGATGCACAAACCATGTACCTCAACAGTACACAGAAGAGTCTAACAAAAAAAATCTGAGACAGATCTTACATCCAAAACAGCACAAAAGCCATTGAGTGGATCATCCTCTTCTTCTGCATGTAAACTCTTCTAAGAAAGCTACTTCAAAACCTACCCAACAGAAGACTGCTTCAGCATGTTCAGTTGCTGGGAAATCAAGACTTGAAAGAGTATGTCTGGCTCTGAATGACAAAACAACCAAACTGTACTGCTTATTTCTAAGTACTGTTCTCCCAGTATTTGATGAAGCAATCTTCTTCTGCAGAGAGATGATCCTTGTATACATGTTCTTCACCAGACACTGATGTCCACTCTAAGGAAACTCATGTCTTATCTAGTTAAGCCTATGTCAATTCAAGCAGCACTCTTTGCTTCAAGTACCATATGCAAAATAAGGATCACCAAAGAACTGATGATGAACTATTTCATTGGTAATTCTGCCAGAGAATTTTCTCAGTGACCATCAAGACATAGACAGGGTCATGTTCTTCAGCAAAGTGGAGGGCCTTCTACAAGCGTGCATTAGATTACATGCTAGCCAAGTTTCCTCTATCTGATGACCTCCTAAGGCATGCTGAGGTTGCTGACATTAAAAAGAGAGAAGCAATGACATTCTCATCTGTGAAGTATTTTGCACATAGAATGCAGTGCCTTGGCTTCAGCAAAGCTGAAAAGTTGGATGAACTAGAGAAAGAGTTCATCTCTTTCCAGTTAGAGGAATTCCCAGAGGAAATCTCAACTTGCCAAAGAGTAGACAAGCAGTGGCATCTCATTGGAAACATGAAGGATCCATCCCAGCATGAGAAATATCCTCATCTCTCAACACTCATGAAGTCAGTCCTTGTTATCTTTCACAGCAATGCTGAGTGTGAGCGAATTTTCAGCTTTGTCACAAAAACTAAGACTGAAATGAGATCCAGCATGAAAACAAATACTCTAAGTGACTTGATTGTACAGAAGCAGTCAATGATCTCAAAAAAATCTGTGTGCTATGAACAGAAGTTTTCAATGCACTTTTGCAAAAAGTGCAAAAGTGGACTATATCAGAGTTTACAGCAAACTTAAATGATGAGCTGCATGATGAGCTGCATGTGTATACATACGTACATGAAGGTGAGTCTAGTGCCAAGTTTATCAAAGTTTAACAAAGAATTATAAATGTTTCAGCATACATGTACCTTTTTCACATTTTGGCATTTAAAATACTTCTTCACAATTTAGAATTTGTGACATGGGACCCCGAATAGGGCGCCGCGACATATTATGAATTTTCATTAAAAAATATGAATTTTGAGGGGAAATATTATGAATTTTGACAATCAAATGTTGGGAGGTCTCCAGTAGTATTATGTTGTTGACATACTTCAAAATCATTGATATTTACTACTACAAGTCGTAAATATGTGTGAAAATATATATATTTGTGGAAAAACCCTATGGCTAAATAGTATGTTAGTTACGCAAATGTTTGCCAATCATTAACTTTTTTTGCATCCTACCACTGATCCAATTTTTGGGTTCAATTTGGTAGATTCTTTGTTAATCAGTCGATTACATGAGACATTCTGAAAAGCTTTGCTAACATTCATGTAATCTGTCAAACAACTGGCCTCATCAACATCATTGGGGAAAGAAAACAAACATTGAAGATTAATCAGGATAGAAAGATTACTGCTTACATCAAAAAGTTTATGTTTCCAAACCTTTGCTAAATGCTTCTACATTTTTTTCTATTCAAATCACATTTAGTCCAACTCTGAAAACAATGCAGTTAAAGATTGGTGGAATTGTCAAGCATGTCTTGGTCTTAAGCTGTGGTCAAGCTTGGCATGTGTGAAGGAGGCAAGATAAATAATTGCATCATCTTCAGCCAAGTGTATAGAAGTGATCCATCTCGACCTCATTCTGAATACATAGTCTGCGATACCAGCATATGGTTAGTTTTAATTACTATTTCATTATAAAACCAGATCTGCCACTGTAAACTTGAGGGAGAACCCATTGTATGCAAATATCTCGCGTATGAAACCTCACATAAACCTGGACAATGTAACTCTCGTGACATCTTTTATTTGAATGTACTTGAAAGTTCTAATATCTTACATAACACCTTGCCAAACGCTGGTAGAATTTTGAGTATTTGTTATAGATTGTAAATCACTATTCAGAAAAATGAAAAGCTCGTTGCTTCAATTGAAGAAGATAGAAGGTCCATTTAATTATTTATTTATTTACAAGTTTAAATGTTTTCGTCATTTAATTTGAATTTAAATGGAAGTTTTATGTATGTGCATTATTAGTGGGCAGTAGCACATCATGGTCTGAATAGTTGCACTCACAAATTTAAGTAGCTTCTTGAATTATGGGAAAGAAAACCTCTTGAGGAAATGTGGCTGTAATCTAATGTTTCCAGTAACCATTTACGTTATAAACATGCGAACTAGCAGCAATAGAAGGCACCTTGGCTCCTTAAGTCTGTTCTGCTACTTACTAAGATCATTACTGCTCTGAATGTAACCTCCACTACAATCTAGTGGAGGACACAGCTATTTACAATATACTTTAATGATTTAAAGTAACTTTAATGAATTAAAAGTAACATTAGCAAATTTGCAGATGACACAAAGCTGGGTGGCAGTGTGAACTGTGAGGAGGATCTATGAGGATGCAAGGTGACTTGGACAGGTTCGGTGAGTGGGCAAATGCATGGCAGATGTAGTTTAATGTGGATAAATGTGTAACTTCAAGTATAACTTATCTGCAAACTAATTCTTACAATAATACTTTCCTTAGTCTCGCTTTTCATATGTTCATAGTTCTCACTAAGTAGCACTTTATTTTTAAATATCTATAGAAACTTATCTGATCTTTTTTTCTAATCTTTCTAGCTAACTCGATCTTGTACTTTCCTTCCTTTTTAATCCTGTGCTCATTATGGAACTTAATTTGCGGTTTTTAATTTTTTTAAATTTGAGTATATATTTATGGGTTTTATTAACAGGGTACATTGGTTGTATTTTGAACCAAATTTATTGTTTTGATCTGGATATTATTTTATTCGGATTTTATATTTTTAAATGTCTGTGAAACAAGTATGGAGTCATCAAATGGCATCAGGTTTGAGCTGGCTTAGAAACCTCGGGTTCTGCCGAGTGGAGGCACCAGTGCTGCTCATTGCACAAGTGTTGCAGCAGTTCGGTGCGGTTGCAAAATTAGCGCAGGAGAAGATTGTGGATTAGTGCAGATGGCAGATTGGATGAAACATAGTCCTGCGTTATCTAGAACTAGCATTTCAGTTCTGCATTTGATACTCTGAAAGGTTGCAGAATATCATGATTGCACTTGGTACTGACACTTTATAATGAAGAGTCTCATCTGGAATGTTTATCTTTTTCTCTTTCCACAGCTATTGCCCAACACGCTCATTGTTTTCTGCATTTTCAATTTTTATTTTAGATTTCTGACATTTGTAGTTGCATTGATTTTCTGGCTTTGTCGATTCTTTGTGATGGAAGTTTTTTTTGGGGAAGTGTGTGGGGTGCGATGGGGGAGGAGCTTGAGAATGAATTGTTTTCATGCTAGTTTTGAGGTTCTGAGATCATAAGAACATAAGACATAGGAATGGAATCAAGCCACTCGTCCCATCGAGTCTGCTCCGCCATTCAATGATGTCTGATCTATATACCCATTCTCCTGTCTTCTCCCCGTAACCTTTGATGCCCTTCCTAACCGCGAACCTAAGAATCTCTGCTTTAAAAATACCCCATGATTTGGCCCCCGCAGTCTGTGGCAAAGAATTCCACAGATTCACCACCCTCTGGCTAAAGAAATTCTTTCTCATCTCCATTCTAAATGTACGCCCTTTCATTCTGAGGCTGTGCCCTCTGGTCCTAGACTGTCCCATTAGTGGAAACATTATTTCCACCACTACTCTATCTAGGTCTTTCATTATTTAGTAGATTTCAATTAGACCACCTGAGGTGGAATTATGAGTCTGTTTTGGGTTTACCCAAGTCCACCTCAGGTGGGACTAAAAGTGTTTGACTAGCTACTGGTGGTATCGCTTTGGTGCTTTGATTCACCTGCTGTCACTAGTCCAATTCTCAGAAGCTGTAATCAGTGCTTCCTAATAGAACAATGTGCTGAGTTTCAGATCTTGAATTTAAAACGCCATCTCTTCAGATGGCCAAAAATTATGCCGATGCACCTAAATTGTCCCGAAGACTCCCAGGGGTGCCAAAGGTTATGGGAAGAAGGCAGGAGAATGGGACTGAGATGGAAAATAGATCAGCCATGATCGAATGGCGGAGCAGACTCAATGGACTGAATGGCCTAATTCTGCTCTTATGTCTTATGATCGTAAAAATAACGTAGAATTTTGACATTGATGTTTGCCTTTTTTGAACGATGTAGAGACATTTAAACATAAAAACATCCCCCCACAATGGTTCCCACTGTGAGGGAAGGCACACAGTCCAGTCCCCATGATGTCTGAAGTTGAGGGTGAACCTGTTTGTTAATGTCTGAAGTTGAGGGTGAACCTGTTTCTGGAGATGAGGTAACATAGTTTGAACAGCATCCCATTTGTTTTGCAGCTTGGCTCCAGTGGGTAGATAGCTCGGCTCATTGGAGGTGCATTGCTGCAGAAAGACTGCGATGTGTTTAGGATTGATGTTGCAGCTTTATTCAATGATATTTTTTGAGATTGTGTTTGATGTGAACCATTGGTTAAGATCATGGCTTGTCTGTCATGCAGAAAACACAAGTTGGAGATGAAGTTCTGTTGAGAATAAATTTGAAAAGGATGCTGAATCAATTTGAGTCGGGTGTTTGTGGTATTAAAAAAAGGTAATGTCTTGTGGTTCTTGTTATTCACTATGTTTTTCTTGAAATTGATGTAGGTTAAAATGTTATGTATTGTGCCTCCTCGATAGATGGAATCCACAGTGAATTGAAGAGCAGCTCTTTGGCCATCTCCTCTTATTGTTGTGGGCTATTTGAGACCTGCTTTGTGTGAAATTATTTGGGTTATCTTGCAACTCAAAATTTGTATTTATGTGTTCTAGTTCTGTGATTAAAATTGAAGACTGGGTACTTTCTATTAATATCTGTAATATTTGGGAAAGTTGGTTTATGGCATCTGTCTTTTCCTACATAAATGTTAATAATGTTTTTTATTTCATAATTGGATTGTTCAATTCCAGTTAGAGTCATGGAGTGTGATACAGAGTGGAAACAGGTCCCTTGGTATTTGGGAATTGACACTAGACATAACTCATTGCATTCAAGAAGGGTGGGGAAAAAAAGAGAAAGAAAATGGAGGCAAATGTAAGCTGGAGTACAGTTCACCTATTTAAGACTTCAAAATGTTGCTCAGCAATGATATCAAACAACGCTTTTACTATTTTGCTAAATTTCATAGATATTTTTGTAGGTTAGCAACATAGTAGTCTTCTCGGAAAAATGATAGACGGTTCTTAAAATAATTTTTACTTGAGATTGTGTGCCTGTCGGTACTGGGGACATGGAGCTGGTTGATGTCGGCTCATTAGAGACCTTGCTTATGAAACAAGCAAATATACTGAACTAAATATAAACTCTGATCTAAATGAAGGTTGCAAGTGTTTTCATTAAGTCTCCAATACAGTGAAATTTTGTGAATGATTGAAATATATTGATTAGACCTCTTCAGCATGAAGTTCTATCTGTTTGCTAATTGGATGTCCTCTCTTAGCACCTCTGGTTATTACTTAATATGTCTACCAATGATTCCCATGATATGGTGTTATCCTGTTTCACAAAAAATATGTTCAATGTAGTGGATGAAGTATGGCCATTTCATGTTCAAAGTTACCTATTTTGTTCAAATTGATTAATTTATATTTGACCCTGTAGAAACAAAGAGCTGCAGATACTGGTTTACAAAAAAAATGTAATGAGCTGGAGTACCTGAGCGGGTCAGGTTAGCACATCTGGAGTACATAGATAGATGACATTTTGTTTGGGTTGGGACCCCTCATGAGACTGATTTCGTGGGGGGTGGGGCTGTAGAAAATTAGGAAGAGATGAGGGGCTGAATAAAGCCTGGCAACTAATAAGTGGAGATAGATACAAAATGCTGGAGTAACTCAGTGGGACAAGCAGCATCTCTGGATAGAAGGAATGGGTGATGTTTCCGGTCGAGACCCTTCTTCAGAAGTCTCACTAAGTAATGAGTGGAGGTGTCGGAAGGAACTGCAGATGCTGGTGTATACGGCAGATAGACACAAAAAGCTGGAATAGCTCAGTGGGTCATACAGCAATTTTGGAAAAAGGGAATAGGTGTCATTTTGGGTCGAGACCCTTCTTCAGACTGAGTCGGGAGAATTATGGTGGGAAACGAGATATAGATGATGTTATAGAGAGGTGTAGAACAGAATGAATTAAAAGATATTGCAATAATATATATGCATCTATAAATAAAGATAATATTATATTATCTATCTATATCGTATATTATGGGCTATGTATGTAATAAGCGGATCCTGGGTGCGGAGGTGGGGGGGGGGGGGAGGTGGTGATAGGCAGATGGTTGGAAGGGACAACGGTGATTAAAGAGGGTATGATACAACCAAAGATTGAAGAATATTTAGGAATTGTGGAATGAGGAGGTCAGATTGAAGAATCGTTAGGAAATGAGGCAGGTCAGGTCTATGACGAAGGTATGTGTTGGTGAGCACTTCTGGGACCAGTGATTTTTCTAACATTACCTATTTAGTTCAATTATAATTATGGAGAGAGTCAAAAAAACTGGACCTATGAGAGTGGAGAATTTTTGATTGGAGGAGAAAGGCTAATTTTTTGAGGGAATTGCGTTTTGTAAGGATTTTAAAAAGGAGTGAATTGGGACACTTTGTTTCATGGGAAGGATATTTGTAGAAAGAGAAATGGTGACATTTTTAAATGGGGAAATTGTAAGAGTACAGAATCTTTATGTCCCTGTTAGGTGAAAGGAGTAATAGTATAAAGATTGGAAAGAGCCATGGTTGTCAAGGAAATTGGACACATGTTTTAGAATAGCAAAAAGAGAGATATCTACAATAATTATAGGAGGCTTGGAGTAAATGAGGTGCTAGAGGAGTATAAAGAATGTTAAAAAATTGAATCTTAAAGAAATTAGGAAGGCTTAAAAGGAAAGATATGAGGATGTTTTGGCAAGAAAGGGTGAAAGTAAACCCAAAGGGTGTCTACAGCTTTATTAATAGCAAAAAGGATAATGAGGGATAAAATTGGACCATTAGAGAACCAGAATGGAACTGCTATCTTGCAGAGCCAAAAAGAGATGGGGGGGGAGATATGGAACAATTTCTTTTCTTCGGTATTCACAAGGAGAAGGATATTGAACTCTGTAAGTTAAGGGGAAAAAGTAGAGTAGCTATTGGAAAACTATGAGATTCAAAGAGGAGGAAGTACTGACACTTTTGAATAATATAAAAGTGGATAAGTCTCCAGGTCCTGATACAGGATATTCCCTAGAACATTGAGGGAAGTTAGTGTAGAAAATATAGCAGAGCTATGACCACAGAAATATTTCAATGTCATTAGAAACGGGTATAGTGGCCCGGACGAGGTGATAGGCTTCTGTGGGGCTAAGTGGATTGGCGTACTGCGCTTGTTGTTTCCATTGTTTAAAAAAAAGGGTTCAAAGAATAACCTAGCAATTATTAGACCTATTAGTTTGGGACGTCAGTGGTTAAGTGGGGCAAATTAATGGAAAGGATACTTAGAGATAATAATATTTATAAGCATCTGGGATAAACAGGGTCTGTACAGCAGGAACAGTCAACATGGATTTGTTGCCTGGTTCAAGGTCATGTTTGACAAACCTTCTTGGAATTTTTTGAAGCGGTAACTAGGGAAATTGATGAGTGTTAAGCAGTGGATGTTGTCTTATGGATTTCAGTAAGGCCTTTGACAAGGTTCCCCATGCTAGGTTTTGGTTAAGAAGGTTCAACTCTTTGGGTGTTAATGGCGGAGAGTAGCAAGATTTGTATTCAACAGTTTTTTTTGGCTGAATGGGGAGATGCGTGGTCAGAGAGTAATGGTGGGTGATGGCTTGTTTGTCAGGTTGGGGAAAGCGGTGACCAGAGGGGTGCCTCAGGGGATCTAGGTGTTGGGTCCACTGTTGTTGATTGTCATGTACATCAATGATCTGGATGATGGGGTGGGAAAAAATTGGATAAGTAGTATGCAGATGATACTAAGATAGGTGGTGTGTGGATATGAAGTAGATTTTCAAAGTCTACAGAGAGATTTGGGCCATTTGGAAAAAGTGGGCTGAAAGATGGCAGATGGAGTTTTTTTAATGCTGTTAAGTGTGAAGTGCTACATCTTGGCAGGAGACAAATCAAAATAGGAAGTACATGGTAAATGGTAGGGAATTGAGGAATGCTGTGGAAACAGAGGGATCTAGGGAATAACTGTGCATAGATTTCCCTGAAGGTGGAAATCGCATGTAGATAGGATGGTAAAGAAAGCCTTTGGTGTGCTGGCCTTATAAATCAGAGCATTGAATATAGGAGTAGGGAAGTAATGTTAAAATTGTACAAGGCTCCATTGGTAAGACCAATTCTGGAGTATGGTATGTACAATATTTGGTCGCCTTAGTTATAGGAAGGATGTCAACAAAAAATAGAGAGAGTACAGTGGGAAAGGAGATTTACTAGAATGTGCCAGGGTTCCAGCACATATTTTGTTACAGAGAAAGGTTGAACAGCTAGGTCTTTATTCTTTGTGGAGAGCAGAAGGTTAGGTGGGTAACTTGATTGAGGTCTTTTTTTTTTTTTTTATTAATTAAAATGAATGAAAGGGATAGACAGAGTTGACGTTGGATACGTTTTTTCTACCTTTGAGGGTAGGCCCCCGAAAAGATTCAACAAGGAGGGCATGACATGAGTGAATTAAGGGACAGAAAGTTTCGGGGTGGGGTAACGTGAGGGGGAACTTCTTTACTCAGAGGGTGGTGGCTGTGTGGAATGAGCTTCCAGCAGAAGTGGTGGAGGCAGGATTGATTTTAACATTTAAGAGTAAAGTGGATAGGTATATGGACGTGAAGGGAATGGAGTGAAATGGTCTGAGTGCAGGTAGATGGGACTGGGGGAAAACAAATGGTCGGCACGGACTGGAAGGGCCGAGAGGGCCTGTTTCCATGCTGTAATTGTTATATGGTTATATGGTTAATTGCTAAATGTGAAGCTAGGAGAAGGAATGTATGTGGAAAGGGTGGGGTAAGGGAGAAATGGGTGCGTGTCCAGGTGGAGCGCAGGTGAGGCGTAGTACTATTTATTTTGTTTTTTAGGAAATGTTTAAAAATTGTTGGAATTTTTAACAATATTTGCTAATACTTATGGAACTATCGATAATTCTTCAAGCCACCATAAAAATTGTTAAATGTCAACATGGACTTCACTTCATTTAGCGACCATAGATAATACATTCCTCAACCTTTCATGGATGTTTAACACAAATATGCTTGATCTCTGTCATAATCCACTTTTTGTTTTCAACTTTAATACTTTTGCTAAGTTTGTGTGTGAAACATCAAAACATAGAAAATAGGTGAGGAATAGGCCATTCAACCCTTTGAGCCAGCACCGACATTCAAAATGATCATGGCTGATCATCCAAAATCAGAACTCCGTTCCGGCTTTTTCCCCGTATCCCTTGATTCCCTTAGCACTAAGAGCTAAATCTAACTCTCTCTTGAAAACATCCAGTGAATTGGCCTCCACTGCCTTCTATGCCTAATTATAAAAGATGAGATAGCCTCACATTTGGATAGCAGTAACAGGATTGGTCCGAGTCAGCATGGATTTATGAAGGGGAAATCATACTTGACTAAGCTTCTATAATTTTTTTTGAGGATGTAACTAGGAAAATGGGCAAGGGAGAGCTAGTGGATGTAGTGTACCTAGACTTTCAGAAAGCATTTGATAAGGTCCCACATAGGAGATTAGTGGGCAAAATTAGGGCACATGGTATTGGGGATAAAGTGCTGACATGGATAGATAATTGGTTGGCAAACAGGAAACAGAGTAGGGATTAACAGTTCCCTTTCAGAATGGCGGGCAGTGACTAGTGGGTTACGAAAGGCTCGGTACCACGACCGCAGCTATTTACAATATATATTAATGATTTAGATGCAGGGATTACAAGTAACATTAGCAAATTTGCAGAGAGGGGGAAGAGAGTCTCTTCCCCCTCTGTCCTCTCCCTCAATCCCCCCTGCCTCTGCCCTCACTGTGCCTCTGCCCTCACTGTGCCTCTGCCCTCACTGTGCCTCTGCCCTCACTGTGCCTCTGCCCTCACTGTGCCTCTGCCCTCACTGTGCCTCTGCCCTCACTGCGCCTCTGCCCTCACTGCGCCTCTGCCCTCACTGCGCCTCTGCCCTCACTGCGCCTCGCCCACTCTGCGCCTCTGCCCTCCTGCGCCTTCTGCCCCTCTGCGCCTCTGCCCTCTCCTGCCTCTGCGCCTCTGCCACACTGCGCCTCTGCCCTCCTGCCCTCTGCCCTCTCAGCCCTCTGCCTCTCTGCGCCTCTCTGCCCTCTTCGCGCCTCTGCCCTCTCTGGCCTCTGCCTCTCTGCGCCTCTGCCCTCTCTGCCGCCTCTTGCCTCTACTGCGCTCTGCCCTCTCTGCGCCTGCCTCTGCCCTCTCTAGCGCCTCTGCCCCTCTCTCCCTCTCTGCGCCTCTGCCCTCACTGCGCCTCTGCCTCTCTGACTGTCGCCTCTGCACTCTCTGCGCTTGCCCTCTCTGCGCCTCTGCCCTCACTGCGCTCTGTGCCCTCACTGCGCCTCTTTGCCCTCACTGCGCCTGTCTGCCCTCACCTGCTGCCTCGCCCTCTGATCTGGCCCTCACAGCGCCTGGCCCTCACTGCGCCTCTGCCCTCACATGCGCTTGCCCTCACACTGCGCCTCTTGCCTCACTGCGCTCTGCGCTCCACTGAGCCTTGCCATCCTGCGCACCTCTGCCCTCTCTGCGCCTATGCCCCTCTCTCTCTGCGCTCTGCCCTATCTGCTCTGCCCTCTCTGCGCCATGCGCCTGCAGCCTTGCCCACTTCTGCGCCGCATGAGCCCTCTCTCTGCGCCCTGACTCTCTGAGGCCTCTGCCCCTCTCTGCGGCCTTCTGCGGCCTCCTCTCTGCGCCCTCCTCTGCCGGATCTGCCCTTCTGACGCGCCCTGCCCACTCCTCTGAGCCTCTGCCATCCCTAGCGCCTCGACCTACCTCTGCGTGCTCCTACTTCTCCTCTGACGCCTCACTGCTGCGCCTCTGCCCTCTCGCGCCTCTATGCGCATCTGCTCTCTGCGCCTCTGCCCTCTGCGGCCTCTGCCCTCTCTGCGCACTATGCCCTCTTCCTGCGCCTCTGCCCTCTCTGGCGCCTCTGCCTCTCTCTGCGCCTCTATGCGCCCTGCCCCTCTGCGCATCTGCCCTTGCGCCTATGCCCTCTCTGAGCCTCTGCCCTCTTTCTGCGCCTGCCTCGCTGCGCCTTCTCAGCCTCTCGGCGCCTCTGCCCTCTTCTGCGCCTCTGCCTCTCTCCTCTGCCCTCTGCCCTCCTGCGCCTCTGCCCTCTTCTGCGCCGCGCCTCTGCCCTCTCGGAGCGCCTCTGCCCTTCTCTGCGCCTTGCCCTCTCTGCGGCACTATGCCCTCTCTGCGCCATCTGCCTCTCCTGCGCCTCTGCCTCTCTCTGCGCCTCTGCCCTCTCTGCGCTTCTGCCCTCTCTGCGCTCTGACCTCTCTGCGCCCCTCTGCCCTCCCTCTGCGCCCCTCTGCTCTGCGCCCTTGCCCTCTTCTGCGGCCCTCTGCGCCCCATTAAAATGCGCCTTGGAAAAACAAAAAAAAAGGGGGAAAAAAAAAAAAAATGGGGGGAAAAAAAAAAAAAAAAAAAAAAAAAAAATCCTAAAAGGAAAAAAAAAAAAAAAAAAAAAAAAAAAAAAAATGCGGGCACTCTGCCCTCCTCTTCCTGCGCGGCCTCTGCCTGCGCCTCTGCCCTTCCTCTGAGCGGCACGCTGCCTCCCGTCCTCATTGCGCGGGGGGCTAAAAAAAAATGGCCTCCTTGCGCCTCTGGAGAAAGAGGAAAAGAAAAGAAAAGATAAAAGAGAAAAGAGGAGAATAGAAAGAGAGAAAGAGAAAGAAGAGAAGAGAAGAGAGAAAGAGAAAAGAGAGAAAGAAAAGAGAGAAAGAGAAAGAGAGAAAGAAGTAAAAAAGAGAAGAGAATAGAGAAAAATAAAGAGAGAAAAGAAAAGAGAGAAATGAAAATGAAAGAATAAAAGAAATAGAGAGAGAGAAAAGAGAAATAGAAAATATGAAAGAGAAAGAGCCTCCTGCCCTCTTGCGCTCTGCCTCTCTGCGCCTCTGCCCCTCTGCGCCTCTGCCCTCTCTGAGAAGAGAAATAAGAAAGATAACTATCAACTCTGAGCATCAAATGCGCTCAAAGAGAAAGAGAGAAATAGAAAATCTAAATCTGCCTCGCTGCGCATATAAATATATGAGCAATCCCTCTAGCACTCTCCACTAGACAGCGGAAATCTCTCAATCTCCCCTCTCGCCTCCTGCCCGCTCTGCCCTCTCCCTCCTCCTGCCCTCCCCTCTCTGCGCCTCTGCCCTCTCCCCTCGGCCCTCTCGCCCTCTCCCTCTCTGTTCCTGCCCTCTGCCCTCTCTGCCCTCTGCCCTCTCTGCGCCTCCTGACCCTCCTCTGCCGGCCACTGGCCCTCTCTGCCCTCTGCCCTCTCTGCGCCTCTGCCCTCTCTGCGCCTCTGCCCTCTCTGCGCCTCTGCCCTCTCTGCGCCTCTGCCCTCTCTGCGCCTCTGCCCTCTCTGCGCCTCTGCCCTCCTCTGCGCCTCTGCGCGCTGGCCTCTCTCTCGGCGCCCTCTGCCCTCTCTGCGCCTCTGCCCTCTCTGCCCTCTGCCCTCTCTGCGCTCTGCCCTCTCTGCCCTCTGCCCTCTCCCTGCCCCTCTGGCCCTCTCTCTTTGACCCCTCTGGCCCTCTCGCCCCCTCTGCCCCTCTGCCGCCTCTGCCCCCTCTGCCCTCCTCGCCCCCTCTGCCTCCCTCCTCTAGCCACGCTGCGAGTTGTGGGCTATCTGAGTGGATAGGGCAGGGATGGGTAAAAGAGCAAATTAATAATGTTAATATAATACAGGGGGTGGATTGTGTGTCATCTTGTTATGAAGACCAACATGCCATTCTCTTTCTTCACTGCCTGCTGGCCAGGAGCATGCATACTTTCATTTGACTGTTGACAAGGCACCCTCCAGATCCCATTGTACTTCCCTTTTTTCAAACTTTATCCACTTTAAACTGCATCTGGCCCACACACGCCAACCTGTCCAAGTCACCCTGCATTCTCATGGCATCCTCCTTGCAGCTCACACTGCTACCCAGCTTTGGGTCATCCACAAACATAGAGATGTTACTTTTAATTCCCTCGTCTAAATCGTTAATATATATTGTAAACAACTGGGGTACCAGCACCAAACCTTCCGTCACTGCCTGCCATTCTGAAAAGGACCCATTAATTCCTACTCTTTGTTTCCTATCTGCCAGCCAGTTCTCTATCCATGTCAATATCCTACCCCTAATAACATGTGCTCTAATTTTGCACACTAATCTCTTTTGTGTGACCTTGTCAAAGGCTTTTTTAAAGTCCAGATATACCACATCCACTAGTTCTCCCTTATCCATTCTACTTGTTACATCCTCAAAAAATTCCAAAAGATTAGTCAAGCACGATTACCCCTTCATAAATCCATGCTGACTTTGACCGATCCACTGCTTTCCAAATGCGCTGCTTTAAATATCTTTAATAATCAACTGCAGCATCTTCCCCACTACCGATGTAAGGCTAACGTCTATAATTCCCTGTTTTCTCTCATCCCCCTTTCTTAAAAAGTAGAGTTACATTGGCTACCCTCCATTCCACAGGAACTGATCCAGCATCGAGAGAACATTGTAAAATGATCACCAATGCATCCACGATTTCTAGGGCTGCCTCTTTGAGTACCCTGGGATGCAGACCATCAGACCCTGGGGATTTATCTGCCTTCTGTCCCAACAGTTTACCCAACACCATTTTCTGACTAGATTCTCGGTCCCTAGTATTTCTGGAAGATTGTTTGTGTCTTCCTTAGTGAAGACAGAACCAAAGTACTTGTTTAACTGTTCTGTCATTTCCTTGTTTCCCATTATAAATTCACCTGTCTTTGACTGTAGGGGACCTACATTCGTTTTCACTAATCTTTTCCTTTTTACATACCTAAACATTTACAGTCAGTTTTTATATTTCCTGCAAGCTTTCTTTCATGCTCTTTTTTTCCTCCTCTTAATTAACCCCTTTGTCCTCCTCTGTTGAGTTCTAAATTTCTCCCCGTCCTCTGGTTTGCCGCTTGTTATGGCCAATTTATATGCCTCTTTCTTGACTTTATCCTTGACTTCCCTCATCAGCCACAGTTGAGCTGCCTTCCCAGTTTTATATTTTAGCCGGACAGGGATGAACAATTTCTGGAGTTCATCCATGCGGTCTTTAAATTGTTGCCATTGCATCACCACTGTCTTTAAGTATAATTTGCTAGTGTATCCTAGCCAATTCCCATATTATACCTTCAAAGTCTCCTTTATTCAAGTTCTGGACCCTAGTGGAATATGATGTAGTGCTCCTGAATTAACCGTGTCCCTCTTCCATCCTAATGACAATTCCACCATATTATGGTCACTGTTGCCAAGGGCCTTGCACAACAAGATCGTAACAAATCCTCCTCATTTACACAATACCTCATCTAGATGTGCCTGCCCTCAAGTCTGCTCCTCTCCATATTGGTTTAAAAACCCATCCCGTATACATATCCAGAAATCATCCTCCTCAGCGCTGTTATCAATTTGGTTGGCCCAATCCATATGTAGATTAAATGATAACTGCTGTACCTTTGCTGCACGCGTCCCTAATTTCTTGCTTGATGCTATCCCCAACCTCACTACTGCTGTTTGGTGGTCTGTATACAAGTCCAACAAGAGTTTTCTGCCATTGGCTATTTCGCAGTTCTACCCATACCGATTCTACAGCATCCAAGCTAATGTCTCTCCTTGCTATTGCATTAACCTCCTCTTTAATCAGAAATGCCACCCCACCTCCTCTTCCTTTCTGTATTTTCTTCCAGAATATCGAATACCCCTGCATGTTTAGCTCCCAGCCTTGGTCACCCAGGAGCCATGTCTCTGTAATTCAAACTATATCATATCCCTTAACTACTAACTGTGCATTCAATTCATCCACCTAATTTCGAATGCTCTTCGCATTAAGGGATAAAGCTTTCAGGTTTGTTTTTCTTATCTCCTACTTTTTTCTTCTGTCATCCTTTTATGGCCCTCTATGTCCTTGCATTGGTTCCCATCCCCCTGCCCTGTTAGTTTAAACGTGACCTTTCCCACACTCTCCCTTTTGCTGCACGTATGCTTCCACATTGTTGACTTGACCCCCCCCCCTTCCCCCCCCCCCCCCCCACTGTTAATTTTTTAGTTAATCCCACCCGTGTATCACTAGCAAACCTGCCTGCCAGAATGTCAGTCACCTTCCAATTAAGGTGCAACTTGTCCTTTTTGTACAGGCCACCCCTGCCCCAGAAGAGATTCCAGTGATCTCGAAATCTAAATCCCTGCCCCCCTGCACCAACTTCTCAGCCACACATTCAGATCCCCCTATCTCCTTGTTCCAACCCTCACTAGAACGAGGTACTGGAAGCAACCCAGAGATACCCACACTAGAAGTCCAGCTTTTCAGCCTCCTACCTAGTTTGCTATACTCACGTTGCAGAACCTCCTTCCTCTTCTTACCCACGTCATTTGTGCATACATGTGTGGGTCCTTTATTTTGTAATAACATTGTCTAGTTTAATTTATTATTGTCATGTTTACCGAGGTACAGCAAAAAGCTTTTGTTTGTATGTTAACCAATCGAAGAGAAGACTGTACATGTGTAGGAAGGAACTGCAGATGTTGGTTTACATCGAAGATAGACACAAAATGCGAGAGCGGGACAGGCAAAAGACTGTACATGATCTAGTGTAGATAATTTGTAGACTTAAGATAGATGTGAGGCTGATACATTTCCCCCAACCTCAAATCTCAGATAGAAATTAAAATTATGATGCATTGACATTATTATAATTATTGTAGGTACTCGATGTAATACTAAATAGATCATAAGATCATAAAATAGCATCCTGGAATGAGTGAAACTATATCTTCATTCGGATTACTGCTAATAGCATCTCTTTTTAGACTATCTCTGTGCATTGGATTATATATTTCATGTGTTGGATTTCCTTAAATGGCATATAAAACAGTCTTAAATTTCCAAACAAATGGAAAATATTACAACCAGGATCATGTAAATACATCTCTCAGGGAAAAAAACTTGGCCGGATTTTTGAATTGCATGAAATTTGATACGACTTGCGATAAATTGTAATGCAGTAGAACCAAAAAAAAAATCAAATTTATTATACCTCGCAAATCTGGTTCCATGACAAAATATGAAATATTGGCTGTACTTGAGGTTTGGTGAACCATTGTCTTGAGGATTTGTAAAGAAAATTATTTATTTTTACTGTGGTGTTTGACTTGAACTAAATCACTTACTGGCTGAATAAAAGTCTTCATCAAGAGAAACACACATTCTGTCTTTAACGATATGTTAATACACTAGAGGGCAACTTAATGTTTTCAACCCTGGAGGTTTCAATGAGGACCAATTAACATTCGCCTGGACACAAGGAACTGCAGATGCTGGCTTGTGAAACAAGACACAAAGTGCTGCAGTAACTCAGCGGGTCAAGCAGCATTTCCTCCAGAAATGCTGCTTGACCCGCTGAGTTAACCCGTGATGGTTATGATCCTTCTTCAGACTGATTATAGTAGAGGGGAGAAAGCTGGAAGAGAGGTGGTGGGACAAAGCCATACAAAAATGCAGTGAGATAAGAGCCACGAAATGTGAAGCCAGTGGGAGGGTTATGGGTGGAAGGGGAAAGGGGATGAGACAATAGAAGAAATGGATGGGCATCCAGGTGGGGCAGAAGGAAGAGAGGGGGGAGAAAAAAGGACAGGAGGTTGTTGTTTGCATCTACTACATTTGTGCTCACAATGTGGCTTCCTTTACATCGGTAAGACCAAGTGCAGACTAGGCGACCAGACTAGCAGACTAGACTAGACTTGCTTGGTCCACCAAGGCCTGCTTGATCTCCTGGTTGTTAACCATTTTAACTCGCCTTCCCATTCCCATACTGTCCTCCACTATCGTCCACTGCCAGAGCCAGGCCACACACAAACGGGAAGTCCAGCACCACATATTGGGTAGATTACAACCCAGCAGTATTAACATTGCATAGTGCTGGAGTAACTTAGCAGGTCAGGCAACCATCCCCTTCCACCTATATTCCTTCCTCTGGCTTTACATATTGCGTATCTTCTCTACTTATCTCATAGCCTTTTATTTTCTTCTCATCTCTACCCTTTGTCCACCCATCTGCCAATCAAATCCCCCACACCTGTATCCATCTGTCACTCCTTGGTTTTGGACCCCCCCCCCCCCCCCCCCCCCCAACCTCTCTTCCAGCTTTCTCTTGTGAGGCTTCAGAAGAATAAAACCATAATCTTTTCATGCAAGCTTTTATTTGATTCTGGCTAAATGCACACAACTCAATGTATTTTGAATGGGTGTAAAGTACATGTGGATTACAGCTTTGAAATGTGATGAGAAACGGACAGCAACGTTTTTTGTGATTTTTGGCTTTTAGCGTAGTGCAAGATGGAACACACTGCAGTCTCAGTGTACTGTGGATGCATGGAATTTAAACAAACTGTGAATTAAAAAAAAAACCTAGAATGTTCATCTCTTTAGCTGACATGCATTATAGTTCTGTAGGTAGGAACATAGCAATGAATAAGATTAATCTCATAAGATTTTTAAAAATGTATTACCTGTGATGCCATCTGGTCATGTGTGTGACATTTTGTGTGACAAAGAATGGCCCTATTTAGGGAGGTTAACTGGGTGCCAGTCATCAGATTATTTTATCCCGGATAATGTCATGTTTCTTGAGTAATGTTGGAGTCGCACTGATCCAAGCAAGGACCTCATTTCTGCCATAGGCAGATTGGTAAGGGTGAGGTTGATGCGTGAAGCACAAATTATGTTAATATTTGAAACCCTTAAATACATTGCAAGTGATGCAATTTCACTTCTGTGCAGAGGCAGGGATGTACTTTTTGTAAAAAGAAATAAATAATCCAATAACTGCAGGTCTCAGTGACTTGGAGAGGCATGAAGAATATGAAGTGCCAAAACAAAAGTATGAAATGTAGATATGAAAATAAAATTGTTCATATCTATATTGATAAGAAGCAGTACAAGAAGGTCATTCAACCCATTTTGCTTTCTCTGCTTGCTATTCAGTGAAATCATGACTGATATTTTCTGAGTGCCACTTTCCTGCACAAATTCTGTACCCCTTGATTTCTTTAAACCTGTTGACCTTTGTCTTGAATATATTCAGTCATTGAGTTTCCATAGTCCTTTGAGATAGAGGACTCCAAGGATTCCTTGTCTACTAGATGAAGAAATATCTTCTTACCTCGTTAATGAATGGAATTCTGGGTTGAAGATCCCCTGTCCAGTTGAAACGGCAATATTTAGCTGGTCAGGATCTGTAAGAATTTTGTACGTTTCAGTGAGATTACCCCCTCGCTCTTCTGAACCTTAGTATAGAGGCCCTGTTTGTCCAGCATTTGTGGGACAATGAGTCATTTGGTGACCTCTTTCGCAGGTATACTCTTTGTTAGCTTGAGTGACCATATCTGTACACAATATTCCGGATGTGCTAGAATCAAGGCGGCATATAATTGAGCAGCTGTGTATTCAAATCTTTTTGCAGTAAATGCCAACATGTTATTTGCCTTCTGTATAGGTAGTCATGACATCATGTCTTTGATTCACTGACAAAACAGTGTGTTAGTTATCATTTTGTCAAAAGGAGGGCCCCACTGGAGTTGGCCATCCCTGCTCTTTCCTCGTTGATCATGTTTTGCCAGAAGGTTGGGTTACCATCCTTGGCATTGAAGTTACCCAGGATGGCAAGTTTGTTTCCTGTTGAGATGTACTCCAGGATTTTTTTTTCTCCAAGGTTGCTTAGATTAGATTAGATTAGATTAGATTAGATTACCTTTATTGTCATTCAGACCTTTCGGTCTGAACGAAATTTCGTGCCTGCAGTCATACATATAATAAAAGTAACAAAAACACACAATAAACACAAATTTAACATCCACCACAGTGAGTTCACCAAACACCTCCTCACTGTGATGGAAGGCAAAAGTCTTAGTCTTTGTCTCTTCCCTCCTTGTTCTCCCTCTGCTGCTCCCTTGGCTCCATCCAAAGCTGCAGGGATTAGTGCATATATGCACTGATTACTATAGCATATTAGTTCAAGAGTGAGTCAGAGAGTAGGTCAAAAGGAATTCACTAATTTTGCCCAGTGAGTTATTTGGTCATCTTTGACAGTGAGGCTATTGGCGATAACAGTCTTTCTGCTTGCCTCACCTGAAGATGATGTACTGTTGCCTTGCTGTGCATAGAGGGATCCAGGGGTTGGAGTCATAAATAGATGTGTTGTCAGACTTGGGGAAACCACAATATGCTGTGACTAGGCATGCAGCCAAACCTGATGATTATATGGTTAGGTGTGTAGCTGGAGCCACTGAACTAGGGAATTGTACTTAACTAGGGAATTGGCTGGGAAATGGTGACCAGAGAGCATAGCCAAGAAGAGATAAGGAAGATGGTGAGCAAAGACCTCCTTCACAAGCTGATCAGCATCTATACATGTCCCTTTAATGTGTCATTTTTAACATCCATGCAATGGAGTGAGGTCACCAGTTGCCTTGGGGCTGGAGAACAGGAAGGTAAAGTTATGCCATAGCTGTACAAAGTTCAAATTAGACCCTATCAGTTATCATCAATCTGTGAAGGAATCTGTGGGGACTCTAAGGGGAACTAGTGGCTTCTCTCCTTATGAGCTGGTTGGGAGTCAAAAATCATAGCAAACTTTAGATCTGTACATTTTTTGTTTGTTTTATTTTATCAAATCTCTCAAAGGAAATTGGTCAAAGGTGGGTATATTGAGTTAGGATTTGTTTGGGCATGATTCATTGTATGGTGGGACAGCTTAAATGGAGAAATTGTCTATTCACATGTTACATTCCTCAAGTTATCATGTCAAAATGTAAAACGTGTGGGTAAATAAGTAATTATGTTTGTAGATGACTACATTATAACAATACTTGGAAATAATTATGTTATACTGATCTATTTTTTTGAAATGATTTTTTACAGGCAGCACTTGCAATTATGGAGGCTTAAAGAGGAAAAGAGTTATAGGGGAGCTTCCCTTCCCCTGCGGTAGTTGGCTTCAAAGGAACTATATTCCGGAGGGTGTGAAGGTTGCAAGTTTACAATTTTTTAAATTTTTCACAGATATAACTAAAGTTCTATTTTTGACTATTTAATTGCAATAGAGAGCCATATTCTGTATAATGTTTTATAATATAAAAAAGCAGTATTGTGGACGAATTCCATACTGCTTCTATGAACTGAGCGAATGTAACTAAGAGTACAGAATTGCTAGAGTGCGGTGTTTTGTAACACAAGCACAAATCTAGTGCCCTGATCATTTCTAGACCTTTGTGTTGGGTTCCATACCTCTTCAGATTTTTTTGAAGACCTCGATACTGGGAATAGGATGAATTCTGTGACTGCCGACTGCACTCCAAAATGCCGATCTCTGCAGCACGCCCTCGATGTGATTTCAGTGATGACGAAGGGAACTGAAGGGCAGAATAAGGTCTTTCTTTCGTCTTATTGCTATAATGCAACTTCCCTGAAGGATGGTTTTGGACGAACTGTTCTACATATGGCTGCATCTTGCGGTAAAAAGTCCGTTTTGGGTTGGCTTCTTGAAAGAAAAGGGTCTGATCCCTCGGTCAAGGATAAAGAATCTGGATGGACCGCTCTACACAGAAGCATCTTTTACGGACACATTGATTGTGCTATGTTTCTTCTGAAGGTATTGTAATCTGTTCTGATTTTGTATGTTTTATTTGTTTCGCGGATCCACTGTTCTGGTTAATGTCTTGCTCTTGTAATATGGAAACTTTCTTTTACCCCGTCTTATCTTGTGCTGATAGGAGGAAATAGGAAAAAGAAAAATCAATGAATGAACAGCCCTCCTATCAATTTGCAATAAGGTCCTCTTTAGAGAATTGTTTGTAATTTCATATTCCAGCATCTGAAGTCCCTTGTCACCAGTGCTTTCTCAGCTGCTCACTTATGCTAGACTCATAGATTTTAGAAAATCAATAAAGTTGAGGCAGTCCCTCGGTATTTATGTCAGTGTGGACCTGCTGCCAGCAATAGTTTTAAAGCAGTGGAATAGCCACAAATTGTTTGAATGTTTAATTAAGAGATTTAAGTGCCTTTTTTTATTTTCTTACAATTTGATTAATTTTAGTGGTTTTGGAATGTTTGGAATGAAACGTACATTTCTGGTATTCTGACATCCAGCTACGTCAGGAACATGGCGTAGCAAGAAATTCAGTGCAAGCTCCACTCTCCCCCCCAAAAGGTTAACAGACACTATTTAGAGTTACATTTTATCATGTGGTCTTGCCACTGAGCCAGCACTGAGCAGCAAATTCTCAGCATTTTCTGTGAGAGGAAAGAGTTGGTGACTCCATCTCTCAATTCAATTCTAATATTCATTTGTGACCCACCTCCATATTCTAATTTTTCACCTTACCATGGCTGATAAAAATCTAAGATTTAAAAACTGACATCGATGTAACATCAATGTTCATTTACCGATTGGAGATCCAAATACCTTGTTTTCATTTTCCGGATCTGGACATCCTACGTTTGTTGCCAGCATTTGTTGCCCATTCATAATTGCTATCGGTAAACATTTCCGCCATAGAAATATAGAAAATAGGTGCAGGAGGAGGCCATTCGGCCCTTCGAGCCAGCACCGCCATTCATTGTGATCATGGCTGATCGTCCCCTATCAATAACCCGTGCCTGCCTTCTCCCCATATCCCTTGATTCCACTAGCCCCTGGAGCTCTATCTAACCTTGGCCTTCCGCCTGACCTTATTGTGGAAGAAAAGTCACTGATGAATTAGCTGAACTTTGTGTAGAATGTTTCCTCTAGTTTATTCCCATAATTTATAGGATTCTACATCCTTGGCCTTCCCATCCCACCGAGAAGTTTTCCTTCCGAGACCCCGAATCTACCGAGAAAGATTCGCCCTCAGACTCCCCAACCAGCTAAGAAGACTAAAATTAAAATAGATTTTTGGTGGTAACTGGCATTTCATTGTATTAGTTTCAGGATTGAGAGTTGTTGTGCATGTCTTGTACATCTCTAGTTTTTAAACATATCAAATGTACAGTTTCTAATTTATAATTTCTCTATCTTACAGCACGGTGGGAGTAGCCTATACGTACAGGATAAGGAAGGGTTATGTACACTTGACTTGGCCATGAAAGATCGACCATCATATGTGATTTATGGAAAGACTGGTACTGTCCTTTCTTTCTGTAGTTTTTTTATATGGACTAACAATTTTGAGTTTCCTGTATTTTTGCAGTAAAAACTTTGAATGTGTATGTCATCATCTATTGACTCCAGTTTCAGAAGGAACTGGAGAAGTATTCAATTATATTTTACAAGTTGGTTGCTTCATGATTTATGGAAACAACTTATAAACAAGTCATAGCATTGCAATATATTGTACCAAGTGTTCAATTATCATAATTTTCAAACTGACAAGTTTCACTGAAAGCCTACCTAAGAATCTATGGAGACAATTTAACAGCAATGGAAAAAGTATGAACAATTCTGTAAAAGACATTCATGAAAAAAACAGAACCAGAACTGAATTTTGTTCAATTTTTAAAAATTATTTCTCGAAATTGTTCAGCTTTATAAAACTTTGTTGCAACTTTGTTGCATTGTCAGTATTGTGTGTACTTCTGTTCGCCCTATCACCAGAAGAATGTGGAAACTGGAGAGGGTGCAGAAGGGGTTGGAGCACAAGAGGTTGCAGATCCTGGAATAATGACCGAATAAAAACAACCTGCTGGAGGAACTCAGCAGGTCATGCAGCATCTGTGGAGGGAAATGGACCAATGATGTTTCATGTTGGCTCTACATTTCCTCGACAGTCCATTGACTTCAATTGTCTATATTTCCTTGCATAGATGCTATCAGATCCACTGAGCTTCTCCAACAGTTTTTTTTAACAGAATGCTCCCTGGATGAGAGGGTGGTAGCTATAAAGGAGAGATTGGATAAACGTTGATTGTTTTATCTGCAATTTTCCAGTCTGTGCGGAAGCGTGATAGAATCCTACAAAATAATGACAGTGCGGATAGAGTAGACAGAATCTTTTTCATAGGTTTAGTTTAGTTTAGAGATACAGTGCGGAAACAGGACCTTCGGCTCACTGAGTCCGCACCGACCAAAGATCCCCACATATTAACACGATCCTACAGTCAAGGACAATTTACACATACTAAGGATAATTAGGACAATTGTCCTTAGTATAACTAAGGACAATTTACACTTATACCAAGCCAATTAATTTGCGTCTTTGTAGTGTGGGAGGAAACTGAAGATCTGGGTGAAACCCATGCGGTCATGGGGAGAACATACAAACTCCGTACAGACAGCATACAGATCAAACCCGGGTCTCTGGCGCTACAAGCACTGTCAGGCAGCAACTCAACTGCTGCGCCCCCGCGCCGTCCCACGGCGGAAATTTTAAATACTAGAGGGCATAGCTTTAGGTGAGGGGTGTGAGTTTAAATGACGTGTGGGACAAGCGTTTTTTTTAATACAGAGAGTGGTAGATGCCAGGAACTGTTGCCAGGGGTGTTGATGGAAGCATATACGAGCATTTAAGAGGCTTTTATATAGGCACATGAATATACAGGGAATGGGAGAATATGGATTATGTGCAGGCAGAAAGGTTTAGTTTGATTTGGCGGTTGGCTCGGGCATCGTGGGCCTATGGACCTTTCTGTTGCAAATTGGAATTAATACATTTACTAATTCAGATTTGAATATTTGATTAACTTTGCATTTAGTAAGTAATATCTTGTATTTTTGACATGTATATTCAGGTTTGTTTTCTAGATCCTACTGAAGTCTACACATGGGGAAACAACACTAATTTCACGCTCGGTCATGGAAACCAACAAAGTAAACATCACCCCGAGCTTGTTGATTACTTCTCAAGGTCGGGAACCTATATTAAGCAGGTAAATGTTTCCTCGAATGAGATATTATGTTTTAAAATCCTTTGTCATTATCAAAAATAGTTTGTTCACAGTTGACGTTAAACACTTTTCCTACCAGTTATCTTGCATTCTCCTCTATGGATGTTTTAAGATTTAACTCTCTCAAATTCGAATAATTCATAGAATATAAATCTTGTACTTTTAATTTGTTGTTTGGTGTCAACAGCAACATTTTGTATGACTGTACTGTTTAAAAATGGTAAAACATCCCAAGGTATTTTATGAGGTAATTATGGAACTCAGTTTTACCTTGAACACATGGGATTGATAATTTGGTGAAGCTTGTTGGAGAAGGTAGGTTTTAAGGAGTATTTTGAAGGATTAATGAGAGCTGGAAAAGCTTAGCAAGTAAAGGGCCTGTCCCAGCAGCATGCAACTCCATGCGATGAGCGCGACCTAACGTGGTCGCTTGAGCGTCACGGGGCTGGTTCCTCTTCGATCGCCGGAGCCGTGCGGAATTGTGCGGAGTTTGTCCCGACATCGCGCGGGGCTCCGAAAAACTGACCATGTTCAAAAATTCCGCGCGGCAACGGCTTGTCGGCTCGCAGTCGCCTCGACACATTACACACCGTCTCGACATCGTGCCTCCGTGACCTTCTCTGTAGGTGCCTCCGTGACCCTCTCTGTGTGTCCCTCTGTCGTGGCGAACGTACCTTTCAGACTTCGCTCCAAGTTCGCCTCACTTTGCGCCGCGTTGCGCCACTCACCCCACCTCCGCGCGCCCCGCTGCCGGTTTGGTCGCGCTCTTCGCATACAGGCGCATGCTGTTGGGAACGGCCCTGTACAGGGATCACCCGACCTCCGCGCGGCCCCCGCTGCCGGTTTGGTCGCGCTCGCCGCATGGAGTTGGATGCTGGTAGGATAGGCCCTTAACTTCCAGACGAGTTAACAGGGCATTAAAGGACATTGTCAAGTAACAATGAATTGGAATAGGGGAATCATAGATTTTTATAACCTCAGATATACGGGACTGCAGAATGAGTTAGTACTCCAAGAGTGGGCTGTAATAAACCAAGAGGTAAACGAGGTGTGGATAGGAGTTTCAACAGTAAATGAACAGATAGGGTGGAGAAACAAAGAGCTGCGTATGGTGGTTTATACCAAAGATGGACACAAAGTACTGGTCTAACTCAGCGGGTCAGGCAACGTCTATGGAGGAAAAGGTATAGACGACCTTTCAGGTTGGGTCCCGTCTTCAGACTGGGACACAAAGTGCTGGAGTAACTCAGCGGGTCAGGCAGCATCTCTGGAGGAAAAGGAATATGGAAAAGACAACTTGTGAATTGTAAATTTTGTGGAAATGTAGTGTTGTGTGAAGTAAAATAAATGGATACTATAACATTTTGAATAGTGTAGTACTTTATTCAAAACTGGAGTATTTTCATGACTGAATTAATGATTTCATTAACAAAAAATGCAGTCTGTCTTGAATATTAAATTAATCAATTGTTGAATCTACTTGTATCTTGTTCAGGAAATGCCCTTTACATCACAGCTTTAATCATAGTCTGCTTTTCAGTAGAACGTTCACTTTGTGGTTGAAAGATAATTATGTTCAAATTGGACAAGTTGCATTATAAATAGAAGTAGCTATAAGACCGTTCTAGAATACTGTGCACAGTCTCAGGTTTCCTTATTTAAGCAACCGTATATTTGTCTTGGAGGCAGTGCAAAGAGGATTTACTGGACTGATTCACGGGGTGAGGAGTTTACCTTATGAGGAAAGGTTGAGTAGACCGGGCTTGTACAAGTTGAAGATTAGAGCAACAAACAATCTGATTAAAACATGACAATATTCTGAAGCGGCTTGTCAGGGTCAATGCCAAGTGGATGTTTGCCCGAGAGGTGGGCTTTCAACTCGGAGGGGGTGCTTGACCTTGAGATAAAGGGAGGTACATTTTTAGGGCCATTTGAAAAATAATTTCTTTGAAGGTTTATGAATTTTTGGAATTCATAGCTCTGATGCCAAGTCAAGCAAGTGTATTCAAAGCTGTGAGAGATTTTAAAAATTCTGGAGGAATCATAAGGGGAAGTGAAATTAAAATCGACAATCAGATCAACCGTGATCTTTATGTTCAGAGCAGAAAAGGTGTTGTATGGGCCTACCTTCACAATTGCATACTTAATATTCATGTTTTTAATTTTGCTCTGAATTAGATCTGTATTGTTTGGCACAAAGCTACATCAAGTTTATTCCTCCCACTATGATTTGAGAAAACAACAATTACACTAAATTTGAAGCTGTTTCTATAACTGGATCATGAAATTGCTTCTATAATTACCAGTGGAAACTATTTTGCATAACTCAGTGCGACGGAGTAATCAGACTTGTAAAATTGAGAACAATAACGATCTATGTGTGGGAAGGAACTGCAGACACTGGTTTAAACCAAAGATAGACACAAAATGCTGGAGTAACTCAGCAGAACACTCAGCAACTGGAGAGAAGAAATGGGTGACGTTTCGGGTCAAGACCCTTCTTCAGTCTCGACCCGAAACGTCACCCATTCCTTCTCTCCAGGGATGCTGCATATCCTACTGAGTTACAATAACAATCCCTGTACTCTTCAAACGATTTACTTAACATCATTTTCATGCTCTCTAGGTTGTGCTTTGCAAGTTCCATTCTGTGTTCCTCTCCCAGAAAGGTCAAGTGTATACTTGTGGTCATGGTCAAGGAGGGCGACTTGGACATGGAGATGAAGAAACATACCTAGTATGTATATATGAGAAAAATCTTCATTACAGTTACTTGTCATTGTTATGTATTTCCTTTATTATTTGAAAAAAAAAATATTTTGTCATCAGTTAGAGCACGATGGCCCACAATGTCTGTGCTGAACATAATGCCAAGATAAACTAATCTTATTTGTCAACATACCCCTCCATTTACAGCATATCCATATCGCTATCTAAAAACTGTTAAATATCATTATTGTATTTGTCTGCAGCACCTGCTCTGGCAGCATTTTCCAGGCATTTACCATCCCCTGTGTTTATATAAAAAAAAGCCCCGCACATCTCCTTTAAACTTTGCCCCTCTTACCTTAAAGCTATGGCTTATGGTCTTTGATACTTCCATCCTGTGGAAAAAGGTTCTGTCTCCATCCCATCTACGCCTCTCCTAATTTTATATATTTCTATCGGGTCTCCCCTCATTATCTGCGTGCTGGAGATAACGATCCACGTTTGTCCAATCTCTCCTTGTAGCTAATGCCCTCTAATCCAGGCAGTATTCTGGTAACCGTCTACAAAGCCTGCACATCCTAAATGTAATGAGATAACTAGAACTGCATGCAATACTCCAAATGTGGTCTAACAAAAGTCTAATAGTGCTGCATAAGTTAATAAATGATAGGAGCGGAATTAGGCCATCAAGTCTACTTCGCCATTCAATCATGGCTGATCTATCGGTGATGTTTCGGGTCGAGACCCTTCTTCAGAGTGATCTGGGTGTGGGGGAGGGCGGGAAGAAGAAAGGAAGAGGCGGAGACAGCGTAGAGTTGGAGGGAAGGGGAATCACAGAGGGGGGCAGTGAGAGAGGAGGTTGCAAAACTGTCTTTGAAGAGAGGAGGAGAATTTCTTCAAAGTAGGCATACCTTGAGGAGATTTTGCAGTGGAGTAGACAAAATGTTTAAGAAAGAACTGCAGATGCTGGAAAAATCGAAGGTAGATAAAAATGCTGGAGAAACTTAGCGGGTGAAGCAGCATCTAAGGAGCGAAGGAATAGGTGATGTTTCGGGTCGAGACCCTTCTTCAGACTGATGTGGGGGTGGGGGGGGGGGGGGGGTCGGGAAGAAGAAAGGAAGAGGTGGAAACAGCGTAGTTGGAGGGAAGGGGGAAATCATAGAGGAGGGGCAGTGAGAGGAGGTTCACAGCCCCGAAACGTTACCTATTCCTTTGCTCCATAGATGCTACCTCACCTGCTGAGTTTCTCCAGCATTTTTGTCTACCTTCGATATTTACAGCATCTGCATTTATTTCTTAAACATGGCTGATCTATCTCTCACTCTTAACCTCATTCTCCTGCCTTCTCCCCATATCCCCTGAATCCGTCCTTTGAATTCTGAGGCTATGACCTCTGGTCCTAGACTCTCCTACTAGTGTAAATATCCTCTCTACATCCATTCTATCCAGGCCTTTCACTATTTGGTAAGTTTGAATGAAGGCATCATGCCTTCATGACTCTCATACTCACATAATACATACACGGAGAATAAACTAATGAAATATTGTATAGATTGAGTCGATATTAATTGAAGAACAAGAACCCAAGAAAAAAGGAGTGTGCTCCACCATTCAACACAATCATGGTTGATCTATTCTGGTCTCGACACTTCCTCTGTGCCATTTCTCCAAACCCTTCTATTCCTCAATTTATCAAATCTTTATGCCCCACTGTAAATACTTCTAACAATCCAGCTTCTACTACCCGCCAAGGCAGAACTCCAGATATTCACTGCACTCTGGGAGAAGAAATGTTTACATATCTCAGTTTAAAAATGACCGTATGTAGTCATGTTCACCACTATGATAGGAATAAAATGTGTAGGATTCCAAGGAGGCGTGACTGGGTAAATATGTTGTGGTTATTTACTCTGTCTGTGAAATGTAAAGTTAGGGGGTCTTAGGATAATGAGAAAGGTGTCAGTATGGCTGCCATGCATCATGCCCCCCCTTTTGTTTGCTGAGTTTAGTGAAGCGACCCGAGTGCAATATCACATATCCTGACTTTTGATAATGTTGCTGGGATTTTTTGATTCAAGGTCCTTATCTTATTTTGGGCAGCAGTTAGAATTACATGGGTTGCTAGGATTTCCTGATCCATTTCAAGTTTGGATGGAATCTAATGTCTAGTTTGGTTATCATGCAACTAATATTTTACTTGTATAATTGATGATCTAACCTGATTTAGCAACAAGATCTGCTTTAATTGAGACTATTATTAAACCAGCATTCAGTGATTCCGTGAATGTTGGAACTGATGTGACGAGTGGCCTTTTGGACCATGCTCTTTCCCCTCTCCAAAACAAAACGATGTTGAACTTGTGCAGAACTTAGGAGGCTCAGTGTACTTATCATGAGCTGATTTTGACTATTTGACTAAAAGTTATATTGGTGAGAATACGACCAATTGGTATTAATATTGGTGGGAAATAATTTTCAAACTGTTAAGGATTGTTTTTCATAATGATAAACTGAGCTGCAGTAGCTACAGTATTCCGGTGCTTCATTTAGTAGAAATTTAGGAGAAACGCTTGCTAATTATTTAACATATAAACATATAAAAACATATAACATTTTTAAGGGATTGGACAGGCTAGATGCAGGAAAAATGTTCCCGATGTTGGGAAAGTCCAGAACCAGGGGTCACAGTTTAAGAATAAGAGATAGGCCACTTAGGACTGAGATGAGGATAAACCTTTTCACCCAGAGAGTTGTGAATCTGTGGGATTCTCTGCCACGGAAGGCAGTGGAGGCCAATTCACAGGATGTATTTAAGAGAGAGTTAGATATAGCTCTTGGCTAATGGAATCAAGGGATATGGGAAGAAAGTAGGAACGTGGTACTGATTTTGGATGATCAGCCATGATCATATTGAATGGCGGTGCTGGCTTGAAGGGCTGAATGGCCAACTGCTGCACCTATATTCTATGTTTCTATTTCAGGTAATTGTACATGATTCATTGAATGTCGATTTTATAGGGAGAGGTTGAGCAGGCTAGGACTATTCCTTGGAGCGCAGGAGGATGAGGGGTGATCTTATAGAGGTGTATTAAGATCATGAGAGGAATAGATTGGGTCAATGCACTGAATCTCTTGTCCAAAGTAGGGAAATCGATCACCAGCGGACATAGGTTTAAGGTGAGGGGGGATAGATTTAATAGGAACCCAAGGAATAACTTTTTTATACAAAAGGTAGTGGGTCTATGGAACGAGCTGCTGGGGGAGATAGTTGAGGCAGGAACTATCTCAATGTTCAAGAAACATTAAGACATGTACATTGATAGGATATGCTTAGATGGATATGGGCCAAATGCAGGCAGAGGGGACGAGTGTAGATGGGACATGTCAGTGTGGGCAAGTTGGGTCGAAGGGACTGTTTCCATGCTGGATGATCAATGACTTTGCAGGTTCAGCAAGCAATTAGTAAAGCAAATAGTACGTCCTTTTTATTTGCAAGAATGTGGAAGTAAAGTGTACGGATGTCTTTCTGCGAATTAGTAGGGCCGGATTTGATTTGCTCAACTTATATCGGGGCCTGAACCTGGTGGGCTTGTTCTGTGAGGATTTATTAGGCAGACTGGATCTGTTCTTTCTTGAGAGGACATCGAACTTGAGTATTCTTGAAAAATACACAGTTCTCATGGGACTTGACTGAGTGGATTCAAATTTGAGCTTCCCCACTAGGCGAGTCTAAACCAGGGGTGTGGTTGCAAATTATTGGCTAGACCATTTAGGTTAGAGATGAAAATAAACTTCTTCATGCAGAGAGTGGCAATTTGCAATTATTTACCTGTGAGAGCTATGGAGGCTCATTTGCTGAGTACATCCCAGTTCAGTTCAGGAGAAAGATCAATAGATATTGTATGAAAGAATTTGGTGCCAGTACAGGAAAGTGACATTGAGATAAAACATTAGCCATGTTTTATTGATGATGTGAGGGAGTGAAATGTGTTTTCCATCGATTTACTAGCTTTTGTGGGATGTCAATATTTTTAAGGTCTGATTACAGAGTCATTGAATATTCTGGACATATATTGAAACACTTTTTTTTCCCTTTGCCTCATTAAGATTGTTTGAGCTCCCGGCTGTCTTACATCTCCTAGTTTAGCACCTGTACTTTTCTCTGCTTTTAACAGCCTCTTCCTGTAACTAGGTAATCAAACAAAGTGTTTTCACCACCTCTCTCCCTCTGACATGGGATCCATGATTCTGAAGATCGACACAAAATGCTGGAGTAACTTAGCAGGACAGGCAGCATCTCTAGAGAGAAGGCATGGGTGACGTTTCAGGTTGATACCCTTCTGTTTTGTTCCTCATTTCCGCAGAGTCACTGCTTGGGGAATGTCCTTTATTTTTATAGGTGCTAAGTTGAAGTGTTAATCTATCCTTTTAAAACTTATCCCCACAACAATAATAGGAAACGGGGTGTTTGGAAACGGATCTACCAGTTTTGAAATCCAGATTACAGCTGTACTGGTGATAGTTATATTAAAATTCTTCCTGGCCTCAGGTATAATGATGGCTGGCTATGGGATGGGCAGCTGAGGAACAGGAGACGTCAAACAATAATTTTGAGGATAATTTAAAACATTATTGACACTTTTGATTTAGTTTAGTTTAGAGATACTTCTACAATTCACCCATTTTTTTTCCATCTAAGATGTTAATGGTATATATAAACATCTTTGCTGAAATACTTTGAATATACATTTGCTATTTAAATGCTATTCTGTTAGGTTCCTCGAATGGTGGAAGGATTAGCAAGCCATCGTTGTTCTTGGGTAGCAGCTGCAAAGGACCACACCATCGTATTGACAGAAGACGGATCTGTTTATGCTTTTGGACTGAATACTTATAACCAGCTCGGCATTGCACCTCCCCCTGCCAGCAGTAGCTTACCACGACAGGTAATTGTAAGACATTTATTAGGGTACACTCGAAGAGGAGTTGATGTGCTTATCACAGAACAGTCTTAATTTGCACATCCACGATGCAAAATGAATATGCAGTAGATAGGCACAAAATGCTGGACTAACTCAGCAGAACAGACAGCATCTCTGGATAGAAGAAATGAATGATGTTTCGGATCGAGACCCTTCTTCAGAAGAAAGGTCTCGACCCGAAACGTCACATTTCTATCCACAGTTGCTGCCTGTCCCACTGAGTTACCCCTCCATTTTGTGTCCATCTTTGGTGTAAACCAGCATCTGCTGTTCCTTCCTACACATGAATATGCAGTAACATAATTATTTTTTTTTCCTTCAAAAATAGAGGTGTATAATGATGAGAGTTATTCTCTATAATTATTTTTTAATTTTGACAAGCTTCAAAAGAGTTTGTGGGAAATTTTCTAATTACTGATTGAATGATTAGCTCGTGTAAGATGGGAGTTGAATTTTGAGATTTGCTTTTATTCTATACGTTTTGGAAGCTTTAATGTGTAAAATGAGAATTGGGTATGCATTGGATTGGGAGAGGATGCAGAAAATGAAGGTAAAGGTCTCTTTGGAGAGCTTTATTTCAGGAAAATTGATATTTACCTGAAAAGATAAGAAATGCAACATTATGACTCTTGGGTCTGGAAATATTTTCTCTTGAGTCGTCTTGTTATCTATTTGCACAATTGAGTAATATGCTCGGTGCATATTTTTTAATTGGTGAAGATAGAGGTTTTTCATTAAGCTTTGTGTACATTTATTGAATGATGGCTTTGAGAAGTCCCCATAACTGATATGTTAAGCAATAGATTGTTTTTAAAAAAAATACCGTCTCCTTTGCATTTTTGAAGAATTTTGCGTTTCATGAAACTTTAATTACATAATCCAGCTCTTGTTTATGAAGTTAAGAGCATGGGTTTTGATGACAGATCGTAATCTTAATCGTAATCGTAAGTGAATGCATCTTTTTCAAATGTTTGTAAAGGTTCAGTCCAAAAACCTTAAAGGAAGAACTGTGATTGGAGTTGCTGTGGGGAGGTTCCACACCGTTCTTTGGACAAAGGATGCTCTGTACACCATGGGGCTGAATGGTGGTCAGCTTGGTAAGATGTAGATATAACATTTCACATGTAACTGTATTGATCAATATGCTATGATTTTGCATACCAAAACCTCTCTAAGAGCAAAGAGTGTTTGATTGTCATATGTTCCAAAACAGAACGATGAATTCGTTTTTTTAGTTTAGAGATAGAGCGGAAACAGTCCCTTCAGCCCACTGAGCCTGCGCCAACCAGCGATCCTTGCACGCTAACACTCTCCTATACACACCAGGGACAATTTACAATTTTATCAAGCCAATTAGCCTACAAAACTGTGCGTCTTTGGAATGTGGAAGGAAACCGGAGCTCCCGGAGAAATGCGGAGAACGTACAAACTCTACAGACAGCACCCATTGCATACCTGCCAACCATTCCGATTTGGGCGGAATTCTTCCGATTTTTCCATCCCAATTCCGAATTCCGATTTTTTTCCTCAATATTCCGAAAAAAATTGGAATTTGGAATTGGGATGGAAGCGTGCAAGCGACCCATGGCGGCGGCGAGGAGACAGCGAGAGAGCGCACCGCGCCTGCACCGCTTATGGGGGCAAGCACGGGTGTACGTCAGCACGCAGCCGCATGACCCCGCCCCGCCACGGTGGCGTTCGGCGTCACTTGCCTCCCCCCCCGCACTGACGTCACTTTCCCGCCCTCACTGACGTCACGTACCCCGCCCCTTACTGACGTCACGTACCCGCCCCTTACTGACGTCACGTGCCCCGCCCCTTACTGACGTCACGTGCCCCGCCCTCACTGACGTCAGACTAATAGGATTCCGATTTTTCATTCTCACAAGTTGGCAGGTATGCCATTGTCAAGATCGGACCCAGGTCTCTGGCGCTGAAGGGCAGCAACTCTACCGGTGCGCCACCATGCCACCTGATGATACATTTCTTACTTGCTACAGCACAACTCCCATCTGAAATTTTATTTATGGAGCTTGAGCTTTTTTTTGGTTCAGGTTTGGTATTTTTTAATCTTATTACTATTTAATAAATGAGGTAATTTTTTTAATTAAAAAAGGGCCCAATGGCCTATTCCTGCACCTATTGTCTATTGTCATAACCCCATTCTCCTGCCTTCTCATTGTAACCTTTGACATCCTTACTAACCAAGAACAATTTTGGTCACTGTAAGACCAGTTAAATTGAAATTAAAATGATGGACTGATGTGACATCTCCGTGCACTAATTCTGCACGCTTTTTGGCAAATGTTCATCATGATTTAAATTCTACTTGCTCTGACTTTGGAGGAATACATCTGACAGATCTGCCATTTGTGGTGATAGAGGCTGGAGTTATTTATGTTGGCGTTTCATTCAAACATGTAAAGGAGCTGAAGCAAGCCTGCTTTCCAGTCTGTCAGGAAATGGGGTTAGCACCAAACATGGTCATTGGAATATTATTGTCTTGCTAGTTTTCTTTTTTTAAGTTGCTTGGTTGAATATTGACATTTGCCCACACAATTTCTTCCAAATGGGTGGCTCTCAAACTTATTTTCAGGCAACTCACTTTAACTAAATGGATCACCCACATGATCCAACAATACAGTAGACACAAAATGCTGGAGTAACTCAGGCAGCATCTCTGGAGAGAAGGAGGTGGGTGACGTTTTGGGTTGAGACCCTTCTTCCCGAACCGACTTCTCGACCTGAAACATCACCCATTCCTTCTCTCCAGAGATGTTACCTGACCCGCAGAATTACACCACCATCTTGTGTCCATCTTCAGTGTAAACTAGCATCTGCAGTTCCTTCCTAAATCTTCTGATCTAACAATAAGTTCTCTGATCTGTGAACGATATTTATTTAGCAAAGTGGAGATAGCAATGTCCTGTGACCCAACTATGAGTTTCATTGCCACTTTGTAAGCCACTGTACCATGGTAACATAGTCTCTGAAATGAAAACCAAGAGACTGAACAACATGACAAATGTGCGCTTTATTTTACATAATGAAGCACACTGTGGACGTTTCATTCCATTTCTTTCCATCATTTGTCTCTCTTCATCACTGTCTCTGCCATCGACCAGTGCATGCCACAGATATGAGTAGGAAGTGGGCTTGGTCAGTAACTTAATTGCACATTTTAAGAACAGCATGCAGCATTTTGAAAGCAAACTATAAAGCTGCTATTTATTATTGGAATTGAGTTTTATCAATTTAAAGTAAGCCAATCATGCATTATTTTTAGTTCTCTCTACTGGTGAGAACAGTAAAATTCAGTCCCTAAGACTACTGTAATCAAAATGTTGATCTTTTCCCTTTGCATGGTCCACCGTTTTCTTATTGCATCAATATCCAGTGTTGTCACTTTTATAGTGTATGGTAGGCTAGGATAAAGCATAATGTCTTACTATTCTGCCTCGTCCTCAGAAATGCACGTTATGTTGCATTCGGGTGGGATTTTAACTTTATGCGTAGTCTCAATTTGGATCTAATTAAAAGTGTAACTGCTCTAATTGTTTTCAAAGGTTTCAAAGGTCTTTTATACAATACAATACAATAATACTTTATTAACCAAGTATCTTTTGCAACATACGAGGAATTTCATTTGCCAAGTCAGTCATACAAGTAAAAAGCAACAGAACGCACAAAATACATTTAAAAATAAACATCCAGCACAGTGACTCCTCCACATTCCTCACTGTGATGGAAGGCGAAAAAAAAGTTCAATCTCTTCCCTTTGTCCTCCCGAGGTCGGGGGCCTCGAGCCTTCCATTGACGGGACGATCTTCCTCCTGTAGCCAGCGGCGTTCGGGCCCTCCGCGTCAGGGCGATTGAAGCTCCCACAGCCGGCGATCGAAGCTCCCGTGTCGGGGCGATCGAAGCTCCTGTGTTTGCTTCAGACACTCTCAGTTATATGGAGAGGAAATTACTAAATATTTGGGTATGTGAGGTGACACTTTGTTCGCATTGTTAACAGATTGTGTGCTTAGTCATGGTGTTTTGATTATTTAGCAACCTAATGTGGTTTTAAATGTGTAAATGGGAAAAATGAATAACTTTTGACGTCTGCAAAAATTTGAATATATTGGGATATTATCATTAAAAATTGAACATTTTTATTATTGCTCACTTGCACTGAATTTATTGCATTTTGGTCTTGCCTTTCAAAGATTTAAAGGATGAGGATTTTTTTAAACCAGTTTATTTGCATGCCTGAGTATCCCTACATGTTTATACTTTATAATTTGTTGTTAATGTTGATGCAGGTTACCTGTTGGATCCGAATGGGGAACGTTGTGTGCTTGCACCTCGTCAAGTATCTGCTCTGCATCATAAAGATGTGGTGATCTCTCTGGTAGCAGCAAGTGATGGGGCCACCGTGTGTGTTACAGAAAGAGGAGATGTTTACCTGTTAACTGGCTATCAGTGCAAGAAGATTGCTTCAAGGTACATATTTGACTTTGAATTTTAATTATAGCAGAGGATATGGTTTAAATAGGTCATAAGGAATAGGCGTAGAATTAGGCCTTGGCCCATCAAGTCTATTACGCCATGCAATCATGGCTGATCTATCTCTCCCTCCTAACCCCATTCTCCTGCTTTCTCCCCATAACCTATGACACATGTACTAATCAAGAATCTATCTATCTCCACTGACGGTCCCCACAGTATTCTGTGGCGAAGAATTCCACAGATTCACCACCCTCAGACTAAATAAATGTCTCCTCATCACCTTCCTAAAATAACGTCTTTTAATTCTGAGGCTATGGAATAGTGGAAACATCCTCTCCAAAACCACTCTATCCAAGCCTTTCACTATTCTGTATGTTTCAATGAGGTCTCCCCCTCATTCTTTTAAACTCCAGTGAGTACAGGCCCAGTGCCGATAAACACTCACCACAGGTTAACCTACTCATTCCTGGGATCATTCATGTAAACCTCCTTTGGACCCTCTCCAGAGCCAGCACATCCTTCCTCCGATGTGGTGCCGAAAATAACTCGCAACATTCCAAATGCGGCCTTCCCAGAACCTTATAGAGCCTCAACATTACATCCCTGTTTTTGTATACAAGCCCTCTTGAAATAAATGCTAGTATTGCGTTTGCATTTTTTACTACTGATTCGACTTGCAGATTAACTTTTTGGGAATCCTGCACCAGCACTCCCAAGTCCCTCTGCACCCCCGATTTCTGGATTCTCACCCTATTTTCGAAACTAGTCCACGCCTTTATTCCTACTACTAAAATTCTTGACTCTGCACTTTGCTACATTATATTCCATCTGTCACTTCTCTGCCCACTCTCCCAACCTGTCCAAGTCCTTATGCAGAGCACCTGCTTTCTCTACACTACCTGCCCCACCACCTATTTACGTAACATCCGCAAACGTGGCCACAAAGCCTTCAATCAAATCATTAAAAAACGAATATGGAAATATGCAAATATGGTCATATCACCTGCTGAATTTGAATTAGAGGCTATATTTGCGGATATTCTTAAATGGCTGATTGGAACACAGACTGGGGAATCATAAAGATCAACTTTAAAGTAGAAAGTTCTAGAAATACCAAACAGATAAAATGGATTCTGTGAACAGAACAAATGTTTCTTTCTCCACATATACTACCACACCCGCTGAGTATTTCTGACATTTACTGCTTTTAATTTGGGTTTCTAGCATCTGCTGTATTTTATTTTTGGATGATGAACAAATTTTGTGGTGTTAACTAGATTTCAGCCCGTGATTTTCTGAACTCTCATACATACACAATAAAGCTTTTCACTGTACCTCGGTATACGTGACAATAAACTAAACTGAAACTGAAACATTTTGCAGAGCTCCCCAGCGGAACTAAATTGTTTTGCTTTATTTGGTTGGGCTATTTTGACCACACATTGAATTTCAACTATTGGGAAAGTCGAGGACTAGAGGCCATAGCCTCAGAATTAAAAGACATTCCTTTAGGCAGGAGTTGTAATTAGTCTTGCTAGTTTTTGCAGAAATTGTACTTTTTAAAAAGATTTAATCAGTAGATTTGTATCGTTGTGTCATTAACCAAGATATTTTAAGTAAACCTATTCACATAAATAATATTGTAGGCACTTCCTGCAACTAATATGTTAAAATTGAGAATCATAAACTTATTAAATATTTTATCCTTGATAAAGCACTGTAGTACTACTACATATTTATAATTACACATACTGAGAATAATGCTTAATTTAATTGCTATCAATATTTAAACATTTGATGAACCACGTAAAGGTACTGTGTGCAGCTTTGGTGACCGTGCTGCAAAAGAGATTTACCAACATTGGAGAAAGTTTAAAAAAAAAAGATGAACAGCATTAAATTGGAGTGCAGGCGGCTTGAACCATGAGCAAAAGTCAAATGATTTCACTCTGTACTGTGCTGTCTTGGGAGAAAACCGAGAGACAATCTTTCTGTTGGCACATAAAATATGTAGTAGCCTGTGGGTTAAATCCAGGATATGAATAAGATGAGCTAGTGACTCCAGCGGTTGTTAAGTACAAGTTAGTGAAAAGTACATTTCAGATGCCTGAAAAAAATGCATGAGGAATAATGAATGATTGAAATGAGATTAGTAAATTTAGAAATGTAACTAATACTTTAAATTCATTTAAGATGCATCTAAAGAGTAGTCTGGGAGAGTAATTCAGCTAGATAAATACCTTATTTTATTTTTGTTATCCAAAATATTCCCATAATTTATCGTTTGTGTAAATGTGATATTATCATTCAATGAAATGCTAAATTTAATTATTTCTTCGGACTTGTGCAGGCAGTTGAACTTGAAGAAAGTTCTAGTTACTGGTGGATATCTGGATCATAAAGTTGATCCTCAGGCACTTAATGAAGGAGGAGGTGAAAAAGTTTGTATATTGGCCCTGGATGAAGCAGGGAGGGTAAGTGGATCTATATTTTACCCCTTCCCTTCCATCTTCAGTATTAAGTAATGGGATAGTTACACACAGCATTAGATTACTGCACATGTCATCGATCAGAAGTGCACAGATTTGAGCTAGATGGTTTTTGCTAAATTGAGATGAGGCTGTGGAAAGGTAGGTGTCTCCCCCAAACTATTTTCTTTGCTCGGAGTGAATTGCTTCTCTTGTATTTCCTGAGCTACAAGAGTATGTCTTCTTCTCAAGGAATGATGCACGGTGGGAAAGGATATACTTTGAGAAGACAGTACTTTACATCCCCTCTTTACTCAGTTTTGTACCCATGCTTAAAAATATGTATTTATCTCATTTTTGGTCACATTTGCCGAGTTTTAATATTTTATGAGATCAATATCAGCAACTGTGAAGACATATTAAAGTTGTTTAGTGTAGATATTTATTAGTCTGTTACAAAGCCAGCCACATCACTTATGACCTTTAGAGGAAGAAAACTGCCACCCTCAGCCAGCCAGATCAGTACGCAACTCAAGTGCCAAACTTAGTGACTGGTTCCTAATGTCCTTTGAAGTAGCCCAGCAAGGCAATAAATTATATAAACTCATTGCTACACAAGGACTTTCACCATATTTTGCCAGTCAGTAAGGAGCAATAAAAGCAGTCTTGCCAGAATTACATCTTTTCTTGAACAAGTTGGAAAAAGAGTGATGATGAAATAAAGATATGACTGTAATTTTACATGAAGTGTAACGATTTCTGAAATGTTTAGCATATATTTTAGCATAATTTGTAAGATCAGTTAACCAATAGTGGAAGTGAATTGTCGAATATATGAACTGTTGTCTTTGTTTGCTTCTGGGTTTAAAAAAAAAAATGTTAGAGGTCTCTGGGTTCTTCACCAGTTCCCTACATTTTGGTACTATGGGAAATGAAATGGGAGTTTAAAACACCTAGTTTAAAGTATGTCTTCTTCTTCTTGCGTATGGCGTGCACAGCCTAAAGTTGTAGGACAACTTGTTCTATTTGATCTTATTTGATTGTGCACGCCGGGTTGATTGCATTCGTCGAAACAGGGCAGACCACGTGTAGGTTGCAATCTTCCACCCCAAAGTATGTCTGTTGGCTTCACTCTGCTGAATTGAATCAGTTGGTACCACTAGTACTAAAGGAAGAATGAATGTAGTGCTATGTGACATTGACTTTCTCTAATTATACAAAATATACCTCTGCATATTTGCATAATGTGCGGTCAAGTTGGGATGAGTCAATGATATTTGTAATGAAAAAAACCCAAACGAGGAAACCCAATTGAATTGGCATACAATGCAGAGTCCTAACCAACCATTGATGGTCAATTTATACTAATCCTACATTAGAGACCTTGTATTCTACTCACATTTTCATCAACTCACGATGGACTACTTAGTGCCCAACTAATCTGCCAACCCGCATGTGCTTAGAATGTGGGAAAAATCCACATGATCACAGGGAGAATGTGCAAACTCCACACATACAACTCTTGAGCTCAAGATTAAACTGGTCTCTGATATTGTGAGGCAGAGGTTCCACTAGCTGCCCCACTATGTTGCCATTTTGTCGATTAAACATTTTCTTCAAAACTTGTTCATGAATTTATGTGAATTTGTTATTGAGCAATTTGTACTTTGTTCAACTGCTGTATATCAGGAGGCAAAGCATACAATGTGTTATGGGTGCCATCTAGTGGCCACAGCAAAGAGAAACATTTTAACCATGAAGTTGGCATTGAATTACATAGAATAAACAGCATATTTATTGTAGAGATACAGCATGTAAACAGGCCCTTCAGTTCACAGAGTCCACACTGACCATTGATCACCCGTTCACACTAGTGCTATGTTATCCCACTTTCCCTACACATTGGGGGCAATTTATAGAGGCCAATTAACCTACAAGCCCACATGTCTTTGGGATGTGGGAGGAAACCGGAGCACCCGGAGGAAACCCACGCGGCTACAGGGAGGACGTGCAAACGCTACAAAGACAGTGCCCAAAGTCGGAATCAAACCCGCGTCTCTGGCATTATGAAGTAGCAGCTCATAGCATATTATGATAATGTTCTATTTGTACTTAAAAAAGAAAAAAAATTGCTCTGGGTTTTTTTCCTCCCAAAACTCCGAATATGATGGGATGTATGCTAATGGCCAGAATTCACCTTTTTCACGTTTAGTTGTTGCTGTTGACACAATTTCTGGGGTGTTGGCAATTGGAGGCTCTGCTTGGGATTCGTGAAAATTGGCATTTTACTGATTTTGATCACCGCATTTTAAGCCTGTTGTGATATCAGCCTTTCACCCATGTCACCAGTGGAATACTATTTCACATAATTTGGAATATCATAAGATCTTAAGAGATAGGAGTAGAATTAGGTCATTCGGCACATCAAGCCTACTCCGCCATTCAATCATGATTCATCTCTCGCTCCCTCATAACCCCATTCTCCTGCCTTCTCCGCGTAACTTCAGACACCCGTACTAATCAAGAATATAAATTAACTTCCCCAACATAAGTTGGTTTATCTTGTTGTTGGGGTCTTCATGCCCATGTAAAACCAGTACATAAAACAGTTTGGTGGCAATCATGTTTTCTGACAGAGTTGTTTAGCCAATTCTATGTAAAGATATTATCATGTATACCTCCATATTTTTTTTAATCATAAATAACTTCAATTTTAAAATATGCTATGGTTCAGCGTCCTGGAAAGAGATTTGATGCTTGCCGGCATTGGTCAAGGTATTGAGTATAAGGTCAGAGGGGGAAAGTTTGAAGGAGATGTGGGGCAAGCTTTTTACACAGAATATGGTGGGTGTCTGGACTGCACTGCCAGGGGGGCAGTGCAGATAGGAGAGAGGGTTTAAATAACTTTTTTGGCTGAATTTATGAGCATTATAATCACACAGATGCCATCTCCTTCGCTCTTAGAGTGCTGCACCCCTGAAGCTTTTTGTGTACTGATGATCTGCAGTTCCTTCTTTATAATCACACAACTGTTTATTTTTCAAATGTTATGGCCTGAATTTGGCTAGATGATGTCAATAGTTTTCTGCTTTCAGTTGCCTGTAGATTTGGGACTTGGTTGTAAATGTCTAAGTCCTGGACCATGCTTCCCAGTCTTTACTGTCCTCCATGCAGGATTCTGCAAGGGGTGTTCCAGTGGAATGGGAGCCGGCTGATGTTCCACACTAGAGCGTCTAACGGGCCTGTCCCACTTGGGCAATTTTTTAGGCGTTTGCTGGTGACTGTCATAGTCATAGCAGGTCGTCGAAAAACCGGTAACTGGACCCCCCCCCCCCCCCCCACGCCAATGTCTACGACAACCTACCACCTAGTCGATGTCAAGCTATGGCAAGCTACCGACAACTGGCGACCCAATCGTCGCGACTTGGGATGTACAACTACGACCACACCTACGACGACACCGACGACAACCTACGATGACACAGGCAACAACCTACGACAACCGAAGTCAACCAACGTCCACCCTCGACGAGCTACGACCCTGTCGGCGCCAACTGAAGACAATGCCAGTCGCTACTTGACTTCTCTTGATGCCGGTACCTGTCGCCGGTTGACGTAGGTAGTCGCCAATGGAATTTATCGCAGTCAGCACTGGCGACAACCTACGTCACCTGGCGACAACCTATGACAGCACCTACGTCAGGAGAAGTCAAGCTACGCTCATTGGCGTCAAACCCACTCACCGACTGTCGCCGAAAATGTTTGAACATTTTGAAAATCCAGCGGCGACCAGAAAGACGCTCCAACTCTTTGGGTGACTGAGGAGACTACACACGACCATACAGGCGACCATGTGGCGACAGCCTAGACGCCTGTAGTCACCTAAACAATCGCCTGTGGGACAGGCCCTTAAGAAAAGCAAAAATCTTAGTGTCTTTTAGTTTCATTAAGAATTAAGAAAGGCTGTTATCATTTTTTGTTTCACTCCAACTCTTTTAGGACCTTTGTTTTCAGATTGACTGCCTTCGGAACTGTTCCATATTCCACACTTTGCAACTCGACCACTTATCTAGGCCTTGAATTTGAATCCTGATCAGCACTAGTGCTCCTGTTCTTGCTATTGTATGTTATTTCCTGTGCCTCTAATTTTTAACATTTCATTGTTGAATCATCTTTCTCTTTCGCAGTGTGGATGTGCGGCGCCTAACGGCAGCGGCTCGACTACAGACGTCTGTCTTTTTTTAAATTTTTGACAATGTCTTGAGCCTAGTTTTTATTATTTTTTTAGCTGTGTATATGTGGGGGGGGGGGGGGGGATGTGGGGGGAAACCGTTAATCTCTTCCCTGTACGGGGACCCGACTTTTTCCCTGTCGGGTCGCCGGTGTCATTGGGCCTAACATCGTGGAGCCGGCAGCGGCCTCCAGCCGGGACCAACCTGAGGGCTCCAGTCACGGAGCCTGCAGACCTGACATCGCGGAGCTGGCCGACTTCGGAACGGGAAGAGCTGTCTGTGGTGGCGTGCGGCTGCGACCCGACTTCGGAGCTTTGGAAGCTCCGGCCGCAGGCCCGGTGGACAGGAACATCGGGAGCTCCAGGTCCCTGGTGGGAGACGGCTTTTCGGAGCTCCCGAAACGGCAACTTCTCCCGCTGGAATCACGGGGTTTAAAGGACACGGAGCCGGGGCCTAACATCGTCCCGCGTGGTTTAATGGCTACAGGACTTACCATCGTCCACCGAGGGCATTAACATCGGAGCCCCAGTTCGCCTAGACGCTGCAGTTGGACTGCTGGACTGTGGGTGAAGAACAAAGGGAAGAGATAAGACTTTGCCTTCCATCACAGTAAGGAGGTGTTGGAGACTCACTGTGATGGATGTTTATGTAAACTGTGTTAAGTGTGGGTCTTGGGTTTTTTTGTAATGTAAAAACTGTGGAAAATGCAATTTTGTTCAAACCAAGTTGTTTGAATAGAAATAAAAGGCATTCTATTCTATTCTTTCACCAGTCACAACCAAGGCTAGTCTTGCCTTGAGCAGCCTAGGCGTCTTGCTCTTATACTCCTTATATAACATCACTGCTTATCCACTTATTTTTCTCCTTTGGTCATTCTCCGTATTATCACAGTGTGGCATCTTGGAGCAGCTGGTAGAGCTGCTGCCTAATAGCACCCATGTTCGATTCTGGCATCTGGTGCTGTATACGTGGAGTTAGCACGTTCACCCTGTCATTGCGTGTGTTTCTTCTCGGTGCTCTGGTTTCCCTCCCACATCCCAAAGACATGCAGATTAACACAAAAGCTTTTCACACAAAAGCTTTTCACTGTACCTTGGTACACGTGACAATAAACAAAACTGAACTGAACTGAGATTAGCTTAATTGGTCTCCAGTGTGTAGGGAGTGGATGAGAAAATGGGATAACATAGAACTAGTGTGAACAGATGATCGGTGATGGCATGGACTCCGGGGCGAAGGGTCTGTTTCCATGCTGTATCTCTAATCTAAACTTTGGCTTAATTTTGTTTCCCCTTTTGTGATCTGTTTGGGGATGTTTTTCAGTGTTACATGCTCTTTATATATACATATCGATGATGCCCAGAATATCAACAGAGCTGAAATACAAAACTGTGATCAGTTTTTAAAATGCCAAATGAAATCTTGTGAGTTAATAGGAAACAGGGTTATTAGATTCCAAATTAAACAAAGTACCTATTGGGAGGCTTAAAAGGAAAGGCTTGATTAGCTAATTCGTTGTCTTGAAAAAATTAAATACATTTGATTAGAACAATTTTACAATATTGCTGCCTCGGGTTCTCTCCATTGTATGTGGTGCTTAAGCAATGTTTAATGCCAGCATGTAAAAGGTGGAAATTGCACCAGTGATTGTAATAGTTTAAAAATGTTAAGGTGGTAGTAATATTTAAACTGTATAATTACTACTTCAACCCACCTCTGGTCCACCCGAGTGAATGTAAAATTAGCTAAATAAATTTTTGAATGCGAAATTTAAAATCTTTCAGCGTAGAACAGGACTATTTCAAGATTGTAATAAAGCTTTATGTTGCAATGATATTGGGAATTACTCTTCAAGACCCATCTAAAGGGCTGATAGATGTTATTACAGTACATGAAGATTAAGCCATTACGCAGCCTAATGGAGTACTAGAAGAAATATTGTACATCTAGCAACTCATCAATATAAGCAAATGGGCAATTACCAAGAACACAAGCTGCCTGCTGTGCTGAGCTCTCTAACAAAATTGAGCCTAGCTAAGTGTCTGCCACTGGTTTAATAGTTGAGCTCGCAATAAAATGAGAGAAATTTCACATTGGAGATCCTACTCTGCATTTCAATGCATCATAGTTAATGGATTAAAATAGTGTTTCTTTCCCTTGGGTTAATGTTAGCAGAGAAGGTGATCTTAGTAAAATTCTTAGTACAAAAAATTGCTTCACAAAATACAGTAAACCCTCGTTATAACGGAACACAGGACAGGGAGGAGAATGGTGTCGCTAAAGTCGATTGTTCGCAATAATCAAGTGAGGGACTACCGAGTAAACTAGTATTATTGTATAAATAGTGGAAGCGGCCAGGGAGGTGGAGCGGGCTGTAGATGGTGTTGGCAGCTCGGCCTGGAAGTGGCCAGGGAGATGATGTGGGCCGGGGGTGGTGTCGGCAGCCCGGACTGACGGAAAGGTCGGTACGTCCGTCCGCTATAACCGGAATCCATTATAAAGAGGCCCGTAATAAAGAGGGTTTACTGTAAAGTGCATTTTTACCACGTCGTTATTGATGGAAACAGATTTTTATGAACTGAAGCCCATTTCACACAGTGACCACTGTTTTTATTCTGCTGGATGAATTGCTCCATACATCCATTTTACTAAGCACAAATCTGAATTTCAGCTCTCTAAGCAATCTGTTGCAGCACTTGTTTGTTATAAAATGATCAATATTACGTGGGTTGAATTGGTCATAAAGCGATTTCAAAGGGGAACCAGAGAACCACTTGTTTTTGGTTTGCCAATTTCTAAACTATCTTGGGAAAAACAGCTTCGGGAATAAAATTGCTTCCATGTAATTTTCCTGCGGTAATCAGACACCACTGTCTCTTAAGAACATTGTCTGTCAGATTCACCACAGATAGCCATTGAAATCAATACGTAATTGCTTCTGATGATGCCTGTGCAATGGTATTCTATTAAACACTATAACATACATTTTTAGTATTTTTAACATGCATTACCAAAAACTAAATTGTTGCTCTTAACAAAATACCTTTAGTCCCGTTGGGTGGGGGAAAAAAACATTGTTATTGCAAGTCTGAAGCACTTTAGCCCATAAATCCTTTATTTCATTGACACAATTCTTTTTATAATATGATTTCGTATAACACTAGCTTTCGTAGGAACATAACTGTTACGTTATAGCAGAATTATCTGCAACAAGAGTCAACTTCAGTCACTGGTCTGAAATCTATTTTCATTGACAAAGTGCAAATGCTTTGACTTTATTTTTGAACATATATTCATTCATGACTCGTTGCAGTTCCTGAAGTCTTTTTAGTCAACATACGTGTAATTCTGCAAGAAACAATTAGTTTGCACAAAAAATGTTATGATAGGATAATAACATTTGCTAGCATATGATGTGCTAATGAGGCATACTTGCTTAAAAATCTTACTTTATAGAATTTAAATTCTCATTGCTTACCAAATTTTGTAGTTCCTAAAGGTACTGGAGGTTTAACTCTAGCAGATTGTATGTAACAGGTGCTCCGCTGAAGGTACAGATTGAGCTAGCTGATAAACTATCAATTTTGGATGACATAAAACAATAATTATTGATGTCCTAGAAGTCTTTGAGATTGTAGCACCGAGTCACCTTCTTGAACAACTTCAGTTTATAGTGAAACTATACTTGCTATGCTATTTGGTTATCAGGATGTTGACCCATTACCTATGGTGACTTATTTCCACATTTGGCCAATGTCCAATTTTGACAGCAATTTACAGATAGTGGCATTTCCATGCTGTGGACCTTTGAGGTGATGGCGATTTTTGGTATGATGGATGATGTCAAGGAAGTCCTGTCCTACCACTCCACCTCATCATGTAAGAAGTATATATTGTTGCTAATGTACACTTTCTAATCAGTATAGAAACATAGAAAAATAGGTTATGGTGACGGTGGTTGAGTCTAGGATACTGCCCAGATGATGAATGTTTTGTCATAGTTTTATCTTTTAAGAGTATTTGATAGGTTTGAATACAAATATTAACCTGCAAGTGATAATGTTGCATTTCATGCACAAGCGCAGCTCGGTTTCTCTGTACACTAACATTGAGCAGTTCTTTCCATTTAAAACAATATCCTATTTGTCTTCCTATTGAAATAATAATCCCCAACTGTGAACCTGCTCACAATCACTAGGGTCCCTGTGACTGTGGTTCCCTGAAACATACTGGGTTCACTGCAACATTTATCTTTTTGCTGTGTACCATACCTTTAAAGTGTTTTAAAACAATTTGGATTAATATGAATAGCATTCAGTAGCCTGTAAAATCTGGTGGTCCTGGACTAGCAATATGTGCAGGATTAAGTGTTTTACTCCAGTTTGCTTCTGTGGGGCAGTTATCTAGGTCTGATCGAATTGTGCAAAAAAAATGGGATAGGAAGCCTATTTCCCACTATTCCTGGCATGGTAAATTGACTAGATTAAAAAAATAATAATAAAGTTGAAATTCATGGATACAGACTATTGCACAAATCTGACCAAATGTATTATTTCCAATTCATTGTTTTTACAGCAGTGTTGTTTCTCGTCCTTTGAATATACAGGAGGAGGTTTCACTTGGAGAAATAGTATTTATTTATAGTAAGATATTTAATTCACTTGCTCTCTTTGTGCCCTAATTAGATTTCTTGTTGGAGATCAACAAACTGCTTGACTAAACAGTGTCGTTGGGCATATGGGCGACAGGTTTTCATGTCGGATATTGCTTTGAGCAAGAATGGAATGATTTTTGTAACACAAGATGGGAATGGGTTTACGGGAAGCTGGACTGAATCAGAAAAAAAGAATTTGGAAAAGAAAGGTAAGCATTTCATTCTTGTTTGAAATAATATATACGGATTGAAGTTTAATGTTGCAACACAATTAGTTGACATCGGCGGCACTGTGGTGCAACGAGTTACAGTGCCAGAGACCCAGGATTGATCCTGGCTACGGGTGCATGTCTGTACTGAGTTTATATGTTCTCTCCGTGACCTGCGTGGATTTTCTCTAGGAGTTTCCGGTTTCCTCCCACACTCCAAAGATGTACAGGTTTGTAGGTTAATAGACATGGTATAATTGCAAATTGTCCCTAGTGTGTGTAGGATATTGTTAATTTGTGAGAATCATTGGTTGTCACGGATCGGTGGGCCGAATGGCCTGTTTCCGCGCTGTATCTCTAAACCAAACTAAACTAAAGATGACTTTGACAAGTTTATTTTAGCTTTAGTGCTCCAGCAATTCATTTGCACTATACTTGTAGTATGTTTCATTTAACATGCTCAGTAACGGTATCTATGATTGATAATCTTTCAAATAAAAAATTCTGTCTGAAGAAGTTAAACATGAATAACTTTGTTCTAATTTTTGCCTTTTACCCATGTCATTTTTCCAGCCTATTCTCCTCCCTAAAACAAAACAATCCTTATCTAACTCTTGGCATTTTAAATGTGTGGATATCAACAGCACATTTCATTTTCTGAAAGAAGGCTGAAATCAACCTATTAAAGCCAAAATTGGAATGTTGGCTTAAGGCAGGTTTTTCTTTCCAGTGCCTGAAAGCAAAAATTGGCAGTTGTAATTGTTCATTGTAGATTAAGCCACAAACTGCTTGTGATTTTGTTTCCATCCATTAATTTTAACAGCCAAATTATCAAGGACATTTTGTGCTTAAATTTGTAGCAAGCAATTTTATCCTGCTGAGCTCTTGCATCTGATTCTGCCTTGGAATGATCAGGTTAATACTTAATGTTCTGATTTTTGTTAAATTTGAGCTTCAGTATGTGGTAACTGCTTAATTAATAGTATCTTTAAATGGGCCAAGAATGGTTCTCCAGATATGAACAAAAAATCATAGTTAACAGGAACAAAATAGAAAAGTATTGTCTAGTGCAAATTTACATAATTGATTTGAAGTTACTAATTATTTGATTCAGGGTTGTTTATTGTCATATACAGTAGGGTGCATTGCAATTGTTTGTTTTCATAAAGTTCATCGAGTGAGTACACAATGTACATACAATAATAATAAGTACAACAAGAATGCAAAACACCTGAATGTGTGTAGGTTAGGTTTAGGTTATGATAAACCACCATAGTTTTAGAGGGATATGGGCCAAGCGCAGGCAGGTGGGACTAGTGTAGATGGGATATGTTGGTTGGTGTGGGCAAGTTTGGTCGAAGTGGCCGTTTCCACGCTGTTTGACTCGAGGAATGGTACAAAGATTATAGTGCAATTGGAAGTAGTGTAAAAACAGTCCTCAAATGCAATAATAGAATAACTGAATGAGCTAGCGATAAGAGGAAGAGTATTTGGCAGCAGCTCCTTGAAGATGATTGGTTTGGAGTATGGAGTTTCTTGTGGAAGAAGCTATTCTCAAGTCTGTAAATTTCGGCTTTCAAGCTCCTGTATCTTTTTCCAGAAGGTGGAAGGGGGAAATTAGGATTGGCCAGGGTGGTAAGCCATGATCACATTGAATGGTGGTGCTGGCTCGAAGGGTCGAATGGCCTACTCCTGCACCTATTGTCTATTGTAGGCATCCTTGATGATATTTCCAGCCTTCATGATACAATGCACCATGAAGATGGACTGGACAGAAGAAAGTGATGAGCCGGTGATGGACCGGGCAGGGTTCACCACTCTCTGCGGATTCAGGTCGTCAAGAGCAGAGCGCTTTCTATACCAGGCTGAGATGCATCCTGTCAAAATACTTTCTATAGTGCATCTGTGGAAGTTCAAGAGAATCCTGTAGACATGCCAAGTCCTTTCAGACGCATTGGGGAAGTACATTTCTTAATCACAACTGTGTAGGGTCCAGAGTAGGTTGCTGGTGATGTGTGATCCCAAGGAACTGGAAGGTGTCGACCATCTCTACAGCAGCGCCATTGATGAAGATTTGGTTATATTCTCCTCCCCATTCATTAGCTGAACAACCAACTCCTTCGTCTTGAAGACGTTAAGAGCTAGGTTATTCTGGCACCATGACACAAAGTTCGTAATCTCCTTTCTGTGCTTCATCTCTTCGATTTTGTTGATCTGACTGACGACAGTGGTGTCGTCAGCGAACTTAGAAATTTAGTTGGTGTTGTACTTAGTCACACAGTTGTGGGTGTGGAGTAAGTAGAACAGGGGAATGAACACACATCCCTGAGCAGCCCAGTGTCGAGGGTCTGTGGAGGAAATGTCTTATCCAATTCTAAATGATAGGTCTGCCAGTCAGGTAGTCCAGCAGCCAGTTCCGTTGTTAATATATCTAATTCAACACAATTCCATATTACCTGTGCCATCATCCAGCTCACTTCTATGTTGGTCCATCTGGTGGTGCAACCAAGGAATTTGCCTCCTTCAAATTTGGATGCTTCCGAATGAGTAACTAGTATGTTTCATCTAAACTAACGGCTCTTATTCAATGTGAATTGATTATGTACATACGAAACATAATTGTGTGTACAACTTTAAATGCATAACTTTGCATTTACATAAACATTTTTTAATATCTTTCTTCACAATTGGTTGATTACACGGGTGGTCATGGCAATTAAAATGTTTTTCTTTGAAACTCAAAAACTGCTGGAAGTCTGAAATAGAGTAAGGTTTCAAAGGTCTTTTATTGTTACGTGTATCAATTAAGGTACAGTGATACTCGTATTACCATACAGCCATACTAAAAAACAAGCAACAAGCCACACAACTACATAAAAGTTAACATAAACATCCACCACAGCGGATTCTCCACATTTCTCACCGTGATGGAAGGCAATGAAGTCCAATCTTCTTCCCTCATTTTTGTCCGGCGGTCGGGGCAGTTGAACCATCCGCAGTTAGGACGATCGAACCTCCCGCGTTGGGGGGGGGGTTGAAGCTCCCGCGGCTTGGAGCTCCCGAAGTCGGTCTCTAACCAGAGACTGCGAGCTCCACGATGTTAAAGTCCGAAGGCTCCCGTGGTTGGAGCTCAGAGGTCGATCCCTGGCAAAGGAGTCGTGAGCTCCTCGATGTTAAAGTCCCGCAGGCTCCCACAGTTGGAGCTCTCAAAGTCGGTCGCCAGAAAATGCCTCCAGCTCTTCGATGTTAGGCCGCTATGCGGACGGAGATATGATACAGAAAAAATCGCATCTCCGTCGAGGTAAGAGATTTTTAAATAGTTTCCCCATCCCCTCCCCACCCCCCACATAAAACAAGCTAAAGAACACTAAAAACACACATTTAACACATACTAAACAAAGAAGGGAAGGGACAAACAGACTGTTGGTGAGGCAGCCAATCCTGGCGCCACCCGGTGGTAATCTCTGGAGTACACTCTGGAGATGTTCAGCAAGTTGGGCTGCATCTATGGTAATCTGCTATTGACCGCATCAAATGACCTTCTATCTTGTTTGGTGCTCGGAGATGGGAAGAAAGGAGACTTTTTTTTTGTTTGAACTATTGATCTCTGACGGATGGACCTATTTTAAGTTTGCCATTCATAACGCAAGTCTTTAGAAATTGAAGGGAGACCCGTCAGTTTGTTTTAGTACTTGAGTTAAATCTGTCACTTGAGGAATTAAAGTGCAATGTAGGTGTTTAAAAATAAAATATCACTGGCATAACAAATGATATTCCTGCTTTTCATACATCAAAATATAATTGCTGCAATGCCCTTGTAAAATTTGCTGATACACTTCTCATAAATTGTTATTTTCAATGCAGGAACAGTCTGTGTAATGTCTAATTACCTCCCATTTGGATTGTTAGCCTTATTTGATTAAAATGTGTAATAATGCTTGAATTTTCCTTTTTATTAGATGAATTGTCCTGTATTCTGAAGAATCCTATGGATCAAGTGATTAACACTACGGAGTTGAGCAACAACTTGTATGAAAGGATCAAACTGGAGAAACTACCTTGCGTTCATCGTGCTGTTTCCGTTGCAAGTGATTCAAATGGGCGCAACTTTGCTATTTTGCAGTCTGATCCTAAAACTAGGTAACTTTAATTACTTTGTGCAGTGTCCATGCCTAACTTGCATTTACGCAGCAGGACAAGTGACATAAGAGAAGAAAACTACTTTTGAAAATAGAAGATAGAACAGTACAGCACAAGAACAGACCCTTCGGCCCACAATGTCTTTGCTGAACATGATAGTCTATCTGCACATGATTCATATCCCTGCATAGGGCTCAAAAGGGCTTCTAAATGCCACTATTGTTTCTGCCATCACCACCAAACCTGGCAGCACGTCCTGGAACCCTCTATATAAAACACAATTGCCCCTTTAATCTATGCCCCTCTCACCTTAAAAGCTATGCCCCTCTGTTTGTGTTACTTTTGCTATATCATGGCTAATTAGATTGTAAACATTCTAATTATTGACTTTCCGCGTAGATTATATTATTACTCGCTAAAAGGATATTTTTTTCAAAATTAATTAGATTTCTCAAAATCTCAAGAAATATAAAATAGCAGATGTGGTGTGGCAGGACATTATGTCATTTAGGAACAGGAGTTAATTATTTGCTCTGAAGTGTGTCCAACTGCCTCAATCTCTTCACATTATTTTATACCCCAATAAAAGATATAGACCAGACTTGGTTGAAGTGTTGCCCCATTTAGCAGCTTACAGCCCAGTGGTATGAATATTAATTTCTCTAACTTCAAGTAGCCCCAGCATTCCCTCTCCATCCCTCCCCCACCCAAGTCGCACTAGTTTCTTGATTTCATCCAACAAACAGTTAACAATGGCCTGTTTCCTTTATCATTGTTACTTTTAACAAATATCTTTAATTCATTGTTCTTTATCTCTCTACATCATCGTCTATATCTCTTGTTTCCCTTCCCCTGACTAGGCTGAAGAAGGGTCTCGTCCCGAAAGGTCTCACCCATTCCTTCTCTCCAGAGATGCTGCCTGTCCCACTGAGTTACTTCAGCTTTTTGTATCTCTCTTAGTCCACTTTTAACCAGCATCAAATTGTTGAAAGATCACTTTAAATGACACTGGCAGAAATTGATCACTAGTCAAGAGTCAAGATGTCAATGATGACCCCCCCATGCTGTATGATAACGCTATGTGCACTTAACAGATATAAATGGAATGAAACTCTGATAACAATGTTACAATCAATTATTGAAAATCATTTAGTTATACAGAAAACATAGTATTAAGTGAATGTGTGGCTGGAGTAGACACCAGAGTAGAGGTTAAACGCTGGCTGAAATTCACCAAATTCCATTTCTTGCTCCCTTTAAACTCTTGGTTTGCTGAAAAAAATAATTATACTATTATGTACTATATAAAATAGTGAAATATGTATGTTTGAGTCTTAACAGGGGTAACATTCAATGGTCTGGAAACTAATACCACAAGTCCTGGATTATTGAGGTTTTACTGCATAGATGTCCCAGTTATATAATGTTATTGACTTTGTTTAATTTCTTGTTTTATTTTAACTTTTATTTAATATGTAACTGTTTTATTACTTTGTAGGAAATTAAGCAATGTAATAATTGAAACATACTTTACCTGTTAGGAAAAGCGACAGATATTATCCTGCTTTAAGGACTAGATTTAAATTGACTTATGAACAAAAAGTGATAGGAATTTCAGCAGCTGAGATGGCATCTGTACAGGGGAAAGAGAAAAGCAGAAGACGGGATCAAAGGGGAATTGTTTTTGCTAATGAATTAGCAGGCTAGGTGCACATACAAAGAAATGGAAAGTGAAAACAAGGATCTGAGATGCAGGAACCTATACAATTATCAAGAATTTTATTTGGATGAAAATATTAAAAGCTTGCTTCAAAGAAATTGTTACTTCAGGCAAAAAGCAGAACTCTCATTTGTGAGCCATGTCTTCAAAATTTGTATTGTTTTGCTTTCTAAAATGCCTCACTAGATGTAGCATTACACCTTTCAGATATCTTTAGATTTAGTGATGCGATAATTATAAGATTTGATTTTCCACTACATAATCAATTGGGTTAATTGTTAGTACTGGAATCTTTCCAGTGTTTTGTACACACATCCAGATTTAGATTTCCAGAGCAGTAACTGGGCAGTTCCTATTCAGTGAGGTGCTGTCTACCAGCTGAGGTGTTGAACCAAGGCTGTCTCCATCCTGTTGGGTAGACATTATCTATCTTATGCAAGTATTTTGAGATCTTCCTCACAATTTAAAAATTTGAATCAATGGTTTATTTGTTATGTCATTTATGTGTTGTTAAGTTACTTGCACTATAACAATTAACATGTTTAAAAATTACATAAGTCCATGGAAACAGGCCCTACGGCCCAACTTGCCCACTCCGACCACTATGCCCCATCTACACTAGTCTCACCTGCCCACTTTTGGCCCATATCCCTCTAAACCTATCTGATCTATGTACCTGTCCAAATGTTTTTATTAACGTTGTGATAGTACCTGCCTAAACTACCTCCTCCGCCAGGTTGTTCAATGCACCCACCACCCTTTGTGTAAAAAAAAAATACCCCTCGGGTTCCCATTAAATCTTCCCCCTTGTCCTTAAACCTATGACCTCTGGGAGAGGATATGATGTCCGGAGCTTATGAAAAACACTATGTAGGAGACTTGGTAGTAAATCTTAACATTTTGTTATATTGTAACCAGAATAATCGCACAAATGGCCTTTTGATGCATTGTTTCACTTCAGTTAGTGCTAGATCATCAGTCTGCTCCATTTACTTTAATCTAATTTCCTTGCTTTGCATCCTGTATCTGCTTTACATTCTTCCTTATCAAATACTTATGAGTATCATCTCTAACTTTCAACATATTTGTAGTAACACATTTCACTTTCTGATATGGTTTTAACTCTTTCCCTGATTATGATGATTATTAGATTGTTTACCCAACTTGTCAATCGGTGAAACCTATCTCAAAACTGCATAATTTTGATGATCAATAAGATTATCCTATTTAATCTCCCTTGTGGGATAAAGACCCTTTCTGATGTATTTTCTGTGCCATTTACACGCATTTAATATTCCTGCAAATTGGTTTATCTTGAACGCATCCAACTCTCCAAATATGGCCTAATGTCTAATCTATATGAATTGTGCCGTGCCATTTTCGTACATTTATATTTAATTGTAGAAAATGTCCTGACCCACTTTCTTTCTATGGTTCACCTATTAAACACGTCCATATAACCATCTAGCCCATTTTATTAAAACTTGCCTTATCTTTGTTATAGCTTCTTTACCAAAATGTGTTTCGCGTTTCTTAATGTTGAACAATATCTGCCCATTACATTTACCTATTTCTTCTGCTAAAAATAGCTTCACCAGGCTTGCTGTGTCATGGAATGTCATGAAAGGTTTTCATGGAATGTTTTATTTTATTTTTAGCCTCTATGAAATTCCAAATGCGTCATCTTCAAGTTTTACTGAAGACTTAGGAAAACTTCTCAGGGAAGTCAGTGAAACTGACAATATCCATGATGTCACGTGCCAGGTTGGCAATCAAATTTTTCCAAGTCATAAGTACATCCTGGCCATGCGATCCGACTTCTTTCGAAAGCTTTTCTTTCCTGATGGAGACCACGTGGAGATCTCTGATGCCCATTTGCAAGACGAGGATGTAGTGGGTTGTGACTTGTACGTTCTGGATAAGATTCAAGCCGACTTGTTTGCCTATATTTTACAATTCATATATACAGACACCTGTGACTTGCTAACAGACGGCTACAAACCAAAAATCCAATTCACAAATAAATTAGAAACTTATCAAGATCCACTAATATCCACATTGGCGAGCTCTATGCAGAAATTCAAATTTTGTGAAGATTTAAAAGGGAAATCTGCATCAGCTATTTTTGAAAACCAGCAGAGTCAGAAATCAAAGTCCAAAAATAAAACCAGCAAAAAGAACAAAGGGCCTAATGAAGAGGCAAATCCAGTTAAAATGCTGCAGGCTACAGCAAAAAAACTTGGTCTTACTAGTCTATCTACAAGGTAAGAATGGAGCGGAAACCCTATAAGAGGTGCAATAAGCGAGTGTGGTATTCTGAAAAATGCAAGGAATCATGGGATTTGTCAAAGATCATTCACGATGAAGAAAAAGCTAATGAAACGCTGGCTGTATAAACTGTGTATAAATTCATTTTTATTCATAATTTATGTGTAAAAATATATTTAATCTGAGGAACGGGGTGCCAGGTAGCGGGAGAGTGGGGTGTAACAGTGAGAGAGAGAGGGGGCAGATGCGAGTGGGAGACGGGGAGAGATTGGACTGGCGGAGAGACATTCTCGGCAGCTGAACTGCTGCATGTGTACAGACCTGCGTTTCATCCGTAGTCAGGATCGAACCCAGGTCTCGGGCGCTGCAAGCGCTGTTGAATTGCTACTGGACCATACCTGTCCCTTCCTGATTGTCCCATCCCTGTCTGGGGGCAGCCAGAGATGTCCGGGGTGACCCTGGACTGACGGGACACCGACCCGGAGCAGTGGCGGCCCCAGACTCTGCCTGTCCCACCGGGTTAACCGACAGTCCTGGACTGACGGTCTGTGCTGGCTGTAAGCCTGGGGCCGACACTGCTCCGGGCCAGTGTCCCGTCAGTCCAGGGTCACCCTGGACATCTCCGGCCGCCCATGGACAGGGATGGGACACTCGGGAGGGGACAGACGGTCCAGTAGCATTCAACAGCTCTTGCAGTGCCAGAGACACGGGTTCGATCCTGACTACGGATGACATGCAGGTCTATATACACGCAGCAGCACAGCTGCCGAGAATGTTTATCGCGAGTGGCGTATGACCTGGGCATGCACAGTCGGAATACCGAACTCGCTTATACCAGTGCATATTTTAAACTAATGCCTTTTTTTCTTTCACTGTTCCCAGCACTTATGATCCAGTTAATGTAAATCCCGTTTATATCCCTAAGGAGCAAGCTGATAAAGAAAATCAGGAGGGCAAAAAGAGGACAGGAGATAGCTCTACTATCCTAGATAATATTAAGGATAATCCCAAGAGATTTTATAAATGCTTAAAGGGAAAATGGTTAACCAGAGAGAGAATGGGACATCTCGTGAATCAAAGTGGTCAACTCTACGTGGAACCGCAGGCGAAGGGCAAGGTCAATGAATATTTCTTCTGTTTTTCCATGGCGGAGAAAATGAGGACCAGGGTACGGGGCAATCAATGGAAGTGTCTTGAGGGCAGTTAGTAATGTTACGTTCGAAGAGGTGCTGAAGGTTCTGACACTTATGAAGGTAGACAAATATCCTGGGCCTGATCATATAAATCCAAGGACACTGTGTGAAAACTAGAGAGGAAATTGCAGGTAAGATTTACGAGTATTCATTAGATAAGGGTGAGGTGTCGGTAGGTTGGAGGGTGGCAAATGTTGTGCCTTTATCTCGCAGGGGCTGCAGGTAAAAGCCTGGGAACTATAGGCCAGTGAGCCTAACGTCTGTGGTCAGAAGGTTACTGGAGAGTATTGTGAGCGACAAGATAAACATGCATTTGATGGACAAAGGTTGATTAGAGATGATCAGCGCGGTTTTGTAAAGTGGAGATCGTGTCTCACAAATCTGATTTAGTTTTTTGAAAGTTGGAACCAAAAAGGTTGATGAGGGTAGAGCTGTAGACATTGTACATATGAATTTCAGCAAGGTATTTGTCAAGGATCTGCATATGCTGCTCTGGAAAATTGGTTTCCTGGAAGGAAGCAGGGGGTGATGGTGGAAGGTTGCTCTAGGCTTGTGACTAGTGGTGTTCCTCAGGGTTTGGTACTAGGTCCATTGCTGTTTGTCATCTGTACCAATGATTTGGATGAGAACGTACAAGGCATAATTTGCAGATGACACTAAAGTAGGTGGTAATGTAGATAGTGAAGATGGTTGTCAAAAATTGCAACAGGATCTTGATTGGTTGGACATGTGAGCTAAGGAATGGTTGGACATGTGAGCTAAGGAATGGTTGATGGAATTTAATACAGAGAAATGCACTTTGGGCAGTCTAACGAGGGTGGGTTGTACATAGTGAATGGCAGGGCACTGGAGAGTGCTGTAGAGCAGAGGGATCTAAGAGTGCAGGTACAGAATTCTTTGAAAGTGGCATCATAGATAGATAAGGATGGTCCAGAAGGCTTTTGGCACATTGGCCTACATCAGTCCGAGTGTAGAAATTTGGAGTTGCGAAGGCCTGAGCTTTGAAGTTGAGAAGGCTAGGACTTTATTCCTTAGACCACAGGAGGATGAGGGGTGATCTTATAGAGGTCAAGGGTGTTTTATTGTCATGTGTCCCGGATGGGACAATGAAATTCTTACTTGCTGCAGCACAACAGAATATGAGAATATTTAAACATAGTACATAACGGGGGAAGAGAAAAAAAAGAAGTTCAATAAATAAGAAATATAGTGCAATAATAATATAGTCTTTTGCAGTTCAGAGCTTATTTGTTGTGTTTAATAGCCTGATGGCTGTAGGGAAGAAGCTGTTCCTGAACCTGGACGGTACAGTTTTCAGGCTCCTGTACCTTCTCCCTGATGGCAATGGTGAGATGAGTGTATGGCAAGGATGGTGAGTGTCCTTGATGATTTTGGCTGCCTTTTTGTGGCAGCGACTACGATAGATCCCTTCGAAGGTGGGGAGGTTAAAGCCGGTGATGGATTGGGCAGTGGTCACAACTTTTTGTAGTCTTTTTCGCTCCTGGACGTTCAAGTTGCCGAACTAGGTCACGATGTAACCAGTCAGAATGCTCTCTACCGTGCACCTGTAGAAGTTTAGGAGAATCCTCTTTGACAAGCCGAATCTCCGTAATCTTCTCAGGAAGTAGAGTCGTTGATGTGCCTCTTTATAATTGCATCGGTGTGCTGGGTCCAGGAAAGGTCTTCGGAAATATGCACGCCCAGGAATTTGAAGTTATTGACCCTCTCCACCATCGTCCCATTGATACGAACAGAATTGTGGGTCCTCATCTTTCCCCTCCGAAAGTCCACAGTCAGTTCCTTGGTCTTACTGATGTTGAGAGCCAGGTTGTTGTGCTGGCACCATTTGGTTAGGCAGTCGATCTCACTTCTATACTCTGACTCGTCCCCATCTGTGATTCCTCCGACCACAGTGGTTTCATCGGCAAACTTGATGATGGAGTTCGCACTAGATTTGCTAGATCATGAGAGGAATAGATCGGGCAAATGCCCAGAGTCCTTTGGGGAACTGAGAACGGGTGGGGGGGGGGGGAGGGATTGATTTAATAGGAACCTGAGTGGGTAACATTTTATCCAATGGTCATTGGGTATATGGAACGAGCTGCCAGAGGAGGTAGTTGAGCCAGGTATCATCATTATGTTTAAAAGACATTTTGACAGGTACATGGTTAGGATAGGTTCAGAAGGTTATCAGTCAAATGCGGGCAGGTGGGACTGGTGTCATTTGATGCTTAATAACCTTCCACATATTGTATATTGCAGGCTTGATGGCGTTAAATTGGAAAATTGGAAGATAAAAGTTGTGCACAAAATAAGTGGAAACAAATTTAAGTTCTCTCAGAAAAAGTGGTAGGTACAATAAAAATGTAAGAAAACACTGTGAAAATGTTCGTCATAAGTGGGAAATCGTAGCGCACATATCTCAGGTTTTTTTTAAAGAGGTGATCAAGAGGATTGATGAGGGCTGGGCAATGGATGGTGTTTAAATGGAATTTGGAAAGGTCTTTGAAAAGATTTCTCATGGTAGGCTTGTTTGGAAGGTTAGATCACTTGGAATCCAAGGTGAGCTTGCCGCTTGGATTCAAAATTTGCTTGGAAGAAGTAGTCAAGGGATAGTCATGGAGGGTTATTTTTCTGTTTGGAGGCCTTTGACTAGTGGTGTGCCATAGGGGTGGTACTGTGTCCTTTACTGTTTGTAATAGACATTCCCAATTTGGATGACAATGTTGTTTACGTTGATGGTAAGTTTGCAGATGACACCCACATTGCTGGCATAGTAAACTGTGATGAAGAATATCTTAAGTTTACAATAAGACTAGATCAGTTGGGAAGGTGAGTCAAGGAATGGCAAATGGAATTTAACTGACAAGGGTGAGGAGTTACACTTTGATATGTCAAACCGGAGCAAGAATTCCATAGTAAGTGAGTTCAGTTGATGAGTTTAGTTTATTGTCTGGTGTACTGAGTTGCAGTGAAAAGAGGTAGTCCTGGAGAGGGTAGCAGAATGGAGAATTCTGAGAATAAGGTGCATGGTTCCTGAAAAGCGGTGAGGAGGTGGAATAAGGTATTTGGCATGTTTGCCTTCGGGGGAAACTTTTTCACTCAGAGGGTAGTCCATATTTGGAGTGAACTGCGTATAGAAACAAATACAATTATGACTTAAAAAAATATCTGGACAAATATATGATGGGAAGGACTTAGAGGGGTATGAGCATAATACAGGCAAATGGGTTTATCCCAATATGTCAACTTGGTCGACGGTCAAGGTAGACCAAAAGGCCTGTTTTCGTGCTTTACAGGTCTATGATTCTAAGTGGATAATGAAATACAGACTGCAGAGGCTGAAAATCTGAAATCAAAGAGAAACTGCCAGAAACGGCCGTTAGGTAACATTGGAGGAAAGAGAAACGGGGTTAATAGGTCTGGCCGACCACTCTTGTCAGAAGTGGGAAAGAGAGAAAGTTGTACTTGTAGCTGGGGAGGCATTGGATAGGACAGTGGGCGAGGCCAGGGTTGCCTCGGGGATGAATTGTAAGCAAGGATGTCCCGATGGTAAGATTAATGGGATCTGCGAGAAGGAGAAAATCTGAACAAAATAACTTAAAACAAATGAAATTAGAGCTGTTTGAGAGTGAGAACACAAAGGAATGTAAAAGTTGTGAAATATAGAGCTGTAGGATATGCCTGGCAGGCAACCTGCGAAAACCGTGCCAATATCACAAATGTACTTTGTTCCAATGCATATGAGAGAGCAAAGTAATGAGATTCTATTACCAGACATAACTTCCCTTTCTCTGCAGCATTTTGAAGAGGTTCCTCCCTTCATCACTCACTGGCCGTGTCATCTGACTTCAACAACCACTGCCTGTATTGCACTTTCCCAAGCAACTGTGGAGATGCATCAACTATACAACTTCAGCTAATTTAATTTCTTAAACGAAACAAAGTGCTGGAGGAAGTCATCCTGTCAGACAGCATCTGTGGAGGAAACGGACAGACGATGTTTCAGGTCAAGGTCCCTCTTCAGATAGGTTGAGTTCCTCCAGCACTTTGCAATTTGCTCAAGATTGCAGCATCTGCAGTTCCTTGTGTCTCCAATTTCTGTATTAGAACTGATGCATCGTTCTGAGTTGCAGCCAGTGGTACATTCTGTGTGAAATGAACCTCATTTTCAGAGTGTAAAGTTTGTTGGATCTGTTCACTTCCAAAATTGTCCCCTTTTAATACTCAAATTGTTTTGAGGCATTAAATTTGGATGTCTCTTTAAAGCAATTAAATAAATGTTGCATAGACTATAGGTATCAGATCAGGATGGGAAAGAGAAGTTAGACAATCACCAGTCCAACATTTTGATATGGATTCCCATGCGAATGGGATGAAAGCTTCTGTCTGCAAGGATGCTTTTATCAAAAATGTGCCGACCTTCAATTCCCTTATGTGTATAAAATGTAGCCATAATTGACTGTACAAGGTTGCACTGGTTAACTACTGTGCTCTTCGTGCAGTAACATTGAGGCATATAACTTCGACTGAATTGTAATGCTTTATTATATCAGATAAACAGAGACTTTTAGTACATTCTTTAAAAATTGTCATCTTAAGTATGGTACCACAGGGCTAGAAATACTCATGAAATGGAACATTTGTGGAATGTGCCTTTTGGAGGGAAGGAGATGCAAACTCCAGAAGCCTTTATGTTTATAACAGCTATGTACTGTACATCAAAACAATCTTTACTCTGTTATAAAGATGATAAAGATTTAAGATTTTATTTAGTTTTCTGCAGTTGTTAGACAGTTCCATTGTGTTGATTTTGCCTGGATTGAGCTTGTTTCCCTTATCTTTGCTTTATTTCTTAGTTCCTATTTGTGTGATGTAACTTTGAAGTCAGAAGATGGAAAAGAGTTTCTCTGCCACAAATGTGTGCTGTGTGCAAGACTGGGTAAAGATGCTTGTTTTTAATATTTTGAATCTGTATGTTTTTATTTCCATTTGGGAATATTTATAATGGTTTTTCATTCCTTCTAGAGTACTTTCACAGTATGCTGAGTAACGCCTGGATTGAGGTACTGAAGAGGGATCTCGACCTGAAATGTCACCCACTCCTTTTCTCCAGAGATGCTGTCTGTCCCACTGAATTATTCCAGTGTTTTGTGTCTATGTTCCTTATAATTGTAACAGGGTTTGAAATTTCACATTAAGAGATATTTGCTTAATCTATAAATTAGAGGAAAGCTGTTACTGTGCAGTAATCGGCACGGACTGGAAGGGCCGAGAGGGCCTGTTTCCGTGCTGTAATTGTTATATGGTTATTCTGATACCATTACAACTTCTATAGTCCATCTAATTTGTATTTACTATTGAATACTACTGTGGTGCAAGGCCAACATTCATCAAAGTCATACCAAACAGAAACAGGCCCTTCAGCCCACTGTGTCTGGATGCCTGGATTAGAGGGATTCAGCTAGAGAAGAGGTTGGATAGACTTAGATTGTTTCCTCTGGAACGCTGGCGGTTGAGATGAGACTTGACAGAAGTAATTAAAATTATGAGAGACATAGATAGGGTAGACAGTCAGAAACATCCAAAAATAGAAGGCCTAGCAATACGGTGAAGGGGGAAAGTTTAATGGAAATGTGTGGGATGTTTGTTTTATACGGGGAGTGGTGGGTGCCTGGAATACATTGCAAGGGGTGGTAGTGGAGGTATATACACAATGGTGGTGTTTAAAAGGCTTTTAGATAGGCACACGGAAGTGCAGGGAATACAGGGATATGGATCATGTAAAGGCAGTTGAGATCAGTTTAACTGGACATCCTGTTTAGTTTGGAGATACGGCCCTTCGGCCCAGAAACAGGCCCTTCGGCCCACCAAGTCCACACCGACCAGCGATCCCCATACACTAACACTATCCTACACACAAGGGGCAATTTACAATCTTTACTGAAGCCAATTAACATACAGACCCGAATGCCTTTGGAGTGTGGGAGGAAACTGGAGCTCCCGGGGAAAACCCACGCGGTCACAGGGAGAATGTATAAACTCAGTACAGACAGCACCCGTAGTCAGGATTGAACCTGGGTCTCTGGCGCTGTAAGTAAGGCACAGCTCTACCAATGCGCCACCATGCCGCCCCAAAATATTGTGGGACGAAGGCACAAACATTGTGGGCCAAAGGGCTGTTCCATGTTCTAGGGATACTGATGTACAGTGCCCTCCATAATGTTTGGGACAAAGACCAATCATTTATTTATTTGCCTCTACTCCACAATTTGAGATTTGTGATAGAAAAAAAATCACATGTGGTTAAAGTGCACATTGTCAGATTTTATTAAAGGGTATTTTTATACATTTTGGTATCACCATGTAGAAATTACAGCTGTGCTTATACATAGTCCTCCCATGTCAGGGCACCACAATGTTTGGGACATGGCTTCACAGATGTTTGTAATTGCTCAGGTGTGTTTCAATGCCTCCTTAATGCAGGTATAAGGGAGCTCTCAGCACCTCGTCTTTCATCCAGTCTTTCCATCACCTTTGGAAACTTTTATTGCTGTTTATCAACACGTGGACCAAAATTGTGCCAATGAAAGTCAAATAAGCCATTATGAGACTGAGAAACAAGAGTAACCTTAGGCTTACCAAGCTGAGTAACCTTAGGCTTACCAAAATCAACTGTTTGGAACGTCATTAAGAAGAAAGAGGGCACTGGTGAGCTTACTAATCGCAAAGGGACTGGCAGACCACGGAAGACCTCCACAGCTGATGACAGAAGAATTCTCTCTATAATAAAGAAAAATCCCCAAACATGTCTGACAGATTAGAAACACTCTTCAGGAGTCAGGTGTGGATTTGTCAATGACCACTGTCCACAGAAGACTTCATGAACAGAAATACAGAGGCTACACTGCAAGATGCAAACCATTGGTTAGTCGCAAAAATAGGATGGCCAGGTTACAGTTTGCCAAGAAGTACTTAAAAGAGCAACCACAATTCTGGAAACGTGTCTTGTGGACAGATGAGATGAAGATAAACTTGGACCAGAGTGATGGCAAGAGCAAAGAATAGAGGATAGAAGGAACTGCCCAAGATCCAAAGCATACCACCTCATCTGTGATACACGGTGGTGGGGGTGTTATGGCCTGGGCATGTATGACTGCTGAAGGTACTGGCTCACTTATCTTCATTGATGATACAACTGCTGATGGTAGTAGCATAATGAATTCTGAAGTGTATAGACACATCCTATCTGCTCAAGTTCAAACAAATGCCTCAAAACTCATTGGCCGGCGGTTCATTCTACAGCAAGACAATGATCCCAAATATACTGCTAAAGCAACAAAGGAGTTTTTCAAGGCATAAAGATGGTCAATTGTTGAGTGGCCAAGACAATCACCCGATCTGAACCCAATTGAGCATGCCTTTTATATGCTGAAGAGAAAACTGAAGGGTACTAGCCCCCAAAACAAGCATAAGCTAAAGATGGCTGTTATACAGGCCTGGCAGAGCATCATCAGAGAAGACAACCAGCAACTGGTGATGTCCATGAATCGCAGACTTCAAGCAGTCATTGCATGCAAAGGATATGCAACAAAATACTAAACATGACTACTTTCATTTACCCGATATTACTGTATCCCAAACATTATGGTGCCCTGAAATGGGGGTACTATGTATAAACACTGCTGTAATTTCTACATGGTGAAAGTGAAACCAAAATGTATAAAAAATACCCTTTATTAAAATCTGACAATGTGTGCTTTAACCTCATGTGATTTTTTTTTTTTTCCTCTATTACAAACTCAAATTGTGGAGTACAGAGGCAAATAAATAAATGATGGGTCTTTGTCCCAAACATTATGGAGGGCACTGTAACTGATTTGGTTAAAGGTTGCTGCTATTTTTGGTGACTCAAATTTACTTCGTATTCTGTTAAGCTATTAAATATAACCACCGGGACACATTTATTGATTGCATGTATTATACATGCAATAAATCTTTGCAAATAATTTGTAAAATTTGAGGCAATGAATAATATTATTGAAGTGTAATTGAATGAATCTAAATCTGATTTGATTTTGATTTTCTTATCCATGTTCTCCCCCCCTTCCACCTACCAATCCCTCTCCTTTGTATTTTGTGTTTAGGCCTCAACTTGTGCAGCACTGGAAATGCCCATCCATTCTGATATTTTGGAAGTTATTTTGGATTATATTTATACAGATGAAGCTCCAGCTGTTAAAGGTCAGATTTATATTGCAAATCTTGTTAAGATATGCAAATATATGCAATTAATTTCTAAAAGCCTCCCATCTACTTTCCAATAATTTAGTTCTTGATATTTTAATCCTTCAAATATAAAACGTCACCGATCTTGGACAGGATTTTGCTCTGGTTTAATACATACAAAGATGCATAATACATAGATCTTAGAGAGGTGTATAAAATCATGAGAGGAATGCATAGTCGCATAGTCTCATGTCTAAATTAGAGGAGTCAAGAACCAGAGGACGTGGGTTTAAGGTTATGGGCTGAAAGATTTAATGGAAACCTGAGAGGTAACTTTTTCACACGGTCGTGGTGGGTGTAGGAACAAGCTGCAGGAGGAGGTAGTTGAGGCAAGTAGTATCGCAACATTTAAGAAACATTTGGTAGGTACATGGATAGGACAGGCTTGGAGGGATATGGACCAAATGCAGGCAGATGGATCCAGTATAGATGGGACATATTGGACGGTGTGGGCAAGTTGGGTCGAAGGGCCAATGCTGTAAGAATCTGACTCCATGACGCTAAATCAAGAACCCTTTCAAGGTTGAAAACTGCATGAAGGAAAAGAAGATTGGCTTAAGCGATGTTGTTTGTACATTGATCATTTTTTTTCATCAAAGACACGCTCTGAGATTGCAATGTCAGTGGCCTTATAGTCTTAAAAGCAAATTCTAGCATTTAAAATCAAGCACATTTTTATTTCACTCGAAATTGCTTGTCTTAACTATTGGGACAATTTTTGTAGTGTCAAGGAGGATGAGGCTTAGAAGCAACTAATTCAGGATCCTTTCTCTCTCTGAAAGGTTAATCGTTCATTGCATAGTAGATTTTAAGGAATTTTTCTGGGAAGTTGAATGCCGTAGTAGATTTTTAGCAGTTAGCACACCGAACCAAGGTCATAAGTTCATAAGTGATAGGAGTAGATTTAGGCCATTCAAGTCTACTTTGCCATTCAATCATGACTGAACTATCTCTCCTTCCTAATCCCATTATGTTTAAATTAAACCTAAATATTTGGGTTAAACACAAAGTGCTGGAGTAACTCAGTGGGTTTGGCGATGTTTCTGGTGAGGACCCTTCTTCAGACTTAGACTTCAGATTAAGAGTCTGAAGGAGGGTTCTGACCTGAAACATCACCTATCCATTCCATCCACTGATACTGCTTGAGCCACTAAGTTACTTCAGCACCGTGTTTTGCTCAAGATTCCAGCATCTGCAGTTCCTTTGTTTTCTTAAACACTTGATGCCAAAATTTGATGTTACTCATTGAACTTTGTCCCTCCATGCATTATCCTAGGAATATAGAACAGAACAACACAGGAACCCACGATGTCTGTGCCAAACATGATACCAAAACACAAGGCTAAGTTAATTGGGCCTGCACCTGCTGGAGTTTAAGGAGGCACTTTTAATTAAACACTAGAGCAAGGGGGGTGGGGTGGGGGCGTCACGCACATACTAACCAACCCCCCCCCCCCCCAAACACACACCAACCACCCCCCTTGATATTATATTAGTATTATTCATTGGCTACTTTTTTCCCATACCCACCCTGTCCACTGACGCATAGCCCCCAACTCGCAGGCATGTCTAGAGAGGGAGGGGGGTGTAGAGAGAGAGAGGGGGGGCAGAGACAGAGAGAGGGGCTGAGACAGAGGGGAAGGGAGGGGGATGGGGGGAGGATGTGGGAGGGAGAGGGGGGGGGGAAGAGGGGGGAGAGAGAGGAGGTGGAGGAGGGGAGCGGGTCGGCAGCTCCTGGGGGGGGTACGGCAGCTCGCGGAGGTCGGCAACTCGCAGCTGGGGGAGGTGCGGCAGATCGCGGGAGGGGAACGTCACTCGCACACAGCAGACGCAGACGCTCGGTTTCTATTTTCAAAGACATTTCAGATTTGTGAACATTTTCATAAATAACTCGAGATAAACCATGAATTTTTCAGATAAGACAATTTTGGACTCCACGGGGTAAAACTACAGGAATATGTAAAAAATTTCCCGTTCGTGCGTCTTTTTTTTGAGTAGATGAGATCACACACAAACAAATAAATACACGCACGCACGCGATCAGAGTTTTATAGTTATGTATAATATATAAGGATACTTGCGTCCATGACAAGATAAAATGCTTGGAGGATGAGTTGCGAGAGTGATCTCACAATTAGGGAGTGCCTGTTTAGGATTGAAATGAGGATTTTTTTTTTTTCTCCAAAGGGATTGTTAAACGCTAGGCTGTCAGTATGGGATCAGGACAGATAAATGGAGTTGAGTTGGATTAACCAACAGTCAAGGGCTGAATGGCGTCCTCTTACTGCTATTTCCTATTCTTTATGCCTGTCCTTAAAACCGCTTCAATTCATTTTGACGAAATAATGACTACATCAATGTTAACTCTAACTCCTTAGATGGCCTTTCATGATGTATCAAAAGCTCTGAACAGTCATTAGCTTTATGGTGAAAAATTGTCAAATTATTCTGTTGTTTTTGTGTTAATTACAAATGGAAATGATCTCATTCTGTATTTTCCCTATAGAGTCACAAGACATTGAGTTTATTTGTAATGTGCTGGTGGTGGCCGATCAACTGCTTATCAGTCGTCTCAAGGAAATATGTGAAGTGGCAATTACAGAAAAATGTGAGTTTCTTTGCTTAATTATGTAGTATCTATCTTTAGAAGAATCAGAGTCAAATGAATTGAGAGGTGGTACTTTGTGAAGGGAGAACTTAATTTTATTTATGACAGCTTTCACAAATATATGCACATCATGATTGTTTCCAGATATGATTAGTAATGGTCTTTTATTATTTAGGTTATGATTGGACAATCTTACATTTTGGTAAATATTTAGATTTATTAAAATCAATTCTCATGATGTGGTTGGTGTATTCAAGGCCAGTGTTTACTTTAGTTCAGAGACACAGCGCAGAAGCAGGCCATTTGACCCACCAAGTCTGCACCGATCAGCGATCCCTGTTATACTAGTGCTGCCCCACGCACTTGGGACAATTTACAATTTTTACTGAAGCCAATTAACCTTCAAACCTGTATGTCTTTGGAGTTTGAAACTGGAGCATCTGGAGAAAGCCCACGGGGTCCCGGAGAGAAAGTACAAACTCTGTACAGACAGCTCCCATAGTCAGGATTGAACACGGGCCTCTGGCACTGTTAGGCAGTAGACCTACTGCTGCACCACCGTCTGCCCACAGTGTTTGACGTCCATTTAGTTTCTATCCTGGGTGCCCCAACAAGGTAGTGGTGAGACATCATCTTCAGTTACTTCAGCTAGCTCTTTGTAGTGATTTGGTTTACCAGCTGATTCCTCGGATCAGTTCATTTGGATCAGCCACAGTGGTGTGCGGCCTGAGTTATGAGGGTGTCTAACTAGGAAATGATGACAGCTTTCTTTTCCTTAAGGATATTAGTGAATCAGTTGCGCTTCAATGATGACATGAAAGCTCATAATTACTTTTTTTGTACTAATTTTTCTTTCTAGATTTTTAAAACTTTGAATGAAATTCCAACTGAGCTGAAAACATGTTCTCTATTAATCTCGTCACACATTCCAATCAGGCATGTTTGGAGCTTGTAGTGTATAGATGAATATGGAACACTAGAAGTTAAATACAATTGATCTGCCTGCATTTATAGAGAACTAGGAAATTTCATTTCCTTTTGTTGCTAATTTTTACCCTGCTTTATAGACAATAGATAATAGGTGCAGGAGTAGGCCATTCGGCCCCTCGAGCCAGCACTGCCATTCAATGTGATCATGGCTGATCATCCACAATCAATACCCCATTTCTGCCTTCTCCCCATATCCCCTGACTCCGCTATCTTTAAGAGCCCTATCTAGCTCTCTCTTGAAAGTATCCAGAGAAACCTCTGAGGCAAAGAATTCCACAGACTCACAACTTTCTGTGTGAAAAAGTGTTTCCTCATCTCTGTTCTAAATGGCTTACCCCTTATTCTGAAACAGTGGCCCCTGGTTCTGGACCCCCCCCCCCCAACATCGGGAACATGTTTCCTGCCTCTATCATGTCCAAACCTTTAATAATCCTATATGTTTCAATAAGATATCCTCTCATCCTTCCATATTCCAGAGTATGCAAGCCCAGCCGCTCCATTCTCTCAGCATATGACAGTCCCGCCATCCTGGGAATTAACCTTGTGAATCTATGCTGCACTCCCACAATAGCAAGAATGTCCTTCCTCAAATTTGGAGACCAAAACTGCATCTTTTTGTATGGTCCATCGCTGACCTCTCCCTTTCCAACTTTTCATCTCCATTTCAAACGTTCATTATCAGCCTTTACACTTATAGCTATCTTGTCTAAACTTCCTCCGAACCTGCCTCCAGCGTTACATTCTCCCATTTTCTGATGAAGATGCTTTCCAGAGATGTCTTCTTGAACAGCTTCCCCTCTACGATGGTAGACCAAACTCTTGATTGTACTCATCTATTTTCCACACCTCTGCACTTAAATCCTCTCCTTATAAACACAACAAGGATAGAGCTCCTACTTTCTCCATCTGACTAGCCTCTCATTCAACAGATCATCCTTTATAATTTTCACCACCAGAAACAAATTCCATTTGATGGGACTTTTCTCTTCACAACTACTGGGTCTAACTTTTTTTCTCTTTTTTCCAATTCAGATGGTAGATATTTAGTCTGAACGCTTAACTATCCAACTCTCTCCATACATGCTGTCTGACTTGCTGAATGTTTGCAGCATTTTCTGTTTTATTTCAAGCATCTGTATTTATAAAATTTAGTTCGTCATGACCTCATCATATGCAGGATTAGGCATGGGGTTGGAGTCAAAATAGCCTTTTCCTGTTCGCGTGTGTCTGTTTTCTTTTAACGAATTAACTATATTCCATTTTCAGTAACTTTGAAAAATGCTGCAGAACTTCTGGAGTTTGCTGCAATGTATAACGCTGAACAATTAAAAGTGTCCTGTCTACAATTCATAGGCCTAAATATGCCAGCTTTGCTTGAAACAAGGTAAAATCAATTTCTTACTCCATTTAGAACTTCTATCAGGTTTTCTAACTGGTTCGATTTTATTTGTTATTGATGTTACGTTTTGCACAGAATGTTGATATTTATCCTGCTGCTTCACCATTGGCGACCTACTACTACATCCAAGCTCACACATCTACCACAACCCACCACCCACCTTACACAATCCTTTCCTTTGCCACCATTTTTCATCCCATCCATTTTATAATACTGTGTACAATATTGGTCTCCTCACTTAAAGAAGGATATTAATGCTTTGGATGCATTTCAGAGAAGGTTTACTGGACTGATGTTTGGAATGTTTAAGGAAAGGTTGGTTAGGATTGTATTTGAGGATATTAAACAAAAAACAAGGGATACATTAAACATATACTCTGAGAGGTCCTGACAGCGTGGATGTGGAGAGGATTATTTTTCTTGTGGGGGTATCTAACTGAAGGGTCAATGTTTAAATCTAACCTTTTATGGCAGATGAGCGTTGAGAGTCTTTGGAATTCTCTTTACCAAAGAATGAAGGAAGCAGATTCATTATTTTTTTAGGCAAAGTTAGAAATATTCTTGATGAGCAAGAGGATGAAAGGTTAGTGTAAGTAGGCTTAACCATAGAGCTGAGGTCACCATCAAGGGAGTCACAATCTTAAAGAAAGGCATAGAGATCTTGATGTGTTTAGTGGCGGACTGCCGCTTGTGAATCATTTGGTCATGTGTATGCTTTTGTTTTAGTATTGTTCTTTCTCCTCTTGAAATGCTTTCTGAGATCACCTGTATAATGAACTTGATATGCATGAAGTTTGTTATTTAGTTTCTGTAAGAATTTAGTTATGTTTATTTGATGGAACCATTGAAGAAATCATCATATTTTTCCTTGTTCTAAAAATAAATGGAAAGTTATTTTCAAGTTTCTTTTACAGCTCTAGCACAGGCCAAATCTCTGCAATGTGTCCAAAGTACAGGTGTGACCTACTTTACTGAAATGGCTTTAATCTGGATTTAAGGCAACTTCATGTATTGAGGAGGCCTGGCTCATGAGGCCTTCCAGCTCACACATTCGCCTCTAGGGAACTGTGGAAAGATCCTGTGGGGCCAACACTACCATTTTTAGGACATTATATCCTTATTTCTATTGATTACATTTAAGATTTGAGATTGTTAGATTGCTACGTATTGAAAATGTGATCAAAGATGGAGACAAAAGACAAGCTTTTTGATTAGTACACTACAAAACACACCACAAATACCAACTGAACTATGAACAGTCTAGGTTGCACTTGGGATATCGGGCTTTTGTTTTGGTTTATACTCTTTTAAAAAATGTATTGATTTTTTTTTACCGACTTTTTACAGACCTGTTATGCTACTATAAATTTGATTTCATTGTTCCATCTGACAATTAAACACTCTTGACTACCGTTGTTCGGCAGCATGAACACCAATACTGATTTACACACAAAGCTGGAGTAACTCAGCAGTACAGGCAGCATCTCTGGAGAGAAGGAATGGGTGACGTTTTGGGTCGAGACCCTTCTTGTCTCAACCTAAAACGTCAACCATTCCTTCTCTCGACCTAAAACGTCACCCATTCCTTCTCGCCAGAGATGCTGCCTGTCCCGCTGAGTTGCTCAAGCTTTTTGTGTCTATCTTCGGTTTAAACCAGCATCTGCTGTTGTTTCCTACCAATACTGACTTCTTGGGCCAATAGAATGTTACTAACTTTTGACGGTTTCTGTCTTCATATTTTTTTTAACTTATTGATAAAATAATGAAAGGCAAAAATAACTTCTTGATTTGAAATGTTTTTTTGTTTCCTGAAATACATTAATGAGGAGTAAAAAAAATGCACCATAAATTCCTCAATCTTGCCCGCAATTGTGGCACAGCCAAAATCTCCTATCCACGTACAGCTTTGCCTTATCCTCCGTGTGTGTCTGGCTCAGAATCTATCGTGTGATTGTATAATCCTTTCATGTGTTTCACTTCATTGAATGATATGCTATCTAAATGTAAACCATTTAGGTTAAAAAAAAAAAAAAAAAATAGTCAAATTGTTTTTAGCCATTTTAGATTGAATAAGAAGTGGAACCGACCGAGACATGCAAATCAAAAGATTTACAAGAAAAAAAGTGTGTTGAAAATAGCTACTGTTTTTCAGATCTCTGGATATTCTCAGCGATGAAGTGCTGAAGGAACTTTCAATTGCTTATCGAAATATGGTAAGAATTTTCAGATCTTTCGGATATAAAAGTGAGTGAACACATGGTGACAATCTTATTACTTCAGAATTGAACTAGGAAAACATCTTATCGTGTTGTAAAGGTCATAAGAATATGTCATGTGATAGCAGAATTAGGCCTTTCGGCCCATCAAGTCTACACCGCCATTCATTCATGGCTGATCTATGTATCCCTCCTAACCGCATTCTCCTGCTTCTCCCCATAACCCCTGACACCCTACACAAAGATAGAAATACATCCGGTCATAATTCAACCTAAATTCAGAAGTAAAATGTAGTCAAGTTGCATTATTGTGTCTTTCACTAATTTCTCTGGTACGTTTTTTTTGCTAATACTATTTTCCTTAAATTCTGTATTCTCATAAGATACTTCTCTGGTATTTCTATATTTGTTTGTCTTCTGCAAAATCCGTGCAAGTGCCGCACATGTAAATAGACTGGTAAAGAAGCCATATGGTATGCTTGCCTTCATTGATCGGGTCATTGTGTATAAGAAGTCAGGAAGTCATGATGCAGCTTTAAACGACTTTGGTTGGGCTGCATTTGGAGTATTGCGTGCCGTTCTGGTCGCCCCAATACAGGAGAGCTTTGGAAAGGGTGCAGAGGAGATTTACCAGAATGATGCCTGGATTAGAGGGTATTAGCTACAAGGAGAAGTTGGAAAACCTGCATTGTTTTCTCTGGAGTAGCAGAAACTGAGGGAAGACCAGATAGAAGTATATAAAGTTATTAGAGGCAGGGATAGGGTGAGCAGTCAGAGCTATTTTCCTGGGATGAAAATATTGAATATCAGAGAGCATAGCCTAAAGATAAGAGGGGCAAAGTTTAAAGGGATGTGCGGAGCATGTTTTTTTTACATAGAGGGTGGCTAGTGCCTGGATTGTGCTGCCGGTGGGTGGTGGTGGAGGCAGATATGATAGTGGCATTTAAGAGACTTTTGGATAGGCATAAACATGGAGGGATAGGATTATGTGCAGGCAGATAAGAGTTGATCTTGGTATCATGTTCGGCACAGATATTGTGGGCTGAAGGACCCTATTAGTGTGCTGTACTGTTCTAAGTTCTGAAGTATTTCTTTAAATCCTCCGCTATTTCCTCGTTACGCTTTATGAATTTTCCTGTAACTATCTGCAAGGGGCCCATATTTGACCTTGGTCAATTTGTACATTTTACATGCCTAGGGAATGCTTAGAATCCATTTGTAGGAACAAGGAACTGCAGATGCTGGTGTACAAAAAAAATACACATAGTGCCAGAGTAACTAAGTGGGTCAGGCAGCATCTCTGGAGAACATGGTGTCACTCCGCACTTGCCTATTGATGTTCTCCACGAATGCCTGATCTGCTGAGTTACTCCGCTTTGTTTCTCTTTTTTTTCCAATCCATTTGTGTTTTGCATTGGTTTATTCTCTTGTTATATCTCTCCTTTTATAGATATTTTTGGTCCTTCTTTGATGAACTCTGCAATGCTCCCAATCTTAAGATCTTCTGCTCTCTCTAGCATCTTTTTAAATCTCTTCTGTGTGTTTAAGACCATCTTTGTTTTTTTACTGATACCTTCGTGCATCTTCCTCTTGCACCAGCAAATTCGGAAATATGCCATGCCCATTGATTTCGTTTAGTTTAGAGATGCAACGTGGAAACGAGCCCCTTTGCCCACCGAGTCCACACCAACCAGAGATCCCCGTACATTAACACTATCCTACGCACACTAGGGACGTGGTCATGGGAAGAACATACAGACAGCACCCATAGTTGGGATCAAACCCGGATCTCCGACGCTGCAAGTGCTGTAAGGCAGCAACTCTACCGCTGCGCCACCGTGTCATCCTTAATTTCCAAGATCAATTCTATTCATGGACTTCAGAGTAGTAAAAAAACTTCGGATTTTAACAAGCATGATTTTTCATTCATAAATCTATATTCAGTTCAGCTCAGTTTTTTTTAACATCTTGCATTATAAATATCAGTGATTTGCATGCTGTTGTCTTTAAGCATGTTTCATTTTCACTCTCCTTCAATAATAGGGTCATATTTGCAACCCTCCAATTTAGAAACACAATTCCAGAATTCATACAAATTAATGGATGTCTGGTTATCATCATCTTGTCTCTAAAGATGCCTCTTTCAAAACTCAGACAAAAATCATTAGCTTTTTACAATTTAGTAGCTTTCAGACTCACCAACTTCTTTAGAACTTTTAATTTTGACTAATGCCTAGTTCCTTCAGTTTCTCCGTCCTGCCAGATTCATAATTCTCTAAAATATCTGAGAGGTTTTCTGTGGTGCCTTTAGTGAAGACTGGTGCAACTGTTCAATTCCTCGACCATTTCCATATGCCCCACAATAAATTCTACTGTCGCAGTCTGTAATGAGACCCACTTGTCCTCATTAGTTGTTTTCGGCCGATGTTCTTGCAGTTCGATTCTGTTTCTCACCAGTCCAAAACGAAAACTAAACACAGTCACATCTTATCTGATGCCTTTTGTTTCTCCTGTGCATCAAAATGGGCCTAAAATTTCCTTTGCAAACTTTACAAACCACTTGCATGGATATAACACATTAACTAATTTCTTTTGTCAGCTGTAGACATATTATATTTCATGTGGGGGACTTTGTGACGTGATTTTTTGTTTGATCGATGAAACTACAATACTTTAAGGAATACTTTGCTTTTATGTTTATTTTCTAAGTTCAAAAGCAGAGTTTTAATCTTGTGAGTTTTTAATTTACAGATTCCAGCAATGCAAAAAAGAATTATTACACCCTATCCAGATGGCCCAGATATCAGTTTTCTCAGAGAAGGGATTGATGATGACTGTGCAACCGGCAACATTGAATTGGTCATGGAGCAATCTTCCAAGTAAGTGCCTGTATGAGATGATGTTTTCTTTATCTTATGTTTTATCAAAAAAATAACAAATCTTACCAGATTTACATTCTGATCATCTGTGCTGATGATCTGACTATCTAATCTTTTTAATAAATCTTTTTAAATAGTAAGTTTACAAGTATTGAATCCACGATCTCCTGTTTAAAAAAAAATCCATGACCATTGTTCCAACCATCTGTTTATCAACCCCCCCCACGTGTATTCACTGATTACCTGTCATGCTTTGTCCTCTCCTTTCTTCCAGCTTTCTTCCACTCCCCCCCCCCCCCCCCTTCCCGCCCAAAATCAGTCTGAAGAAGGGACCAGACCAAAAACGTCACCTATCCATGTCCTCCATAAATGTTGAGTGCAGCACTTTGTGTCCTTTTATAATGAGTCCACGCCAGCTATCAACCACCCATTGTTGCCAATCTTCCCTGATTCTGTTCTGCTCCCCACTTGCATACTCAACTGGTGATTTATGCCATTTAACCTTTCAACCTTTCTTTGGGGGAAACTGGAGTACCTGGAGGAGATCCAGGCAGTCATAGAGAGAACATACAAACTCCATATTAATGACACCAAAAGTTAGGATTGAACCCAGATCACTGGAGCTCTACAGCAGCTGGTCTAACCAACTGGCCACTGTGGTGTATACCTTTGACATGATTCTCTGCTTTCATGGAAATACTTTTTTTTTCCTCCCCAATAATGTCACCAAAGTCTGAATACTGTTAAATAATTAAAACATTACAACAAGCACAACTTGACGGGACATAATATGCCTGGTTTTTCCTTTCCTTTCTGGCAAAAGTAAAGTTGAAATGTAGGTCTAATTTGGTGTGAGATTTGAGTTTGGGTTTCTTCTGCAGCAGGTTTGGGAAATCTCAGTGCTATTGTGTTAATTCCAATAGTTAATTCCAATATGTGTTAATTCCAATAGTTATAGTGTGCTGACAGAGGTCCTCTAGATTCTGTTGGTAAGCTTGGGACGAATGTAAATGTGACAGATCACCACAACACTATTGGCATTTAACAGCAGTATGTATCTTAAGTAATTCATTCTTGTTATGATCAGTGCAGTGTGTGCATCAGTGCCTGTGTATTAGGCGCTAGATGGGAACTTCCAGTGACTTCCTTCAAAAAGTCAACTATTTGAACCGCAATCTGTCAGAAATTTGGCAAACTGGGTAATTGACACTTTTTTTAATTCCTTTGCAACTGCATCAATTTAATAGCCATTGACACATCCTGTTGTTTTAATTGATTTGGATGCATCTTGCTGTTTGAACGTGCACAGCACCCCTTATAAGGAAGTATCATAATGCTTTAAGAAGTTACGGTAGTGGAATTAATTTCAAATGTTGACCAGCTGAGGGAGCAGCAGCATTGCTTAAATGTTATTGGCATCACTGTTTAACTTGAATTAATATCTACCCTGCCCTGTCAACCAATTTTTTACAATTGCTAATGCCTAGATACAGTAAGTAATTATTATCAACAGGATGCATGGGGTTAAACAGACAAATACGTTTTATATGCATGGTAATTAATTTTATAAATCATTTTGTTAATTGAAGCAACCACGGATGTTAAATATGGATTGCAGTTTATGACTCTTTGGATCTGTTTTTTGACCCACATATTGACGGGCAAAGTTTTTTTAATTAAGAGGAGGGATTGCCCTGGTTGAATTATGCTTTTGAAGCAGAAGAGTCCGAGGGGAGATTTAAATGAGACTTTTAAAATTACGCAAGATCTAGATACTGTGAACAGGAATGACCTATTTTCCAGAGTGACTCAGCGGGTCAGGCAGTATCTCTGGAGAGAAGGAATGGGTGCCGTTTCAAGTCTTCTTCTTCAGAAGGGTCTCGACCTAAAACGTCACCCTTCTCTCCAGAGATGCTGCCTGACCCACTGAGTTACTCCAGCATTTTCTGTCTACCTTCGATTAAAACCAGCATCTGCAGTTCTTTCCTACACATGACCTATTTTCCTCTTGGCAGGGATAAATAATTGGGGGCCGTAGGTTTAAGATGGTTACTAGAAGAATTTGAGGATTCGCTTTTCTAATACTAGTTGAGTGGTGAGTCAGAACCCTTCTGAAAGCGTGGTAAAGGTGGAAAATGCCCTAGATTTAAAAGTATATGGATGACCACAATGTAGCATATCCTACAGGGGTCGAAGGACTGCCAGAGCCTTTATTTATGCTTTTTTTTAGCATTGTTGGAAAATCCAACCTTAATTGACTTTCCATAATTTTGTCCTTGGGAAGGTGTGATTGATCATCTCCTTGAACCACTGCAGTACATCTTGCGAAGGTACTCCCACAGAATAGAAACAAAGAACTGCAGATGATGGTTAATGCATAAAAGGACACAAATTGCTGGAGTACCTCAGATGGTCAGGCAGCATCCCCGAAGAACATGAATAGATGACGTTTCAGGTCGAGACGCTTCTTAAGACTGAAATTTGAAGAAGGGTCTCGACATGAAATGTCACAAATCCATGTTCTCCAGGGTTGCTGCCTGACCTGCTGATTTACGGGGTGTCAAGGGTTAGGGGGAGAAGGCAGGAAAATGGGATTTGGAGGCAGAGATCAGCCATCATTGAATGTAGGAGTGGACTCGATGGGCCGAATGGCCTTATTCTACTCCTATAACTTGTGAACTTGTACTTCTACGGTGATGTTGGAAAGGGAGTTCCAGGATCTAGACTCGTAGTGAAGGACAAGCAATATGTTTCTAAGTCGGGATGTTATGTGACTTGAAGGGCTTCCTATGCACCCTCTGCTCCTGGTGTTCCTGATGTTGGAGGTCATGGGTTTGGGAGGTATTGTTGGAAAAGCCACAGTGAGTAATTGTGGTGCATTTTGTAAATGGTGCTCTCTGCAGCCATTGTGACTGATGGCGGAGGGATTAATTGTTACTGGTGATGGATATAGTGGTATTTACCAGCGACTTCACTATCAATGTTGTTGAACTTTTTCTTTCCATATGGTGTGTTTTCCATTGTGTTTCTGACTTGTATCTTGTATGTGATGGAAAGGATTTGAGTGTCAGGATATGAGAAACTTACCTCAGAATGCAGAGCCTCTGTCCTGTTGTTGTAACCCAGATAAATAACTGTGGTTGGTTGAGGTGAGTTTCTCAATGGTGATCCCTCAGAATATAGACAGCATGCAATTCAAATTTCAATGGAATTATCATTGCTAAGGATTGATGATTAGACTTTTGTTGATGATCATTACCTGGTACTTTTCTAATTGGCTCATGTCTAAATATTGTCTATGCCTTGTTGTGTGCAAGCATAGGCTACTTCATTTGCTGAGAAGTTAATGATATTAGGCATTGTGCAATCATCAGCAAGCATACCCACTTCTGACATTTTGATGGAAATAATGATGGATATAATTGGGCCTAGGACACTGTCCCAAGGAATTACTACACTGTTGTTGAAGGTGCTGAGATGATTCACCTCTGACAAACAATAATCTCCATCCTTTGCTCTGACCCAACCTCATGAGTGTTTTCCCTTTGACATTTTTATCTTTTACCTCGGCAACTTGATGCCACACTAAATCAAATGCTCCGGTCATAGCACAACCATACTTGCCTTGTCTGGGTTCTTTGGTCAACGTTTTGGACCAAGGCTGTGATGAAGCCCAGAGTGAGTTGGTCCTGTTTTTTCACACAAAGGGTGGTGGGTGTATGGAAAAAGCTGCCAGAGGAGGTACTTGAGGCTGGGATTATCGCAACGTTTAAGAAACAGTTGTCTAACTGTGCAGATACATGAATAGGACAGGTTTGGCGCGATGTAGACCAAATGCAGACAGGTGGGATTAGTGTAGCTGGGACTTGTTGGCCGGTGTGGGCAAGTTGGGCTAAAGGGCCTGCTTCCACACTGTATCACTCTATGACTCTATGGCTCTAACAGCCTAACCAGGCATTAGTGACTTGGTTGTTGGAAAGGTAGCACCACTTAATAAGACTATCAATAATGACTTCCATCATTTTGATGTTCTTCTTGCGTAAGGTGTGCACTGCTTAAAGTTGTACGACAACTTGTCCTGTTTCATCTTCTTTTGTGCACGTCAGGTTGATTGCATTAGTCGAAACAGGGTGGACCACGTGAAGGGTGCAATCTCCCACCCCATCATTTTGATGATTGAGAATAGACAGATGAGGTGGGAATTAGTCAAAATGGATTTGTGAACATGACATTTCTAGGCAGTTTTCCCACATAGTTGATTGTTGTTGGGTACTGTAGCCTTTAGGTGCCAATGTTATAATTGTACTTGAACAGTTTGGTTATTTCTGCAGCACAGGCCCTTCAGTACTATAGTTGAGTGTTGTTTGGTCCTCTAGCCTCTATTGTATTTATTGGCTGTGTTTGCCCTAATGACCTTCTGTGCAGTAAATTAATGATTCTGTAATTTGGTTAGGTGGTTCCCAAATTGTTTAATTCTTAACCAACTTTGTGCTAAATACTGTAAGGAAAATTGACAATGTGTTTGTCTGATTGGTCAAATATACAAACTAGAAGACCCCAGTGGTTTTAGGGAGGGTATGACAGGCATTGTACACGTTCAACATTTTTGGAACGGCAGTTATCTGAAAGGTGTGATTATTCACACCTATGTTTGAGGTGTGTGCCCTTTAATTTAGCAGAGCTTGAGTCTTACCACAGTACCAAGAAAATTGTGGAGAAAATTGTGTAGGAAGGAACTGCAAAAGCTGGTTTAAACTGAAGATAGAAAAAGCTAGGGTAACTCAGCGGGACAGGCAGCACCTCTGGAGAGAAGGAATGGGTAATGTTTCGGGTCTGAAGAAGGGTCTCGATGTCACCCATTCCTTCTCTCCAGAGATGCTGCCTGTCCTGCTGAGTTACTCCAGCTTTCTGTGGAGAAAATTCATCTTAGATGACCAGTCCTAAATGGTTGCTAAACTATTGACTTGAGTAAAATTCTCTCCACTGACTTGAGTAAAATTGATTATCAAGCAGGGGAGTGGAATGTAATACCAAAACTATGATGCATGTTTAGTGCTATCAATCTGTGAACATTTTCTGCTCCTCTTGCTTAATCAATGAATGTAAAGGACAGTCATGGAAGATGACTTTTGAAATAGTGAATTTAGAATGTTTCCTGCAAATGGTGAAAAGGAATGAAACGGGGAGTGGCTGATATTCTAGAATGCCGTTCAGCAGCATAGGTACCCACCAAAGAAGATAGCGTCACTTTTTTATGAAGTTGCCAGCTTAGTGAGGTAGCTCTACAGGTTAACGTATGACATAGAGTTATACAGCATAGAAACGGGCCCTTCAGCACAGCTCGTACATGTCAACCAAGATGCCCCATCTAACTAGTGTTAAAGAAGGAACTGCAGATGCTGGAAAATTGAGGGTACACAAAATGCTGGAGAAACTCAGCGGGTGCAGCAGCATCTATGGAGCGAAGGAGATAGGCGACGTTTCGGGCTGAAACCCTTCTTCAGACTGATGGGGGGTGGAGGGAGGCGGGGGGGAAGAAACAAAAAAGGAGGAGGAGGAGCCCGAGGGCCGAGGGAGAGGTAGGAAGGGGAAGAGACAGCAAGGGTTAACAGAATTGAGAGAATTCAATGTTCATGTCAAGAGGATGCAGACTCCCCAAGCGGAATATGAGGCGCTGTTCCTCCAATTTGCGGTGTTGCTCACTCTGGCCATGGAGGAGGCCCAGGACAGAGAGGTCGGATACGGAATGGGAGGGGGAGTTGAAGTGCTGAGCCACCGGGAGTTCGGGTTGGTTATTGCGGACCGAGCGGAGGTGTTCGGCGAAACGATTGCCAAGCCTCCGCTTGGTGTCGCCGATATAGATGAGTTGACATATAGACAACGGATGCAATAGATGAGGTTGGAGGAGGTGCAGGTGAACCTCTATCAGACCTGGAACGACTGCTTGCGTCCTTGAATGGAGTGGAGGGGGGAGGTAGAGCGACAAGTGTAGCATCTCTTGCGGTTGCAAGGGAAAGTGCCTGGGAAAGGGGTGGAGCGGGAGGGAAGGGAAGAATTGACAAGGGAGTTGCGGATGGAGCGGTCTTTGCGGAAGGCAGACGGGGGGGGGGGGGGGGGGGGGAGATGTGGCGAGTGGTGGGGTCACGTTGGAGGTGGCGAAACTGGCGGAGGACTATCTGCCGACTGATGGGGTGAAAGGTGAGGACCAGGGGGACTCTGCCCTTGTTGCGAATGGGGGGATGGGGAGAGAGGGCAGTGTTACGGGGTACGGAGGAGACCCTGGTGCGAACCTCAACTATAGTGGGGGAGGGGAATCCCCGTTCAGGGACAGTGGACGGGTATGGGTTGCTCCTCTGGTCGAGGAAGAACCGGTGGGCTTTGATACTATCCTGGTGGGGGATGGAGGTGTAGAGTGATTGGACGTCCATGGTGAAGATGAGAGGATGGGGGCCTGGAGAATGGAATGCATGGAGACGACGGAGAGTATCTGAGATGCCCCATCTAACTAGTCCCATTTGCCCGTGTTTGGCCCACATGCCTTTAAGGTTTTCCAACCATGTATCTGTCCAAGTGGCTCAACTCTCTGTCAGCTTATTCCATGTATCACCACCCTCTGAGTGAAAAATCTTTTATCATTGAATAAAGGGATTGTGATTTGTTCCCTTCATTCAAGGAAAAGTGAGAGCATCAATTAAAAAAAACCTAAATCAATTAGCCGCAACATCAAAAAAATAAATTGGCAGCATGATAAGTAATTTACTTTTGTAAGTTTCATAGCTCAGGTACTTTGCTTCAAGAATTAAGATGAGAAAATAGACAGAAACCCATATTCTGTGACATTTTGTGTAAAAGTGCATGTAATTTAAACAGGCAGTTTAAACTTGTTTTTACTCAGAGAAAAGCTTCTCAAAAAGGCGAAAGCAAAGGCAAAGAAGAAACCGAGACGACGATCTGACAGTTCAGGAGGATATAATTTATCTGATCTCATTCAGAGCCCAACCTCAACAGGTGAGCAAACCACGGTGAAGGAGCGTTTGAAGAAAGGTTATGACCTAGATTTGTACTACTGGTCATTAAATATCTGAGGTATATTTTCATTTTATATTGGGACTATAAGGCCGCTATAATGTTGCTCAGACGATAAAAAATTGCCGGTTCAAATTGTCATTTGAACGGGCAATTTATCGTCTGAGCAACATAAAATGCTGACGTGATATTATCGCATACAAAGTTTTTGATTTGGGGAGGGTTCCATTTAGTATGCTGGTTCAGAAGGTTGAGGCATAATGAGCGTCCAAGGCAAGTTGACAAGCAGATCCATAATTGGTTGGTATGAGGAGATGGAGGAGCGGTAGATAGGTATTTTTCTGATTGCTTATCTGCTGTAAGGAGTGTACCATCGTGATCAGTGCCAGAAGATTTGTTTGTAATCTGTATAGATTACTTGAATGTGAACATAGGTGGTCTGGTTAGTATGTTTCCAGACAACACTAAAATTGGTGGAGTCAGAATAGCAAAGATGGATGTCCAATGATACAGTGGGACATAGATAAGCTGCAAAGTTTGAGAATGAGAATTTTTCATCCAAGCAAGTGATGCACTTTGGGCAGTCAAATTCTGATAGGATGTTTAAAGTAAATGGCCAGGAATTTAGAAGCATTGATGTTCAGTATGACCTTCTATGGCAAGACCCTAGCTCCCTGAAATTGGGTTGACCCTGATGTAAAGGGTAGTCAGAAGGGCATTGATTTTAGGAGCTGTGCTATCATGTTGCAGCCAATCAAACTTTGGTAAGACTGTACCTGGAGTATTGTGTAAGTTCTGGTCACCACACTGTAGCAGGGATTTGGTAGCAACGGAGAGACTGCACAAGAGATTCACCAGGAAGTTGCCTGGAATGGAACAATATAGTTATAGGAAAAGATAGGATAGATTGGGATTATTTTCCCTAGAATGTAGGAGATTGAGAGGTTATTGGAGGTTAATATGATCACGGTGAGCATAGCTGGAATAGATGGTCAAAGTATATTTTTTAAAAGGGCACAGGTTTATGATGAGAAGGAAAAAAAATTAAAGGAGCCCCAGGGTGTAGGTTTTTCACACTGAATATCTGGAACGTTTCCTGTGAAAGTGTGGGAAACAGAGATAGTTACTAAGTTTAAAAGGATTTGGACAGATATTGGGTAAGACAGCCTTGCAGTGTTTTACGAGGAACTTGAGGAGACGCTCATCCTTTGGGAAAAGCTGGAAAAATCAGCAATATGAGGTCCAATCAATTCCATACGTCTATCTATAAAAAGCAAAGAATATAGATTAGGTTGGAATGTAAAATGAACAATAACTTTTTGGTTGAAAGAATTTTTGGAAAATAGTGTGCAAAACCAAATTGACTATTGAGAATGTTGTCGACTACAGCTAGTTGGGAGGATGTGATATGTTAGCAGAACTGCTAATTAAATCCATCTTCATTATTTAAACTGCAGCCAAGTACTCCACATCGAATGCCAAGTTCCTAATGGAAGAACATATTTTGCTTTAAAAAAAATAATTTTTTGGACTTTAAAGATTTTTTAGACTACTTAGACAGGAATAAACATGTTTTAAAATCTATTGTCAGTGATCTGTTCATCCTATATTTTCGGTAAGTTAAAAAAGATAAAAAGGTAGCTCAACTATACAAGTTGTTTTAAACAATTTTACGACTCTTTGTTCCGAAAGTTGCCACTTTGATATTGGTTGCTTTTATTTAAAAAAGAATTGGGGACTGCTTAGATGTTATTGAATTATGCAATTATGCAATTACTTAAACACAAAATAATTTCATCAAATCATTTTATTTCCCAATGCTCCTCCTATCTATTTAATTCCCACTCCCCTCACTTAAGAATAGAAGAAAAACGTTACTGCTTAAAATTATGCAGGTAATGATGCTGTAATGTAAGGTTTTGCAGCTTAAATGATTAAGATGGATTTAAGTTTTTGACCGAAACATCTGTTGAGACTAGATTTCACAAGGTTATGCAATGTTTTGGTTTCTTGTGTCTTTTGCCACATAATGCAATTTGAGCATCCTGAATACAGGCGGTTAAAAATGGATTGCACAAGTGCATCATTTATGTAAGTTTGTAATGTAGTAATACTAACAGTGCCGATCGTGATAAGCATTCAGTGAAAGTGGCTACTTCCTACTGGCGCACGCTCAATCAATCTAACATGATTGTTTCTGATACTAATAATTACTCTGTAATTAAATATGTCTAATCCGGTTTCTTTCTTGTTTTCAAATGTACAGCCAGTACAAGATTATTGTTTCTCTAGTGCAGCTTTGGGAACCGCAGTTAAATTTAAGCAGACGTTTAAGAAAGGTTTAGAGGGATATGGGCCAAACAAGGGCAATCACTCGCTTAGATGAGGCTTCTTTAGACTTTAGAGATGCAGTGTGGAGACAGGCCCTTGAGTTCATCGCGTCACTAGCATTATCCTACACACTAGCGACAATTTACAATTTTACAAAAGCCAATTAACCTACAAACCTGCACGTCGAGAAAGACCACCGGGTGGCGCCAGCAATGGCTGCCTCGACAGCGGCTGTTAGTCCTTTCACCTTTTTTTATATTATTACTGTGTCTAATTGTATGTTTTTAATGTTTCTTAATATGTCTTATGTGGTGGGGGGGCATGGGGGAAACCGTTTATCAGTCACTTACCTGGATGGTGATGCTTCTTTTCTCCATGTCGCATCTGCCCCCCCCCCTCGCGGCCTACCAACTGGATTGGCGTGACATTTCCTACCGAAGACTGCCCAGAGCTTCAGCAGTGGAGCAGCACTGAATTAACATCGCGGAGTGGGGGCGATCCCTTGCCGGGGCTCGCAGTGTTGGAGCTCCGAAGTGTTGGGTCTGTTGATTAACATTGTGTAGCTGTGGTCTGCAGAGCTTCTAGCCGTAGGTGCGACGCTGACTTTAACATCGCTGAGGCCTGGGATCCCTTGCCGAGGATCGCCAGTGTTGGAGCTCCGTCCAGCTCGGCCTGTGGACTTCTGAAGCCGTGGTCTCCGGTAGGAAGCGGCCGATTTGGAAACTACAAGCCGTGAGTGTGTTCCGATCCGTTCCGATGCTCCCACCAAGACGGCCTGAACATCGGGCCGTCCGTAGCGGCGACTGCGGAGGGTTCAAAGGCCCCGAATACGGGTGAACAATGAGGAAGATGACTGAACTTTATTGCCTTCCCTCACAGTGGGAAACGTGATTCCGCTGTGGCGGATGTTAATGTTAAACTCTATCGTGTATTGTGTTCTTTTTATTTGTATGGCGGTATGGTAACTCAAATATCACTGCACCAATTGGTGCATGTGCCAATAAATATGAAATGAAAATGAAACAAAATGAGTCTTTGGAATGTGGGAGGAAACCGGCGCACCCATAGAAAACCCACCGGGTCACAAGGAGAACGTGCAAAATCCGTACATACAGCACCGGTGGTCAGGATCGATCTCTGGTCTCTCACATTAAGGCAGCTTCTCCCACTGTGCTGCAACTCCACTACTGCGCTACTACGCACCACCTTGGCCGGCATGGACGAGTTGAGCTGAAGGGCTTATTTCTGTGCTGTATTTTTGACTTGAGAATATGAAATCTGGGTCAATTTTAATTTGTCTGCTCTACCACTGAGTATTTTGCCTTTGCCATATTTTACTTGATGCATTTAATACGTCAAAAGCCTATCTCTGTGTGTCTATTGTACACATAAGAATACTTAGCCCTGAGTGATGCAAAATAAATAAAAGACAATTTGTTGCGTGTTAACCAGTCAGCAGTTACACACCTCTATTGTGCACATCGCTATAAGATCATCCCTCGTTCTTCTGCGCTCTAAGAAATAACGTCGAGCTTGCCCGATGTCTCTCTAATTTAGGCCTTTGGTCCTGGCAACATTTTCTTGTATCTTCTCCACACTCTCTTTCCAGTTTAATGTCATCTTTGCCATAGCAGGGTTACAAAACTAAACATAATACTCCTCAAGTGTATCCTCACCAGCATCTTGTACAGCTAATATAATATCCAACGTACACTTAATAGACAAAAAATGTGGAGTAACTCAACGGAACAGCAGCATCTCTGGAGAGAAGGAATGCGTGACGTTTTGGGTTGAGACCCTTCTTCACATATTACCCTGACTGATCATGGCCAACATGCCAAGGACTCCTTCGCCACGCTGTCTACCTTTGATGCCACTTTCAACTATGTACTTGCATTCCTAGGTCCCTCTTCCCAGAACTTTACCGTTCACTGTAAACATCTTGCTCTGGTTTAGCCCAAATTGCAAAACCTCATACCTATCTGAATTAAACTCCATTGGCATTTCTCTGCACACTTGCCTGTCGGATCAAGTTTTGGCTGTAATTCTTGAGAACTATCTTCTCAGACTACAATGCCACCTATTTTGGTGCCATCTTACTAATCATGCCTTGTACATTCTTGATACAAATGACAAACTGATGAGGATAATTGGGTGGAATCTCTGAAGGCAGCAGTGAGATTATCTATTTTAGGCAGGAACCTTCGCAACATTTAAGAAACAATTGGACAGGTTCGGGGATAGGACAGGTTTTGAGGGATATGAGGCAAACACAGGCAGTTGGGACTAGTGTAGATGGGACATGTTGGTCAGTGTGGGTAAGTTGGGTAGAAGGACCTGCTTCCACACTATCACTCTATAAGGAAACAAAGAATTGATGTTGGAACTGTCAAGTCAATACAATAATATTTCACTGTACAAAAAAATGTTTTTACTGTTACCGCAAGATCATTCTTTTTATTCCTGCAGATGTTTTAAGACCAGCTGAAACCAATTCGGTGGAATCCCTGCAAGAACTGTTGATGTCCGATTCTGAAGGCAGCTATGCTGGCGGACTAGCCAGCCCTAGAGAATTAGCTTCACCTGACTTTGCAGCTGGATTCTTGCAAGAGAAATCAGAGGTCTGCCAAGTAAATATAGTTTGTTGTTGATGGTTACAGTGAAACACAAAACCAGACAAAAAGTACTCCAGCCTAGTGACACTCTGCAGGTTTCAAGTGCCTTGCCAGTTCTTTGTTAGCTCACTATTTTTATAAAATTACACCCTATCCTTTGTGATTTGTTGCAGTTCCTCGTTGCTCTGGTGCCTGGTTCTCATCAGTGTTTAATTTTATCCAATGTAAAAAATAATATTTTGTATTGAAAGGTCTATGAAGTAGCTGTTGTTGAATAAAGAGAAATAAAATGCATTTGGAGAAGCCATTTAACGTGAAACGTAAAAAAAAAAGTCACTAATAAAAAATCCTGGACCTGTCATTTACTCAAAATTATTAAAATGGCTAGGGCAAAAAGCACATACTTAATAGAAATGTATTTGAATACATTTACACTTCTTTCTGGCATGGAGTAGCTTTTCTTTTCACATGAATTGCTCCACTTGTAACTATAAAACTAATCTGATAATAGGGGACACAAAACAAATGCTGACTATTTTTGGAATGCTTCCATGTTAAATTTCCCTGGTATGATTGTTGTGAGTTAGGAGAGGGATTTGTCTTGGAGCCCTGTCTTGCCTGCTCATACTCCACTCCAGCTCTGTAAATGCAATAGTCTTTTGTGGATATACAGGACCTAACAATCCCCGAGGCAGACATTACACAAATTGGAGGACTGCGAGCATCAAGTTGGTTTCAGGTGGTTCCAACAGAGTCCCTAGAGTGCCCTGATAGACTTCTGAGAAATGGTGCCTTTTTACTTCTCATATGATCAGCACCATTTAGAATGGTACAGCTTGGAAACTGACCCTTTGGCCCACCAACTGCAATCAAACATCCATGAATAGTAACCCTATACTAATCCCATTTTATTCCCATCATGTTCCCTCCTCTAACTTCTTCCACTCACCTACACACTAGGGGACAATTCACAATAGAGGACATGGGAGGAAACTAGTCTCAAGAAGGGTCTCAACCCGATACTTCACCTATTCCTTTTCTCCTGACCCGCTGAGTTATTCCAACATTTTGGGTCTATGTTCAGAGGAAACTAGAGAACCTTGTGAAAACCCTTTCAGTCACAGAGAAAGTGTGCAGATTTCATGCAGATAATGCCAAAGATCATGATTGATTTCAGACTGCTGGAGCTATGAAATAGCAAGAAATTAGGTCCACTCTTTGGTAGTGGGTGAGGAATTCAAAGATTCATTACCCTTTCAATGAAAACAATTCCATGCAGCATGGAAATTGGCGCTCCAACAAGAATTCTGCAAGACCATCAGTCACCTGTTCACATTAGTTCTATGTGATCCCACTTTTGCATCCACTATGTGCAGTTTACAGAGGCCAATTAACCTACAAACACACAGGTCTTTGGGACCTGGAAGGAAACCTGTATGGTCACAGGGAGAGATGCTAACACCACATAGACAGCACTCAAGGTCAGGCTCGAACCCAGTTCTCTGGCACTGAGGTAGCTGCTCTACCAGCTGCACCACTGTGCTACCCCAATTTGAATAATATTCAAATAAGTAGGGCCATGCTAAATGTGCCAACTAAGGTTGGCATGATGTTGAGGGACCCAAATGGAGTATGTCTGACCCCTGTGTTCACTGGACTTGATGGTGAATCCAGGGACAAAGATGGAGATTCAAACTGCTGTAGTGTGCAGATGTGCATACCAGTACTAATCAATGGTTTGCAATTTGTTAAAGAAGGAACTGCAGATGCTGGGAAATCGAGGGTTTACACAAAATGCTGGAGAAACTCAGCTGGTGCAGCAGCATCTATGGAGCAAAGGAGATAGGCAACGTTTTGTGCCGAAACCCTTCTTCAGACTGATGGGGGGGGCGGGGGGGAAAAAGGAGGAGGAGTCCGAGGGCTGAGGGAGAGGTAGGAAGGGGAGGAGACAGCAAAGGTTAACAGAATTGAGAGAATTCGATGTTCATGCCAAGAGGATGCAGACTCCCCAAGCGGAATATGAGGCGCTGTTCCTCCAATTTGCGGTGTTGCTCACTCTGGCCGTGGAGGAGGCCCAGGACAGAGAGGTGGGATACGGAATGGGAGGGGGAGTTGAAGTGCTGAGCCACCGGGAGGTCAGGTTGGTTATTGCGGACCGAGCGGAGGTGTTCGGCGAAACGCTCGCCAAGCCTCCGATTGGTCTCACCGATATAGATCAGCTGACATCTAGAGCAGCGGATGCAATAGATGAGGTTGGAGGAGGTGCAGGTGAACCTCTGTCGGACCTAGAACGACTGATTGGGTCCTTGAATGGAGTGGAGGGGGGAGGTAAAGCGACAAGTGCAGCATCTCTTGTGGTTGCAAGGGAAAGTGCCCGGGGAAGGGGTGGAGCGGGAGGGAAGGGAAGAATTGACAAGGGAGTTGCGGAGGGAGTGGTCTTTGCGGAAGGCACACGGGGGAAGATGTGGCGAGTGGTGAGGTCACGTTGGAGGTGGCGAAACTGGAGGAGGTCTATGTGCCCACTGGTGGGGTGAAAGGTGAGGACCAGGAGGACACTGCCCTTGTTGCGAGTGGGGGGGATGAGGAGAGAGGCAGTGTTACAGGGTATGGAGGAGACCCTGGTCCGAGCCTCAACTATAGTGGGGGAGGGGAATCCCCGTTCCCTGAAGAATTAGGACATTTGTGATGCCCTGGTGTGGAACACCTCATCCTGGGAGCAGATGCGGCGTAGACGAAGGAATTGAGAATAGGGGATGGAGTCCTTACAGGAAGCAGGGTGTGAGGAACAGTAGTCCAGATAGCCATGGGAGTCAGTGGGTTTATAGCGGATGGAGATAGTGAGGTCAAGCAATGGCAGGGAAGTGTCGGAAATGGTCCAGGTGTATTTGAGTGCCTGATGGAAGTTGGTGGTGAAATGGATGAAGTCAGTCAGTTGTGTGTGGGTGCAGGAGGTGACACCAAAGCAGTCGGCAATGTAGCGGAGGTAGAGGTCGGGGATGGGGCCCTGGTACGCCTTGAATTGATCAGTTACCTTAACGAAAGCATGCACTGGCCCATCAAAGTCTACAAAGAGTTAAGAATCGAGAGTGTCTGATTATCATATACATCGAAAGCAGAACAATGAAATTCTTACTTGCAGTAGCATAACAGTTTTGCAAATAGTGTTCATTGATAACACAGTAAAGAAAAAAAAGTTTAATTTATTAATAAGAAAAATAATACATATCTAATATCTGGAGTTGATCTATGCAATAACAAAACTTTAATAATTTTTAATTGTCTAATCCTAGCTTGATCTGGTTATATTCATTATCACTTTTGACCTGCAAATGTGTGATGAATATGGAGAAGCTATTAACAGCTCCAAGCGCATGACACCATCCCAAGAAGTAAATGGAGTAAAGCTGCTGTCAAGGTTAAGGCAGATCTGTTGTATTTATTGAATGGTAGCGAATTAACTCTAAAGAGTGATCCAATTTTATCTTTCCTATTTTGCTGATTAATTGCCCAATATTTTAAAGGCAATAGCCCCTTTCTATCATAGACCATTCTACCATGTCTTAAAACATTTTTTAATATAATTCAGTCTTGTCGAGGAGAATACCAAATCTTTCAATGACGTCAGAGCAAAATATACTTAGATGATGCATACATTGCTGAGCTTAAGCTCTTTCAGTTTGACATTGAACCTATAAAAATTGGATTTACTACGTTGTAGTGTATTAATATCTATCATCTATGACACATAATTGCCTATGACACATAATTGAGTCTGAAGAAGGGTCTCGACCCAAAACGTCACCTGTTCCTTCGCTCCAAAGGTGCTGCCTCATCCGCTGAGTTTCTCCAGCATTTTTATCTGCCGTCAATTTTCCCAGCATCTGCAGATCCTTCTTAAACATAATTGCCTTTAGTGCTTTGTAACCAACAGTTAATGATAGAGTTGATCAGTATTTTAATGGATGATTTTTGGCATTTTAGGTTGAAGAAAAAGTTTCAGAAATAAAAAGTCCAACTGAAGAGGCAAAAATGAATGAGAAATTATTGCCTTCTAAGAAGGAGTCAAACCCAAAATTCTCCTTTGGATCTAGCTCTAGTAATGCTTCAGGCTGGACTACTTGTTCTCTAAGGTAAAGTAAACAATTTCTGATTCAGAAAATCTGAAAACTGCTTTATATTAATAATAGGTTTAATATGAAACCTTTCATATTATTAGGCATATTATTGTCATGTATACTATGGATAGTGAAAAGCTTTGTTTTGCACGCTATCCAATCAGATCAGATAATATATGTAAAGACAATTGACGCAATCTTAAGTACGATGGATGGAACTGATGCACAATATAGTTCTCAACATTGCAGTGCATCAGTTCCATAGACAAAGTCCAATGTTTGCAATTGGGTAGAAGCGAATCGGGCAGTACGCTCACTTATGGAAGGACCGATCAGAAGCCTGATAACAAGGAAATAAGCTGTTCCTGAGTCTGGTGAAGCACCGTTTCAAGCTTCTGTGCCAAGATCATTTGTACTACTTGCACCTCATTAGATTTCTCCACTTTTTGGGGGATCTCAATAGTAAGAAAATATATATAAAACAGCTGTCTTGAACAAAACCCCTGGCATCTTTTCACAAACCCCAGCATCCACCATAAAAAGCATACTGCTTGCAGCACAGCATGGTTGGGGAACAGCTCTGCCCAAGACCATAGAAAATTGCAGAGTGTTGTAGGTGGTGCCGAGTCGGTCAAACAGACCAGACTTTCCACCATTGACTCCATCTGCACTTCTGTCTGTCTCGGGAAAGTAGCCAACATAATCAAAGTGACATTAAATTAAATGAAGACTGGTCCCACCCCAATCATAACTTTTTTTTTGCTCCCATCTGGCAGAAGATACAGAAAGCATGCACCACCAGACTCGGGAGCAATTTCTTCCCCTCCGTTATCAGGCTTTTGAATAGTTCTTCCATAAGTTAAGGTACTGTTTGATTCACCTCTACACTATTGAGAACTTTGTCTAAGGAACTGATGCACTACAATACTGAGATCTCTATTCTGCGCTCTGTGTCTGTACCTCGGTACATGACAATAATAAACCTGAACCTAAGGCAGGAACGGGGTACTGATTGGGAATCATCAGCCACGATCACATTGAATGGCCTACTCATGCATCTATTGTCTATTTTTTGGCACTTTATATTTCAAAAACATCCCAATGAAATTAATTAGTGGATTGATTTTCTGATATATGTTTGTCTGTATACCATGTCATTTTACAATTGGTATTTGTGCAATGATTATTTAATGTTATTAACAGCAAAAATGTGTAATTTTATGGTATCTTTCACATTGCAAAGTATTCCATAGCAACAAAATATGACACTCGCCAGTGAGTTTATAAGGGCAGATAACCAAGAGCTTGTTCAGAAGTGTAACTTTCAAAGACTATTGAAAAGACAATTGAGAGGCAAGAGAGTAGGGAGATTTTGCGAAATAATTCCAAACCTTTCAGATCTTGACATCTAATGAGATAACTGTAGGTGGAGCAATTAAATTTGATGAAGAACAATGACCAGAGCCACAGAAGTAATTATTGGAGTGCTGCAAAGCAAAATGCAGTCCACATTTTCTCCAATTCACATTTATTGTAGAGAGATTAGTGTAAGAAAATTATGCAGTAATAATTATATTTTCCAGTAGAAATGTTTTCCAAGGCACTACAGAAGGATGATAATGATTAAATGGTTTCTGAGGTATTAATAAGCTTAAACAAAGGGTTAAAGTATAAGGAGTATGCTAAAGGGGCTGAAAGTGAGGGTTTTGACTGGTTGATTGAAATTATAGCATGGAAACAGGCCCTTCGGTCCACCGAGACCATCACACTAGTTCTATATAATGCCAATTTCTCGTCTACTCCCTACACATTAGGGGGCAATTTTCAGAAGTCGATTAACATACAAACCCACACTTCTTTGGGATGTGGGAGGAAACTGGACCTCTCTGCGGTCACGGGGAGAATCTGCAAACTCCACAAAGACAGCACCCGAGGTTAGAATCGAACCCGGGTCTCTGCTGCTGTTTTGAAATGCAGAATGTTAATAAATGATTTATATTAATGAAACTTATATAGGAATTTGTAGTAAGGCTGAAAATCATTGGATACTGTTATTTAATTCAACAATGTATAATGGATGCACAGTTGTATCTGCAAATCATCTAAAGAAATTAGAGGAATGGCCTACTGTGCTGTAAATAAAGAGAATTTTGGTTTGAAATTTAGTTTGAGATGTAATAGAATTGCATTGGTTTTGCCTGTTATTGAGTTCAACATGCGTAGAAGGTGGCCTATGTAATTGTATAATCTCCCAGAATTATCTTAACACTTTTTCTGTTGCATCTTTCCTCTGGCTCTTTTTGTTCTTTTCTGGTTTTCTTGCTTTTGAGAGGTCTCATGCTATCATTGCGATCCTGCTGTTCATCTTTCTTGCCTTGTCAAGTCTAAGCAATCATTCTGACTCCTCCTACTGGCACAAAGACATTTTTAATATTCTTTAGCTTAAATATTTGAGACTACTTTAAAATTGTAATATATTTCATTGTATTAGTTCTCCTGTCATTAGAGCAGTCCAATGCGACTCACTAAATTGGGCAGGACTAAACTAAATTATTATGTTGTAGTCCTGCAAGCCCTCCCACTGTAGGCCTACGAGCAATAATGGAAATGGAAGAAAATATACAAAAATGTGTCAATGCGCCAAAGACCAATGCAAGGTAAGATAAAGGTTAAATGCATGCATTCTTTTTTGTTGAAAATGCTTTTCAACCAAAACAAAAAGGGGGCCTAAAGTTGCCCAATATTAAATACTATTACTGGGCAGCGCAGCTGAGGACCCTGATAGTATGGATAACAAATGATAAGGAAACGGGGTGGGTGAATATAGAGCAAAATTCATGCCCCAGTACTGCCCTGGCAGGGCTCCCATTCCTAAGTCAGCAAGCTGGAAGAAATTAATAACTGATAATGAATGGATTAAATTCACAATGAAAACTTGGCTGGTTATAAGAAAACAACTAAATCTCTTCAATTCTATATCTAGAGCACTGAAGATAGCTGCTATTCCTGATTTCATACCCAGCAAAATTGACAATGGTTTTAGAAATTGGGCGGACAAACGGCTCACTACTGTGGATCAGCTTTTTTGTGGGGAAGTTTTGAAATCATATGAGCATCTCCAGAAAGAATTTGGTTTGTCAGGGATGGACTTTTTTAGATTTCTCCAAATACGGCATTGCCTGCAGACACATGTAGATTGGGAGCAGATATGTAAATTACTGTCTAATTTGTAAAAGATCTTCCTGTTGACTATGGAGGGAGTGATAAAAAATAATCTGATATCCCACTTATATAAAGGACTTCAAGATTATGTAAAAGGAAACACTATAGAAACGAAAAGTGGGAATTGGAAATGAATATTATCATTACTGACAAAATGTGGGAAAAGACATGTCTTTTGGGTCATAAGTTAACAAACAACCCCGCCTGGAGGGAGTTTGAATGGAAAACTCGAATGAGAGTATTTAAGACTCCTCTTATGTTAGCAAGATACAGCAACACCTCAGATTCATGTTGGAGACAATGCGGGAAGATCGGCGATCACACCCTTTTTTTTGGGATTGTCCCAAATTGTATCAATATTGGAGAGACATTCAGGTAGAGATCAAGCTAATCTTGGGGGTGGTTCTACCACAGGAGCAGGAATTCTTCATACTAGGAGAGACTCCAGAAAATATAGACACCAAAAATCAGACATACTTGCTTGGGGTTTTGCTGTTGATTGCAAATAAGATGATTACAGTGTCATGGAGAAATGTAAAGCCACCAAATGTACAGACATGATTGTGACTGTGTATATATAAGTGCATACATAGAGGCGATCAATGATAAAATAAGTTCTTCAAGTGGCAAATAAGTGTCTGGTTTAACATAATGGGTGATTATATATTAAGTAGGATTAAATATGATGAGCTTGCTTGGGTGCCTGCCAATGCGATGCTCCTACGACAGAACTCTAGGATGATTTGATGTGATGCTGACAGCTGCTGTGTGATTTGTGTATCTTGTTTGTACGTGCACTTTGTTTTGTTAATACAAGTTGTGCAAAAAAAAGAAAATGCTTTTTAGACAAATTCGATCCCAGGAGTCAAGAGTGTTTTATTGTCATATGTCCCAGATAGAACAATGAAATTCGTACTTGCATACACTACCCGATCCTGGGACTTAGAGTCAAAGCCACAGCCATCAGTAATAATGTCAGTTCTTAATATTATTCCTTTTCTTTCTATAAGCATGCTTCATCACAATCTATTCAGTGAGCCTTTTACACACAATGGATATGTATACTTGTAAACATTTGAGCTCCTAACTGGATCACTATATTTTGTTTGTTTTTAGCTTGGGCTTATCACCAAATTGTCCACTTGAACTGAACAAAATGCACTAGTTTCAGCACACAAGGCTATCCTATTTAAATAATAATATTCATTTCTGTAAAGGATTTTCTTTGAAGAAAGTGTCCTTTTTTTAAAAAAAAACACAATATGTGAGTTGCCCTTTGATTTTGCATGAAAACAATTATAAATAGTAGTAACTAATAAACCGATACATTAAGAACTGTACCTGTTAACCACGTTGAGCACTGACTTTACCCGAAACAAAATGTACAACAAATGTCAGTGTACTATTGCTGCGTAGATTCCAGATTAACAGTTTATTGGAGTCTTAAGAGCAAGTCTGCATATGCTGCAGTGTGATGGGAGATGCATTGTTGGATTGGGGAACAAGAGTAATTGGATCATGTGTAGCACTGGTTTAAATTATGTTAGACCATGTTAAATCAGGGTTTCCTTCATATGTGGAAATTGTAATTAGATAGCTTTGGAGCTTTGCAGTGGCTGAGCAACAATAATTTTGGAAGGACACAAATTGCTGGAATAACTCAGCAGTTCAGGCAGCATCTCTGGAGAATATGGAAAGGTATCGCTTCGGATCGAGACCTTCAGACAGTTTGAAGAAGATTCTCGATCTGAAGCATCGCCCATTCATCTGTTACTCCAGCACTTTGTGTCTTTTTGTGTATTAACCACTATCTGCAGTTCCTTGTTTCTTCACTATTTTTGGATGGTTCAGACTGAAAGTGGGGGTATGTTGAGGCAGAAGTCCAGAGGTCAGGGGCGGCATGGTGGCGTGGCAGTGGAGTTGCTGCCTTACAGTGCTTGCAGCGCCGGAGACCCGCCTTCGATCCTGGGTGCTGTCTGTATGGAGTTTGTACGTTCTCCCCGTGTCCACGTGGGTTTTCTCCGAGATCTTCAGTTTCATCCCACGCTCAAAAAATGTACAGGTATGTAGGTAAATTGGCTTGGTAAATGTAAAAAAAAAATGTCCCCAGTTTGTGTAGGATAGTGTTAATTTGCGGGGATCGCTAGTTGGTGTGGACTTAGTGGGCTGAAGGACCTGTTTCCGTGCTGTAACTCTAAACTAAACTAAAATTAAAGGAGAGTGCAAGCCCGTGAAATCTGGGTGTTTAGCTCAATGCAACAGGAGTAATAGACTAAAGTTACAGATCAATGAGGGCAGATAACCACATTTTTTCCCCCTGGATATGAGAAGCATCTGCATATATACCCATCCTCACTTCCCACCAATTTCACCTTGCTCGTGAAGTGCTTGTGTTTAATATTGGCCAAATTAGAGGTATTACAAAATGGGGGATCTTTGCATTTGCAGGGCCTGCTTGGTCTCTTTCTGTGAAAAGTTGCAAGCTGTGAGGCGGTTCCAGAAAGTCTGGACCCTAGATTGACGTGTAGAATGTGGTGAGGTCCAGATGTCCTTTCCTTTGATAAAATTCATGAAGACTTTGCGGAGGAACTCAGAGGTGTTGCAAATGCATGGTCAGGATTGGTCAAATAAGGGGGAGTTGTAAATACTGTTAATAATGTTGCAAAGTGTTTGTGCTGCTGTTTGATGATTGGCTGAAGTGTGAAGCCTTGTTTAAATTGTTTATACAACCTGGGAAAATGTTGCATTACTTTAGTTAACTGACTTCCTTCCAGAAGCTTCTGTAGAAACATTGTAATGGGGTACTTTGTAATTGGGTTAGGGAAGTGTCAATAACTGTATAATGTGATCGATATGTGTGATTGATTTGTAGGGGCTGCCATCCCCATCTAGTTTCGCGCCACAGAGTCTGATGACCTATATAAGACTAGACCCCATGAGGATCGGAGTCGATCTTCTGGCGGGGCGCTTTGGACTGTGTAACCTGTTGGAGGTGTCTGTTTGCACGAGGCTGAAGGGCTTGAACGAGCAGAGACAAGGATCGGACCCGCGGTGGTTAGGTATTGTATAGGGAGTTTGTTATTGTTGGAAAGAATAAAAAATAGTGATCAGCTTAACTCAGTGTTTTAATGAACTAGACTAAGGGGGGTAAGCTTTAGGAGCATAATTACATTGGGGGCTTGTCCGGGATCTCAACGGACCCCTCAGACATAGGTTTGCGATCGGGGTGTCGAGCCGTTCCAAATTGCGAGGGGAGAAATCGGCGCCACGGCGCGGTTTTCCCACTTCACTGGTCGGAGCAGATCGATCATTCGCGCGCTTGTGTTGGGGTTCCCAACGAGATCTGAGAAGAGTAGTCTAGCAAGCACTGAGTGTGGAGGAAAGGGCGTCCTTACCTTGGGGGTGACAGACCCTTCAGAGTTAGTCAACAGCTGTTGCAGTCAGGTACCATTGAGTTGGCCTGACACCAAATGAGTAGCTGAGGAGTTTGGGTCCCTGCGCGGACTGGGATATCCGATTGCCTGGGGTATCTGAATATTCAGGACTGGGTTAGGGTTCAGTACTAAGAGGTGAAGTAGTGCGTCGTTGCTGAGGGTGCAAATTGGAAAGGCACTTTAAAGATCAGCATTGAATTCCAGCGTGAAGCTGTCATGCGCTGACGCCCAGTACCAAGCAGGTGGAAAGGAAGAGGCCCGTGGGGTGAGCCTATGAGGGTCTTAGTCCCTGCCTGTGTGAGTAGTACCTAGAACTGTGAAAGGAAGGGGTTCCGTAAAGGTACCGGGAACTCAGTGGTTGGAGTATAACTTTTAACCAATCCTGAGAAGTTAATAATAATAAAGACGACTGTTTAAAAATTTGAATTTGAATTTACGTACCAAAAGATGATTGGTTAAGAGAGTAACGAGCTAAAAAAATTTAGATCCAAATTTACCAAATTCAGGACTTCATATTGAAGTGCTGGTTAGTTCCCAGGAGCCATGGGAGGAGGAACCCAAATCTGTAACCTTCCACACAAGTGTTCTGGTGGAAGCTGCTGATTGGTGGAAGCAGCTGATTGGGTGCAACCCCTGGTTTGCATTAATGGTAAAGTGAGTTAAAGATGAAGTGAGTTAAAGATGAAGTGAGTTAAAGATAAAGTGAGTTAAAGATAAAGTGAGTTAAAGGTAAAGTGAGTTAAAGGTAAAGTGAGTTAAAGGTAAAGTGAGCTAAAGGGTTCAGTGAGCTAAAGGGTTCAGTGAGCAAAAGGGTTCAGTGAGCAAAGAGTACAGTGTTTTTTAGTAAAGGTTAGTTTAAAGGATTAAGATTTTTATAGTGTGAGTTGATTTAATTTGGGGGCAAGCCATGTCATTTGAGATCGGCCGCATGGTTTGCTCATCCTGCAACATGTGGGAGATCAGGGATATGGTCGGTGTCCCTGGTGACTACGTTTGCAGGAAGTGTGTCCAGCTGCAGCTCTTGGCAGACCGCATTGAACGATTGGAGTTGCAGTTGGATTCATACTGGAGCATCCATGATGCTGAGAAGCTCGTGAATAGCACGTACAGTGAATTGGTCACACCGCAGGTTAAGCGGCCAGAAAGGGAATGGGTGGCCATTAGCCAGCGTTGCAGTAGGCAGGTAGTGCAGGAGTCCCCTGCAGTCATCTCCCTCCTAAACAGATATACCATTTTGGATACTGTTGGGGGAGATGGCTCAGCAGGGGAAGGCAGCAGCAGCCAAGTTCATGGCACCATTGTTGGCTCTGCGGCACAGGAGGGGAGAAAGAAGAGTGGAAGGGCTATTGTAATAGGGGATTCAATAGTAAGGGGAATAGATAGGTGTTTCTGCGGCCACAAACGAGACTCCAGGATGGTATGTTGCCTCCCTGGTGCAAGGGTCAGGGATGTCACTGAACGGCTGCAGAACATTCTGGAGGGGGAGGGTGAACAGCCAGCTGTTGTGGTGCACATTAGCACCAACGATATAGGTAAAAAACGGGATGAGTTCCTACAAGGTGAATTTAGGGAGCTAGGAGATAGACTTAAAAGTAGGACCTCAAAGGTAATAATCTGGACTCCTACCAGTGCCACGCGCTAGTCAGAGTAGAAATAGGAGGATATTGCAGATGAATACGTGGCTTGAAAAATGATGCAAGGCGGAGGGATTCAAATTTCTCGGGCATTGGAACCAGTTCTGGGGGAGGTGGGACCAATAGAAACAGGACGGTCTGCACCTGGGCTTGATGGGAACCAATGTCCTTGGGAGAGTGTTTGCTAGTGCTATCAGGGAGGATTTAAACTAATGTGGCAGGGGGATGGGAGCATGAGCAGAGAGACAGAGGGATGTAAGATGAGGGTAGAAGCAATAGGTAGCAAGGTGAAAAGTAAAAGCGGCAGGCAGAAAAATCCAGGGCAAAAATCAAAAAGGGCCACTTTTCAACATAATTGTATAAGGGGTAAGAGTGTTGTAAAAACAAGCCTGAAGGCTTTGTGTCTCAATGCAAGGAGCTTCGTAATAAGGTGGATGAGTTGAATGTGCAGATGGTTATTAATGAATATGATATAGTTGGGATCACGGAGACATGGCTCCAGGGTGACCAAGGCTGGGAGCTGAACATCCAGGGATATTCAATATTCAGGAGGGATAGACAGAAAGGAAAAGGAGATGGAGTAGCGTTGCTGGTTAGAGAGGAGATTAACGCAATAGAAAGGAAGGACATTAGCTTGGAGGATGTGGAATCGATATGGGTAGAGCTGCGAAACACTAAGGGGCAGAAACCGCTAGTGGGAGTTGTGTACAGGCCACCTAACAGTAGTAGTGGAGTTGGGGATGGCATCAAACATGAAATTAGAAATGCGTGCAACAAGGGTAAAACAGTTATAATGGGTGACTTCAATCTACATATAGATTGGGTGAATCAAATTGGCAGGGGTGCTGAGGAAGAGGATTTCTTGGAATGTATGCGGGATAGTTTTCTAAACCAACATGTAGAGGAACCAACGAGAGAGCAGGCTATTCTAGACTGGGTACTGAGTAATGAGGAAGGGTTAGTTAGCAGTCTTGTTGTGCGTGGCCCCTTGGGCAAGAGTGACCATAATATGGTTGAGTTCTTCATTAGGATGGAGAGTTACATTGTTAATTCAGAAACAAGGGTTCTGAACTTAAAGGAAGGTAACTTTGAGGGCATGAGACGTGAATTGGCCAAGATAGACTGGCAAGTGATTCTTAAAGGGTTGACGGTGGATATGCAATGGAAGGCATTTAAAGACTGCATGGATGAACTACAACAATTGTTCATCCCAGTTTGGCAAAAGAATAAGTCAGGGAAGGTAGTGCATCTGTGGATAACAAGGGAAATTAGGGATAGTATCAAAACTAAGGATGAAGCATACAAATTAGCCAGAAAAAGCAGCCTGCCAGAGGGCTGGGAGTCCAGCAGAGGAGGACAAAGTGCTTAATTAGGAAAGAGAAAATAGATTATGAAAGAAAACTGGCAGGGAACATAAAAACAGGCTGCAAAAGTTTTTATAGATATGTGAAGAGAAAGAGGTTAGTTAAAACAAATGTAGGTCCCTTGCAGTCAGAAACTGGTGAATTGATCATGGGGAACAAGGACATGGCAGACCAATTGAATAACTACTTTGGTTCTGTCTTCACAAAGGAAGACATAAATAATCTGCTGGAAATAGCAGGGGACCGGGGGTCAAATGAGATGGAGGAACTGAGTGAAATCCAGGTTAGCCGGGGTGTTAGGTAAATTGAATGGATTAAAGGCCGATAAATCCCCAGGGCCAGATAGGCTGCATCCCAGAGTACTTAAGGAAGTAGCTGAGGATTGGAGGGTAGCTAATGTAATCCCACTTTTTTTAAGGGAGGGAGAGAGAAGATGGGGAATTACAGACCAGTTAGTCTAACATCGGTAGTGGGGAAAATGCTAGAGTCAGTTATTAAAGATGGGATAGCAGCACATTTGGAAAGTGGTGAAATCATTGGACAAAGTCAGCATGGATTTCTGAAAGGTAAATCATGTCTGACGAATCTTATAGAATTTTTTGAGGATGTAACTAGTAGAGTAGATAAGGAAGAACCTGTGGATGTGTTATATCTGGACTTTCAGAAGGCTTTCGACAAGGTCCCACATAAGAGATTAGCATACAAACTTAAAGCACACGGTATTGGGGGTTCAGTATTGATGTGGATAGAGAACTGGCTGGCAGACAGGAAGCAAAGAGTAGGAGTAAACGGGTCATTTTCAGAATGGCAGGCAGTGACTAGTGGGGTACTGCAAGGCTCAGTGCTGGGACCCCAGCTATTTACAATATATATTAATGATCTGGATGAGGGAATTGAATGCAACATCTCCAAGTTTGCGGATGACACGAAGCTGGGGGGCAGTGTTAGCTTTGAGGAGGATGCTAGGAGGCTGCAAGGTGACTTGGATAGGTTGGGTGAGTGGGCAAATGCATGGCAGATGCAGTATAATGTGGATAAATGTGGGGTTATCCACTTTGACGGCAAAAACAGGAGGGTAGACTATTATCTGAATGGTGGCCGATTAGGAAAAGGGGAGATGCAACGAGACCTGGGTGTCATGGTACACCAGTCATTGAAAGTAGGCATGCAGGTGCAGCAGGCTGTGAAGAAAGTGAATGGTATGTTGGCATTCATACCAAAAGGATTTGAGTACAAGAGCAGGGAGGTTCTACTGCAGTTGTACAGGGTCTTGGTGAGGCCACACCTGGAGTATTGCATACAGTTTTGGTCTCCTAATCTGAGGAAAGACATTCTTGCCATAGAGGGAGTACTGAGAAAGTTCACCAGACTGATTCCTGGGATGGCAGGACTTCCATATGAAAAAAGACTGGATAGACTCGGCTTGTACTCGCTGGAATTTAGGAGATTGAGGGGGGATCTTATACAGACTCACAAAATTCTTAAGGGGTTGGACGAGCTAGATGCAGGAAGATTGTTCCCGATGTTGGGGAACTCCAGAACAAGGGGTCACAGTTTAAGGATAAGGGGGAAGTCTTTTAGGACCGAGATGAGAAGATCTTTTTTCACACAGAGAGTGGTGAGTCTGTGGAAATCTCTGCCACAGAAGGTAGTTGAGGCCAGTTCATTGACTATATTTAAGAGGGAGTTAGATGTGGCCCTTGTGGCTAAAGGGATCAGGGGGTATGGAGAGAAGGCAGGTACAGGATACTGAGTTGGATGATCAGCCATGATCATATTGAATGGCGGTGCAGGCTCAAAGGGCCGAATGGCCTACTCCTGCACCTATTTTCTATGTTTCTATGTTTTCCTATTCCAGGCTTCCATATTGGGAGCTGGATGTTATAAAGTGTATATATTTTCTCCCAGGTTAACCCGTGTATAATAAATACTTTGTTGAAGTTGTTAATAGTTAAGATTTGTGAAGCTGCTGCAGTTTAAAGTGTGTTTAAGATTTGCCGATTGTTTCATTGTATTTACTGTTTGCTTCCTTGCTTGCACGAGGCTGAAGGGCTTGAACGAGCAGAGACAAGGATCGGACCCGCGGTGGTTAGGTATTGTATAGGGAGTTCGTTATTGTTGGAAAGAATAAAGAATAGCGATCCGGTGCTTGACTCAGTGTTTTACTAATCTAGACTAAGGGGGGTAAGCTTTAGGAGCATAATTACACTTGCAGAGATGACTGTGGGAAGGAAACTGAAGACTTTTTCGGAAAATCTAGAACTGATGTTTGGATTGTAAGTAGCTTTCATAAGTCGCCGGTTTTAGTTCTTGTAGGCTGAATTCTGTTTTGAGTCTTGCTTCACAGGGTTGGGGGTTTTTAGGGTGTTCCATTTATATCAAGAGATGTTCTTCCCATATTTGTACATATTCATAGTTGGAGGAAATGTGCCGAAGATTTCACGATGTAAATGCTCGTCAATATTATATCCAAGCTGGAAAATTTGGCAAATCATAATATATTTACTGAATGCTCAGCCATCATTCTAATAGCAATAAAGTCCTCAGAGTGTTTTCCTCATTGCTGTTAATGACCCAGTAGCAGAGGAGGAAATGGACTGGAGCAATAATTTTTAGTTTTTTTTAGATTTTAGAGATACAGCGTGCTAACAGCCCTTCAACTCACTGAGTCCGTGTCGACCAGCGATCACCCCATACGCTAGCACTATCCTATATACTAGGGACAATTTACAATAGTCAAGTAACCTTCAAACCTGAATGTCTTTGGAGTGTGGGTGGAAACCGGAGCACCCGGAGAAAATCCACGCGGTCACAGGGAGAACTTACAGACAGCACCTGCGGTCAGGATCTCTGACGCTGCAAGGCAGCATATTCAACTGAACTTATACATTTGGGAAGAAAGCTAGCATCATTAATTGCGACTGTCAATTTGCTAGATTTATGATCTATGAATACTCACAGGAAATCCAATATGGCCATACCTGGAGGGGCTCTGATGCGAACACAGACCTACAACAATGCTGGTGATTCTTAATCATTCTCTGAAAGGACATGGCTAATTTGGGTGCAATTTGGGATGTTCATTGAATGCCTGTTAATGCATGCTAAATGTTGCTTTTTAAATGTGATTATTATGCAAGAATCATTTGGCAATAGGGATTTGAATTTCCTGGCCAATCCATTCTCTTCATCGCTAAATTTGCACTGCATGAAGGAGTCTCGTATGGGCCTGTGAATGTTTCCTCAATACAAATTCTTTTTTGAACTGCGAACTCCTTCAGGTATCACAATCCCACGCACCTATCTTTTGTAGACTTTTGAGTTTGTGTTGGCCAAACGTTTTGTATGAGACTTGACACAGATGATTTTCAAGGAATGGAAGTAGTTTTATCATGAATACTTCAAAGATTGATATGCATGTGATAGTGGCTCAGGTTTTGAATAGTCCAGATTATAAAGATAAAGATTTTATTGTTATGCTTCAGCAACTGAATCAAGTGGACAATGGTATGTTAAGAATTCTAAGTGGTAAAAGAATGAGATCTCGTGTTTCTAATTATTTTATGAAAAATGTGGAGAGAATGAAAGAATAGGATTCATGGACGATTGGTGTAAATGAGTAGTTGATGATCGCCAAAGGGCCTGTTTCCAAACTCTGTCTCGATTATTCATTAACAAAATTTAAAATGAGAGCCATTATATTCAAACTTTTAGAGTAGATTTATATTCTGAGGACTGAAATACAACACAATTCTATTTCCACACAACATAACAAAACTTGTCTGTCAGAACTGTGTAACCTGTAAGAAGGGTTTGCTTAACAATGCAATATTTTCACAGTGGGAATAAATCATCGTGCCATGGAGGAAAGCTCTCTCAGAAACAAAGGAAGATGATTGCAATGGCTGTTAAAGAACCAAGCCCAAATAACAGACTGGACAGCCCTCCACTAAAATCAAATCTGATTGCACAGTTAACTCCATTAAAGACAGGAAGTGCTTGGTAAGATTTCGTGTGGCATATTAAGCTGAATGGATTTTAAATATGGTTAAAGTATTTGTTTTATTTTCTAATATACCTTACACCGCTACCTGGATAGTATTTTCTTTCAGATTATTGTTTTGTTTCTCCACCTGTCTGTTTCATGTTGCATGCAACTTGCATTAGTTAAAGACATTTTTTTTCTCTTGAGTTTCTTATATAAAGTTAACAAAGTTAGGGCGGCACAGTGGCGCATCTGTAGAGTTGCTGCCTTACAGCGTCAGACACCTGGGTTTGATTCTGACTATGGGTGCTGTCTGCACGGAGTTTGTACATTCTCCCTATGACCCCGTAACTTTTCTCTAGGTGCTCCGGTTTTCTCCCACATTCCAAAGACGTAAAGGTTTGTAGGTTAATTGGCTATAGTAAAAATTGTAAAATTGTCCCGAGTGTGTAGAATAGTGTTAGTGTACGGCGTGATCACTGATCATTGTGGACGGTGGCCAAAAGGCCTGTTTCTGTGCTGCATCTTTAAAATCTAAATGCCTAAAGTAAAGTCTAAAGGTAAAAGGCCTAGACTTCCAGTTATACAAAACTAATTTGAAAACTCAAGTGAAGACAAGCTCGGCTCTAGCTTTAGTGTAGCTCAAAACCATTACTCATTCATTTATTTATTAGATCAGTCTGAAGAAGGGTCTCGACCCGAAATGTCACAAATTTCCTCTTTCCAGAGATGCTGCCTGTCCTGCTGAGTTACTCCAACATTTTGTGTCTATCTTCAATTTAAACCAGCATCTGCAGCTCTTTCCTACTCGTTTATTTAGTTCTGTTTGGTTATTTTGAAGTGTTCTTGTTAACTGTTACTAAACATTTTCATTCAGGGCTACTCCATCCAATGGACTTACCTCCCCAAAATCATTCCGTGACCTCTTGGTAGAAGAAAAGTCCTCAGAGAGAACAGGCGATTCCCTGCCTTCCAGCTCGTGGGAACATAATTCGAAACCACAAGAGCAGCCTAACAACAAATATGAGCAACCCATCAGGTGAGGAATTCAAGAAAACCTTTTTATCTGTGAAATTGGTTTGCTGAATCGATAAATAAAATGTTTAAGTTCCGCAGATGCTGGAAATGTGAAATTAGAACAGATGCTACCTGATGTGCTGGGTGTTCGCTCCATTTTGTGCTTCTATTTAAATCAGCACATAACAAACTAACAGTATCCAGTTGGATCTATTAACTTTTCTAATCCAAATTTATCTCCAACAAGAAAAAAGTTTGGATATGACTGTATCCCTGTTCTCTTTGGCATGCTGCTACTATAGACTGCGTCATCCATAAGCACTTCACCAGTTAACAACATTTTAAAGACATTTGGACAAGTAAATGGACAGGGAAGGTTTAGAGGGATGTGAGCCAAATGGTGGCAGGTGGTACCTGTGTAGATGGGGCAGCTTGATACAGCATCAGCACCCGGGTACAATCCTGTCTGTACAGAGTTTGTACGTTCTCCCTGTGACCGCGTGGGTTTTCTCCAGGTGCTTTTTTTTTTTCTCCCACACTCCAAAGGCCCAAATATTTGTAGGTTAATTGGCGTCTGTAAATTGTAAATTATCCCTAGTCTGTAGGATAAAGATGCGGGGTGATTGTTGGTCGGTGCAGACTCAGTGGGCTGAAGGGCCTGTTTCCATGCTGTATCTCTAAAGTCTAAAGACTCTTATTGATGCTCTTAAATGCCATTTTGAATACTTCAAGTTTTATATCATTATTCTCTATTGGGCTGTGTATTTTGCGAATGCTATAAAATACTTTTGATTTCTTTCGATGTCCAATCATTTGTTTTTTCCTATTCTTCAAGTTAACAATTTCACCTTTTTTTAAAAAATTGTGATTCATGTATGTGTGGCCTCTGTCTGTCTCTTCATCCCCTGTCATCATTCACTTCACTGACGGCATCTTCAAGTAGCTGTAGAAGAAAATGCATATGAGATTTTCAAGAGAACGAATTAAAATCATATTTGGGTTAAACATTCAAGTTCATCTGTTAACAGTCAACTCATTCTTTATTTTTCAATAGGTTTTGTCTTTTTTTTTAAGTGCCTTGAGGTCAGCTATGAGATAAGGAGATCTTGTTGAAATTCTTTTTTTTGTTCTTGATTATCAGCACCGATCATGTATCTTTTCCTTGAAACGAAATGGGAGACAGCCTTTTGAGCCTGCTCTGCCATCCATCCAGATTGTGACTGATCTTTTACTGCAACGCCAAATTCTTGCCCTATTCCCATAACCATCACTTACTGTTTCTGAAATTTCTTTAGTCTTAGTTTTTTTTGTTTTAGAGATACATCGCGGAAACAGGCCCACTGCATCCTAGCCGACCAGCGATCCCCATACACTAGCACTATCCTACACACCAGTGACAACTTTGCAATTTTTACTGCAGCCAGTTAACCTACAAACCTATACATGTTTGCAATATGGGAGGAAACCAGAGCTCCCTGAACAACCCACGCGGTCACAGGGAGAACGTACAGATAGCACCCGTAGTCAGGATTGAACCCAGGTCTCTGGCGCAGTAAGGCAGCAAGTGTACCGCTGCGCCACCGTGTCGCCTTTCACCGTGCCGCTCTACCATCATGATCTCTGTTGTGAACAAATTTGATGATTGAGCTTCCAGGGTAGAGAATTCCAAAGATTCACCATTATCTGCATAAAGAAATTTGTCCATCTTTATCCTAAACAGCCTCTCCTTTATTCTGAGCATGTTAAGCTCTATTTAAAAAAAAAAAATTCAAGTTTCAATGTGATTTCTGTATTTGATATAATCTATTAAGTCTTCCCACTTTCCCTTTTATTTGCATAGTATAATTTTCCTTTTCCATTTGACGTGTCAGGTAGGGCGGCACAATGGCACAACTGGTAGGGCTGAAGCTTCACTGGGCCAGAGCCCCAGGTTCTATCCAGACCTCTGGTGCTATCTGTGTGGAGTTTGCATGTTCTCCATGTGACGATAAGGGTTCTCTCCAGGTGCACCCCAAAGACATATCCATCTGTAAAATAAAATTGCCCCTAATGTGGATAAGAAAGTGGGATTTCATAGAACTGGTGTGAACTGGTGATCGAGGGACTTGGTGGGCCGAAGAGTCTGATGTCATGCTGTATCTCCAACCAAAAGAAAGGTTGATTTGTTATTCAAATGGAGGGAGGATGATTTAAAAAAAATAATAATTTCAACTCCACTTTTTTTATTAACCATATATGCCTGTGTTTATGCAAACAAAAACATGCATTTGGAAATTTCAGGCAAAAGAATAAACACAGAAAATCGTAGAAGAGTGGAGTTCCTGAAATGTTGGGAATTTTTAAAAGTATTTGTAACTTTTCCTTTCCATCTATGTGGAGATTTGGCAACAAGATTGTTAGAGATTTTTCTAGTGAATACCGAATGGGGACATGATGAGTTATGTGTCCCCTGATGGTGTAAATATTATGGCTATATTCTAAACTGATGGTAGACCATTACGAAAAAAATTGCATTTGGAAAGTTTGGGCAAAAAATGATAAACACAGAAAATCGTAGAAGAGTGGGGTCTGAAGAAAGGTTCCAACCCAATACGTCACCCATCCTTTTTAGCCAAAGATGCTGCTTGACCTGCTGTGTTACTCCAGCACATTGTGCCATCTTTGGTAGGCCATTACAGGCAGTGTTACTGGAGTTAGCATTGTAGGAATGTCTCCTGATGCTAAGCTCGTAGTTTTGTGTTATGGTGCCATTAGTTGGATGACCTTTTCAAGGTGCGATTTTTTTTTTTTTGGGGAGGATTCTTAGTCTTCAATCCATGAGACTGAATGCGTTTTGGTGTGCTGAAAGAATCTCGACCAAAGTTAAAGACTGTGGCGCAGCAGTAGACATGCTGCCTTACAGCGATTGCAGCGCTGGAGACCCAGTTTTGATCACGACTACGGATGCTGTCTGTACGTAGTTTGTTCGTTCTCCCCGTGACCTTCGTGGGTTTTCTCCGAGATCTTCGGTTTCCTCCCACACTCCAAAGACGTACAGGTTTGTAGGTTAATTTGTTTGGTAAATGTACAAATTGTCCCTAGGGTGTGTAGGATAATGTTAATGTGCCGCCATCAACACTGACCAAATATGAGCGTGGCTCAGAGGCAGTTCCAGAAATTACACCGAAACGGTCATAACCTTTGTCAGTTTGCAAACGAAGCATCTGCCGCATGGTTAATGGTGGCAGTGGCCTGCTTGTTTTGTCATACCACTGTTTTTGTATGTCACGCATTTGCTGCAGTCTGGACTGGGCTTCCGATGATCACCTGCGGGATCAGTGTCTGATCTGCCACAGGCACCGTGGCTCGGGCCTGCCTTGACAATAAACGTTGAGCAGGTGAACCCAAGATGGGGTCGCGTGAGATGTTGCGTAGGTTGAGCACGTCCAGGTACACGTTGGAATTAGCTCTGTGGGATCGTTCCATGAGCTGTTTGGCACTCTTGACAGCCCGTTCAGCCAGCCCATTCGACTGGATATTCAGGGCTGCTAGTGATGTGGCGAAAACCCCAGTGTGCAGCAAACTCTTTGACGTGTTAGCTGGGAAATTGACTGTCCTTATCAGATAGCAGCATGCAAGGAGCTCCGTGGTCTGCAAAATGGCGAGCAAGCTTTAAAACTACCCCGTGAGAAGTGGGGCTGCTAAGAAAATCGATGTCAAACCAGCCAGAATACGAGTCGACAAGTACCAGGTACTGCTTGCCATGCCACTCAAATATGTCAGTTGCCACTGTAGACTATGGGAGGGCCGAAACCGGGTGTGAGAGAAGCGGTTGCTTTTGTTGATGAGGTGCCAAGCTGTTACACACTGCACAGGATGCCACATTTTCGAGGATGTTCAGCCATACCAGGCCAGTAAAACATGTTTTTTGCTCGTAGGACAGTGGCTTCAATGGCGCCTGAGTGCCCTACATGGACAACATTAAAATACTTGCTCTGCAACGAAGCAGGGACTACAGCCTTGTGGCCTTTTACGATAATTCCATCCTGCAGTACTAGCTCGTCGCGGACGGCAAAGAAGGGCCGAACTGGCAGCGGTACATTGTAGTGCTTGTCTGGCCGGGAGGGAGGCGAGCGACTGTAAGGTACTGTCAGCAGCAGTGTGGGCAACCAGGTCCTCCACACAAGAGGAGGGGATAAAAGACACAGTCATTATGATAAAGTCGTCATCCTGTCAGGGCGGACCCTTGCAGGTCTTTCGGGGTGTATGCGAGAGAGTGTCAGCCAGGTGCATATCCTAACTACGTTTGTAGGTCAGAACAATGTCATATTTTTGAAGTTGCAGCAACATCCGCTGCAAGCGTCCTGGAGAGGCATGAATCGGTTTGTTAAAGATGCTGACCAGAGGTTGGTGGTTGGTTTCAATCGTGATTGTATGCCCGAAGATAAAGTCATTAAATTTCTTGCAGGTGAAAACGACCGCTGGCAGCTCCGTCATTTTGAAGACATGCTGCGCCAAGTCCGTGTTGTGAAGCGTCACAAGTCAGTGTGACCGGTCGTTTAAGATCAAAATAAGCGAGAGTTGGAGCACAAGACATCTGTTGCTTAAGTGTCGAACGCCCTCTGCTGTTGTTCGTGCCAAGCCCAAACAATGTCTTTGTGTGTAAGCTGGCGCAGCGGGGCTGATATTTCACTGAAGTTCAGAATAAATTTACTCAGGTAGTTAACCATGCCAAGGAATCTCTGCAGACTGAGCACGTCCGAGAGTGCTGGGAGCTCGTTGATGGCACTGGTTTTTGCCGGATCAGTTTTTAGGCCATCCTTAGTGAACACATGGCCTATGTATTTCACCCTGAATTTGCATTTTTGAGGTTTAACTTGCGGTTGATGGCATTGGCACGATCCAGGAACTTTGTCCAGGAGGATATCATCCACTACAAAGGAGCATGGGTAACCTGCAAACAATTGCTCCATAGCTCGTTGAAATACTTCACTAGCAGAGCTTATGCCAAAAGGCATACAAAGAAATCTGTATCGCCCAAATGGTGTGCTGAAGGTAGAGGATTTGCGTACCAGCGGAATCTGCCAGAATTAACTCTTGGCATCTAGTAATGTGAATACAGTCGCTTCAGCCAGTTGCGCTGCAATCTCGTCCACAGTGTGAATGGGATAGTGAGGTTGTTTAATGGCTGTGTTTAAGGCCATGGGATTGATACAAATCCGTATTTCGTTCTTATTCTTTTTTGTCGCCACCGTCATGGTCGAGACCCAATCCGAGGGGTCCGCGACGGGGGCAATTACACCCAGAGACACCATTCTGATGAGTTCACTTTGTACACGGTCCCGCATAGCATGGGGAATCCTGTGTGCTGGACGGACAACTGGAAGTACCTCAGAGTTAATCGTAATTGTGTATTTAACAGGCAGCCTGCCCAGTTTGTCGTGAAATGAAGGTTTGTATTGTGTCAGGATTTGTTGAGTAAAGCCGCAGGTTGTAGTCAGATGACAAACAGAAGGACTGAAAGAGACAAGTCCCATGTAGTGACAGGACTTAACACCCAGCAGGAATAGCACTTTCTCACAAACAACATAGAAATTCAGATTGTGGACACGTGTGTTAAGACAGCAGCGTAACTCAACTTGACCGATAGGGTGCACTAGACCTGCAAATGGGAGAAGGGAGGCAGCTGTAGGAGCGATAGTCTTTGTTTGTCGTATCGTTTCTATTCAGATAAACACATAACGTTACACCTGGCGCCGGTATCAACTTTCAGAAAAACATTTTTGCCATTAACCAGCAAAGCGACCTTGGGATCTTGATGTTTATGTTGTAGATCAGACAGGGAGTGAACATCCAAATCAAAATCTGTGGGAGCTGGTGGAGAGCGTTCCGAGAACAGGTTTTCATGGTCAAGTGAATTGACAGATTGTCTTGTCTGAAATCTGTTGCTACGCAAGCGGCAGCATTTGAAGAAGTGGTTCCTTTTTTTTTTACAGAAATCACATAATTTTCCATACGCAGGGCAACGGTCACGAGCTGTAATATGCGAACCCCCACAGATATAACAATTGTCTATGAGTTTAGTGACAGAGCTGTTGAGCACTTGAGGAGAACGGCAAGAGGTTTGATAAAATGTGCCAGCAACATTAATGTCATGGGCAGAGTGGGGGCCATGTCCTAAAACTTTTGTATGAGCATCAGCCATTTCAGCATCACGACAGCGGTTTTCAGTAGTCTTTAGAGTAACTTCAGTATCACGCAGTAACTCGTCCCGCAATTTATCATTGCGGACACCATAGACCAGATGGTCACGGACTAAGCAGTCACATAAATCTCCAAAAGCGTACCGACTGGCAATGTGCTTCAAAGCACTAATGTACGTTTCAACAGGTTCACTATGTCTCTGGCTTTGTGAAAAGAAGAAGTCTCTCCAAAATTAAATTGGTTCATAACTCACATCGGAATTTGCGTAGCAAGCAGTCAGGGTCCCGGATAGATTCAGCGGGAGCAATCTGGACACCAGCCAGGTCGAATCTAGCTGGTTCACAATGAAATCTTCTGGCACGATGTGCAGCTTCTGTGCCTGCTAGGGTAAGGAGTATGAGGCTCTAACACCGGGAGCAGCAGCCAGGTGAGCCGTGTCTATGTAAATGGAGAAATCATCTTCAAATATGCGCCACCGTTCTGCGAGGTCTTCGTCAAACACCAGGATCTCTGGATTTCTGAGAGCAGAAACCAAAGTAGAACATGTACCGGATAAAATAACAAACTAAAACAGAAGCAATATAATTAGGCAAGGAGTGAGTCCGAGTTTTCTGACACCATGTTGTTGGAACCTGTTGTTCTGATGACTTAAGTCATGAACAGTGATTAAGGTCCAAAGACTTTTATTAGCAATACAGCATAGGTAATTTCATCTTAACACATGGCTCAAGACTGGAGAAGAAAAGGGAAAATGGCTTTCTATTAAACCTGTGGGTGGTGCTACAGTATGATTCATAACATGAGTGACACTGATCTACACAAAGTTAATTATTTTAATCATAAAATCAGCATAAAAGGAAACATATTTGACCAAATTTTAGAGAATAATTTATGAAGGTGATTAGTCGCCATGATCTCGATTTTATACTATAAGCATCAGTGAATCTCTGCAAGCATCCAGGATTGAACATAGAATATGTAACAGTAAACCACAACAACAAACCCTTTGGCTCACAATGTCTGTGCCAAACATAATACCAAATTAAGCTAATATGTTCTGTCTGCGTGTGATCCAAATCCACCTATTCCCCACATATTCATCTGAAAGCCTCTTAAACACCACAATCATATCTGCTGCCATTACTACCCCTGGCAGTGCCAGCCATTCACCACTTCTCTGTGTATAAACAAAACTTGCTCTGCACTTCTCTCTTAAATTTGCCCCATATGAACTTAAAACAACACCCTCCAGTATTTGTCATTTTCATCCTGGGATTCTGATTGTCTACCCTATCTATGCCTCTCATAATTTTATAAGCATCTATCAAGTCTCCACTCCGCCGCTCGCTCTCCAGAGAAAACAATCCAAATTTGTTCAACTTATCCTTATAACTAATACCCTCTAACCCAGACAGCACCCCAGTAAACCTCTTCTGCACCTTTCCAAAGCCTCCACATTTTTTAACCAGATCTACCCGCTATTTTCCAAAGGCGGCCGAACCAAAGTTTTACAAAGCTGCAGCATTACAAAGCTGAATTCCTGAATTCCCTAGACACAAAGAGGTCCTTCTGCAGTTGTTAGGAGCAAAGTGGTCCTTCTGCAGTTGTATATGGCCCTAGTGAGACCACACCTGGAGTATTGTGTGCAGTTTTGGTCCCCTAATTTGAGGAAGGACATTCTTGCTATTGAGGGAGTGCAGTATAGGTTTACAAGGTTAATTCCCGGTATGGCGGGACTGTCATGCTGAGAGAATGGAGCGGCTGTGCTTGTATACTCTGGAGTTTAGAAGGACGAGAGATGTTCTTATTGAAACATATAAGATTATTAAGGGTTTGGACACGCTAGAGGCAGGAAACATGTTCTTGATGTTGGGGGAGTCCAGAACCAGGGGCCACAGTTTAAGAATAAGGGGTAAGCCACTTAGAACAGAGACGAGGAAACACTTTTTCTCACATAGAGTTGTGAGTCTGTGGAATTCTCTGCCTCAGAGGGCGGTGGAGGCTGGTTCTCTGGATACTTTCAAGAGAGAGCTAGATAGGGCTCTTAAAGATAGTGGAGTCATGGGGATATGGGGAGAAGGCAGGAACGGGGTACTGATTGGGGATGATCAGCCATGATCACATTGAATGGTGGTGCTGGCTTGAAGGGCCGAATGGCCTGCTTCTGCACCTATAGTCTATTGTCTATTGACTCTTATACTCAATGCTCTGACCAATGAAAGCATGCATACCATATGCCTTCTTTACCACTCTGTCTTCTTGTGTAGATAACTCGGGGAGCAATGAACTCAGACACCAAGATCCCGCTGAACATCAGTGCTGTTAAGGGTTTTGCCATTAAGTGTACATTTGACCTCCCAAAATGCAACCGCTTATACCTAAAAGGGCCTAAACTCCATTCTGTCATTTCTCTGCCCATATCTATAGTTTGGTCTAGTTTAGAAATGCAGCGCGGAAACAGGCCCTTTGGCCCACCAAGTCCGCACCAACCAGCGATCCCCGCACATTAACACTACCCTACATACACTAGGGACAATTTTGTACATTTATACCAAGCCAATTAACCTACAAACCTGTACGTCTCTGGTGTGTGGGAGGAAAGCGAAGATTTCAGAGAAAACCCATACAGGTCAAGGGGAGAATGTACAGACAAGCACGCTTAGTCAGGATTGTACCTGGGTCTCTGGCATTGTAAGACAGTAGCTCGACCACTACGCCACCATGCTGCCATATAGTACATTGTAAATCTATTTTTTAGTTTATACTTAGCAATTACTATTTTACACAACTTTGTTATAAGGGTTTTATTATAGACCACTTTATTAAATTAAAATCTTAACCATGCATTTGTGAATTGTTCTTTGATGTAATATTTATCCAGCAGCATTAACTGCTGTTATGATCAGCATATTGAAAATTGGACCTTTTATACGTCTGAGAAATTTAAAGCTATTATTGAAATCAACACAGAAATTAATTGTATTTGTTTTAGAATATGAGTATGAATTCAGCTAAATATCACTTGGTAATAGTTGAAAAATGTGAGATTTAGAACTTTGAGTAAACTTTCTTTTTCCTAACTGCTCCCAATTTATTTTCACCAATTCTTAATAACTGCAAGAGCAACTGGGACTAATGGTCTCTGAATCAGGAGGTCTGTTAACTTGAAATTGCTTCATCTCGTAACAGTCCATGGTCAATGACAGTTGCTAAAAGCCAACCAACAATGACTCCGATTACTTTTGCGGCTATTGTGGAAGAGGAACGTCGGCAAGAGGCTGCACTTGTGAGGAGCAGGGAGAAGCCACTGGCATTGATTCAGGTAATGTCACTTGAATTGTGGAAACTGTTTAGAGTGCTAACAATATCAAAAAACTTTTGAAATTCAGATGAAAGAAAAGGTAGCACTAGATATGCAAGTTCTCAGCAGCACTCAGCAGAACAAATCCAAAATAGACAGGGTGTATATTTAGAATCAAAGGTAGCCTGGTACAGTAATATTCAAAAAATATGTGAACGACTACTTGGAAACCGTATTTGTTTGGCATCTGGCTCTCATAAGTCATAGGAGCAGAAGTAGGCCAATCGAAGCATCAAAGTGATGGTTCCCTGAAGCGCACCAGGGCTCTGGGGGGAAGGGGGGTTAATTAAATACAATGAATGGTTCTGCCTCCACTTCCTTGTCGGGCAGCAACTTTCAGACATCGCTATCCTCCGGGTTTGAATTTTTTCGGTGGTTCTTGTTTCTGCCATAAATTACCATAAATCTGTGCCCTCCCAGTGCTCCCTATCTAGACGTTGCATAATTTTACAACTACACTCAGCCCTAAACGTACCAAAGAAGGCAACTCCAGCACATGCAAACTCTCCTCATAACTAACATTCTTTACTCATGGGGAATTGCCTGAGGCACATAATGTGGTGTTACTCTTGATTAGATTATGCCAGACCGGTTTATCAACAGCACTCCTCATTCCAGTGGATAATATATTTTTCATATGTAAAGCACTCAATGAAGATTCTGGAATAGAAATGTGTTAATCAATCCAGGTACTCCCAAGTGGTGCTTCTGTATAAATGTCGAAAAAAATCGTATTTTCCTGGTCTACCTTGATTCATTTGTCATGTTCTTTTATATTCTCTGTAGAAAGATATACCTCCTTAATAGTGTCATAGATCCAAGCATTTTTTTAAAAAGCATTAGACTTTTTTTGCTAGTTGTATCAGGATGTCAACAGAGAATGCAATGTTTCTTGCATGCCAAGTATGAGAGTTTTAGAAGGGTTACTTCCAAGTTGAGGATATTATACAGATCTCAAAGTAACACAGTTGCTGCGATGTTGCGATCAAGCTGTACTTTTAATGATCAGAATAGACAAGGTGATGAAGAAGATGTATGGCATGTTTCCCTTCACAATATTCAGTACAAAAGTTGGGATGTCACGTTACAGTAGGTTAGAGTATTGTGTGCAGTTGTGACCGTCTCGCAATAGGAAGGATGTAATTAAGCTGGAGAGAGTGCAGTAAAGATTCGCAAGGATGTTGCAGGGACTGGAGACCTTGAGATAGAAGGAGAGATTGAATAGACAGAAACCTTTTTGCCTTAAGCTAAAGAGGCTGTGGGGTTACCTCACAGAGGTTTATAGCATCATTAGGGGGATAGGTAGGGTGGTTATTCACAATATATTTCCCAGGGTAGAGAAGTCTAAAATTAGAGGGATTGGGTTTAAGGTGAGATGGGAAAGATTCAATGGGAACTATGTTAACTTTTTTCACACAGAAAGCAACATACAACAAGAGCAAGATGTAGAAGCAGGTACAATCACATTGTTTACAAGTCATTTGGGCAGGTCCATGGACAGAAAAGGTTTAGAGGGATATGGACCAAATACAGGCAGATGAGACTGGCTCAGCAAGACACTTGGTCTGCTTGGATGAGTTGGACGAATGGGCTTGTTTCTGTGCCATGTAAACTCCGTGATTCTGGTGCGTGTGTTTGGGGGGGTGGGGGGGGGGGGGGGGGCGGGGGATGAGAGGGGAGAGGGTGATCTTAATTGTCTGTCGCCAGAGGATTTCCAAATGGTGAGGAAGTAATTAAAACATTATCATAAAGTGATATCTGCAAATTTTGTAAGTGATTTTTTTTCTCTATTTTCAGATCGAGGAATGTGCTATCCAGGAATTACTATTCCACTATCATGCCTGTGCCAACCCTGAGGAATTCATTGTAATAGATAGATCACCACAAAGGCCCATGGCAACACCAGTATGGAGCAAACACTGATTTTTGCAACATCTGTTTTGAATTTGCAATATTATATGGTCATGAAGTTAAATTGGTCAATGTTTACTCTGTGAAAAAGCTACATTTACAAAGGAGCAAAGGTGTCCCTCTGTGTTGCATGTTGTCGGAGATCATTTGGTGTGTTTGATCTCAATTGCTGTCAAGAAAATGCTTTCATCTGGATTATATTATTCTTTATAGATCGTCTTCATTCGTGCTGATCAAATATTGATCATCTTTCAACTTCCCCTCCACAAATATTTTCACACGGACTTTAAAGCATGCTTTTAGTTGTCATGGTGCTAAATTGGTGGCTGAGAATTCTGAATTGGAATAGTGGAAAAATAATGGGTTACAGGGTACAGAACATGGGGTCAGTAAGAAAACACAGGAACTCTGGAGGTAGCAGTTGTTTTACTGTTTCACTTTAAAGCAATAGCATAAGAGGAGCAGTCGGCCTATTGTTTCTGATATTGGCTAATTCCAGCTCCTGTACTAAATGGTAGTGAAGTGATCATTTAGAGTCAGAGTATTGTAGTGTGGAAACAGGCCCTTTGGCCCAATTTGCCCACACCGGCCAATGCCCCATCTACACTAGTCCCACCTGCTTGGCCCATATCCCTCTAAACCTGTTCTATCCATGTGCCTGTCTAAATGTTTCTTAAACATTGCAATAGTACCTGCCTCAACTACCTCCTCCAATAGCTCGTTCCATATACCTACCGCCCTTTGCGTGAAAAAGTTACCCCTCAGGTTCCTATTAAATCTTTCCCCCCTCACCTAAAACCAATGTCCTCTGGATATTGATTCCCCTACTCTGGGCAAGAGACTACCCAATCTATTCCTCTCATGATTTTGTACACCTCTATAAGATCTAGAGCTGGAATGAGCCAACCTTGAAAATGATTCAGTGGTAGAGCACCAGCAAAGATTCATTGTTCACAAACTCCTAATTTCACCCATAGTGTTAATGGTATTTTATGCCTGATCACAGTGACAAGAAAATTTGTGAGGGAGAAAAATGCTGTGACGTTTCTTGATAATTAACTGAAAACAATATTGGTGAAGCCTCAGAAGTCAACCATACTCTAAATGCCGATAGTCACTACTGCTTGATGATATTACTTTACAACTCGTCCATACCTGCTTAATAAATTGCATTCTTTTAAAAAATTTTCAAGTGCATATTTGCAAAAATAATGGTGCCGTTTATCGTACAAAAGCACAAAAAACATCTAATAATACAATTTTTTTATAGTGCAACAAAGCCAAGCAAAAATCAAATTGAGCATCACATTATTCTTCTTTTCATTGTTGGTTTAAATCTAAATTAAGTTTCTTACTGCTGACACCAAGGTTGACTTTACCATTTTAGGTCTGGGTGCAGACATGCTGGCAGCTTAGCCTGCCTGTGTACGGACTTAAGATGACAGCCTTTATGACAGTAATGGATGCTACTTATATTTGGCACTGTTTGCAGGCAATGCGTTTAAGAAACTCCCACTTAAAGAACACCCATGCTGCATATTGGCTTTTAATTAAATGTGGCAGGATTTGACTGCAATTGTGTAGTTGGAAACATTGCTATTGTCATATGTTAATATGTTGCTGTTCCAGTGCAGTTCAAACGCTTGTTGGTTTTAAGAATTGCTGAAATAAGCTTCTAATGAGAAATACATTAATATAAACATGATGTGCATAAGAGTGATAATAAGCTTTTTTGCTGTTGCAAAGTTGAACATTTAAGCTTGCACTATTTTGAAAATCATAACTTTATCCATACTTTATACATTCTGTTCAGAATGAGAATACATTTCAAACCATCTAGTTGGTTTGAAAAGTTATAAATGGCAAGATTAAAACAAAAATGAATTTGGTATGCTATCTAGCTTTCCCCATTACTATATATATGTCATTTGAGACAATGCAGGTATTTGTGCTTTTGTGTTCGAGAGACATTAACCTAACTGTAATGGGTCTAGCTATTCATGCATGACTTATTTGTTGACTTATTTCTGTTTGTGCAACTGAGGTTGGACCTGTTGACTTTTCTGTACCATTGACAAAAACTATGTGATTTTGGGCTCCAGCGAGTGAAATGCCTGCTTCTTCTAATTGTTCATTTGCAATTTAAACATGACCACTTTTAAAGGAGAGTCACTGCACAAAAGATGCCTTAATGGCACTTTGAGATGGGATGGTTGTGCGTGTGTGTGTGCGTGTGTGTGTATGTGTGTGAGCAAAAGCGTAAAGTGCTGGAGGAATGCAGCGGGTTAGGGGAAATGGACAAATGATAATTTGGGTCGAAACCTGTGTTCAAACTCTGAAATAAAGAGATATAATTCAAAAATATAATTAAGATGCAGTGTTCACGATTTTTCGGTAAATTTCAAAAATCATGTAAATGTTTGGCCATGATGGGTGGCAAGCTAGAAGTGATAAAAGTAATAAATATGCACTTGAACAAATAATTATTTGTTTTTTTTTATAACACTATATATGCAGTCCATCTAAATAGTTTAGTTTAGAGATACAGAGTGGAAATGCGCCCTTCGACCCACCGGGACCACACCGTCCGGCGATCCCCGCACATTAACACTATCCTACACACACTAGGGACAATTTACAATCATATCAAACCAGTACGTCTTTGGGTTTAAGAAGGAACTGCAGATGCTGGAAAATTGAAGGTACACAAAAATGCTGGAGAAACTCAGCGGGTGCAGCAGCATCTATGGAGCGAAGGAGATAGGCACCTGCTGAGTTTCTCCAGCATTTTTGTGTACCAGTACTTCTTTGGAGTGTACTTAATAGATTTTTTATTTATTTTTTCCTGCTCATTCAGTTGCATCAATAAATATTCCAACTTCCATGAGGAAATTAAAAAGTGAATGCGACACATTTTATGATTTGAACCATATGAACATTTGTTTTTCTATCACTTGCTTTACAGGTAATATCCATTATCAAATAAAGGTTTTAAAAACATTTGATTTGAAATTTCAATTTATAGACATACCTGCAATTTTAGCAGAAATCAGTATATATTGATCTTTTTGATTCTGTAGCAGATTCATAATTTATTTAAGTCTCGATTACAAAATGATTATATGCACCCTCTCAAGAGTTGAAAGAATTTAATTGTCATATGCACCAAAATGGAACAATGAAATGTGTGTTTGCTGCTGCAGCAGCACAACAGGTTCCAGTGTTTTAAGTGTAAGATGATTTTCAGTTGTGCCGAATATTTTATGGGTGGTTTGATTACTGGAGATTTGCACTGGGATCAAGATGACCTGAAATTCATACTGGACATTTGGATATGTGCATCCAACTGGGGGAAATAAAAAATGCAACAGTATTGATGTTACAGAGTTTAGAAGAATAAGTGGGGACCTCATTGAATCATACAGAATAGGCTTGGATAGAGTGGATGTGGAGAGGATATTTTCACTAATGGGACAGTCTACAACTAGAGGTCATAGCCTCAGAATTAAAGGCCGTTCTTTTAAAGGCGGATGTGGAGAAATGTATTTAGTCAGAGGGTAGTGAACCTGTGGAATTCTTTGCCACAGTAGGCCGTGGAGGCCAAGTCAGTGTCGGAGGTTACGGGGAGAAGGCAGGAGAATGGGGTTAGGAGAGAGAGATAGATCAGTTATGATTGAATGGCGGAGTAGACTTGATGGCCGAATTCTACTATTCCTTATGTCCTTACAGAAGTTTAATGAAAAGGCGTATTTTCAAAATACTGTTAAAAGAGAAGAAAATATTCAAATTTTCCTTTGTCCATTGGATGTGGAAGATATTGCCTCATTTGGTTATTGTTGCTAAGCATATATATATACTGGATGCTCTGACAATTGTGTAGCAAGCTGGAACTGACTTGTGCATATAAATGGCACATTTTAATCTAGTGAAACATTTAGCAGTTCTTCAATGAAGTGGTATCAGGCCAAGTATGACACCAAGCTATTTGGAAGTACTAGGACTGGAGAGAACAATTACCTGTGAGAAGACGAGTTGAAGAAGAACCTTGCCATTTTTTCCCTTCTTGTCTGCTTCTACCTATCATCCATCTAGGCTAGGGAATCAATAATTTTAGTTTTGTTTATTGTCACGTGTACCGAGGTACAGTGAAAAGCTTTTTTGTTGCAGGATAACCAGTCAGCAGAAAGACAATTTGTGGACCTATATCTTGGTGATAGAAGAAAGATTTAACAGAAGTTGAAAGGCAACTTCGTCAAACAGAGAGCAGTGAATATATAGAATGAGCTTCTAGATGAAGAAGCTATAGCAGCTACTACGCATTTAAAGGATATTTGTGCAGGCACAGGAGTGCGAAAGGTTTAGAGGATCACAGGCCAGGTGGAGATGGAAACTAGGTTCGATGGAACATCTTTTAGTTTTGCTTCGCGATGCAGGGCAGAAAAATTCCCTTCGACGCACTGAGTCCACTCCATCCAGCGATCCCCGTACATTAGCACTATCCTACACACACCAGGGACAATTTAAAATTTTACTAAGCCAATTAACCTACAAACTCGTACATCTTTGAAGCGTGGGTGGAAACCGGAGCACCCAGAGAAAACCCACACAGGTCATGGGGATAACATGCAAACTCCATACAGCCAGCACCCACAGTCAGGATGGAACACAGGTCTCTGGCGCTGTAAGGTGGCAAATCTACCGCTGCGCCACTGTGCCGCCCCAGTTTGGCATGGATGGATTTTGTCGAAGGGGCCGGTTTTCATGCTCACTCTCACAGCGGGAAATAAGTTGTTCTTTTATCTGGTAACAATGGGGAAGATGGAGATCCCGCTTATCTGAGCCGCAGCTATTTTATTGATCTTCAATGGTCACGCATCATGGTGGACAGCTAACCAAAAGGAAATCTGACCAATGTGTTGGACAGATTAGCCAATATCAAGAGACTTGTAAAAAAGGATCTCTGTTTCACACTCTGTACACATTTGGAAAATAATTACGTGTTGAATGTGAGGCAACGTTAATCTTATTGGATGCATATTGCCTGCCAACATTTCACATGATGGGTAATGCTCATTTCACTGCTGTAGGGATGACTAATGATCACAACTGCAGTAGCTTGAAAGCAAGATTCACTAACCGTCTGGCAACATGAAGAGAAAGTGCCTCCACTGAAAATATTGTGATGTGCTTTATTTCTTAGCTGATTTGGATACAGTGTTGAATTGCCACAAACGACATTGAAGAAGGGTTTTGACCTGAAACGACACCTTCTCTCCAGAGATGCTGCCTGTCCCGCTGAGTTACTCCAGCATTTTGTGTCTATCTTGAATATGTTATACTGCAGGTAGACCCAGGTACAGTTCTGACCTCTGGTATTGTATGTGTAGCGTTTGAGGTCAGGAATTTGATATACAAATGTGCGCGTTAAAAGTCATTGGTGTCACTGCTCAATAATTTTGGTCAATTTTCAGGTAACAAGATAATTCTTAGAAAAAGCGAACTGTTTCCCATTAACTATGAAGTACAACCCTCGGATCTTACCAACTTGCCATTCAAAATTGAAAAAAACAAGCTTTCATACTTGGGCATTTCAGTTACGAGGAAATACAATCTTTTCAAAGAGAATTTTATCATTATGTTAAACCAGATCAAACAGACGCTAACACAGTGGTGTCCCCTGTCAATGTCACTTGTCGGCCGGATAAATTCAATCAAAATGACCATTTTACCAAAATTGTTGTACCATTTTCAGGCCTTACTGGTTTTTATCCCTTGCATTTTGGTCTTTCTTTCACAGCCAGCCCGATTGCCCTGACTGGGTAGCCATGGAATTACACACAGATGATAATACGTCCAAACCTGCACTACTTGGTTCCTCACTTCCACTCCCCTCAATTAAATTGGTAAAAAATCCAGTGGTCAAACACTCTTTGAGGATATGGCTTCAATTCAGGGAATGTTTTGGGTTGCATAACTTTTCCGTACTGAGCACTATTGCATCAAACCACCTTTTTAAACCATCAACTCAGGACTCTGTCTTTAAAGAATGGCATAGGAAGGGTATTGTGCGCTTCAAAGGACCCGTTTATGGGTAACGACTGT